>JAMPIV010017904.1:0-177312 GCA_024509875.1 Oreohelix idahoensis
ACACCAACAACTACCACGAAATAAACTGAACACTACTACAACCACACCAACAACTACCACGATTAAACTGAACACTACTACAACCACACCAACAACTACCTCGAATTAAACTGAACACTACTACAAACCACACCAACAACTACACGAATAAACTGAACACTACTACAACCACACAAAACAACTCCAGGAATAAACTGAACACAACTACAACCACACCAACAACTACCACGATTAAACTGAACATTACTACAACCACACTACAACTACCACGAATAAACTGAACACTACTACAACCACACCAACAACTACCACGAATAAACTGAACACTACTACAACCACATCAACAACTACCACGATTAAACTGAACACTACTACAACCACACCAACAACTACCACGAATAAACTGAACACTACTACAACCACACCAACAACTACCACGAATAAACTGAACACTACTACAACCACACCAACAACTACCACGAATAAACTGAACACTACTACAACCACACCAACAACTACCACGAATAAACTGAACACTACTACAACCACATCAACAACTACCACGAATAAACTGAACACTACTACAACCACACCAACAACTACCAGGAATAAACTGAACACTACTACAACCACACCAACAACTACCAGGAATAAACTGAACACTACTACAACCACATCAACAACTACCACAAATAAACTGAACACTACTACAACCACACCAACAACTACCAGGAATAAACTGAACACTACTACAACCACACCAACAACTACCAGGAATAAACTGAACACTACTACAACCACATCAACAACTACCACGATTAAACTGAACATTACTACAACCACACTACAACTACCACGAATAAACTGAACACTACTACAACCACATCAACAACTACCACGATTAAACTGAACACTACTACAACCACACCAACAACTACCACGATTAAACTGAACACTACTACAACCACACCAACAACTACCACGATTAAACTGAACACTACTACAACCACACCAACAACTACCACGAATAAACTGAACACTACTACAACCACACCAACAACTACCACGAATAAACTGAACACTACTACAACCACATCAACAACTACCACGAATAAACTGAACACTACCACAACCACACCAACAACTACCACGAATAAACTGAACACTACTACAACCACACCAACAACTACCACGAATAAACTGAACACTACTACAACCACACCAACAACTACCACGAATAAACTGAACACTACTACAACCACATCAACAACTACCACGATTAAACTGAACACTACTACAACCACACCAACAACTACCACGAATAAACTGAACACTACTACAACCACATCAACAACTTCCACGAATAAACTGAACACTACTACAACCACATCAACAACTACCACGAATAAACTGAACACTACTACAACCACACCAACAACTACCACGAATAAACTGAACACTACTACAACCACACCAACAACTACCACAAATAAACTGAACACTACTACAACCACACCAACAACTACCACAAATAAACTACTACAACCACACCAACAACTACCACGAATAAACTGAACACTACTACAACCACACCAACAACTACCACGAATAAACTGAACACTACTACAACCACACCAACAACTACCACGAATAAACTGAACACTACTACAACCACACCAACAACTACCACGATTAAACTGAACACTACTACAACCACACCAACAACTAACACGAATAAACTGAACACTACTACAACCACACCAACAACTACCACGAATAAACTGAACACTACTACAACCACACCAACAACTACCACGATTAAACTGAACACTACTACAACCACACCAACAACTTCCACGAATAAACTGAACACTACTACAACCACACCAACAACTACCACGATTAAACTGAACACTACTACAACCACACCAACAACTACCACGAATAAACTGAACACTACTACAACCACACCAACAACTACCACGAATAAACTGAACACTACTACAACCACATCAACAACTACCACGATTAAACTGAACACTACTACAACCACACCAACAACTACCACGAATAAACTGAACACTACTACAACCACACCAACAACTACCACGAATAAACTGAACACTACTACAACCACACCAACAACTACCACGAATAAACTGAACACTACTACAACCACACCAACAACTACCACGATTAAACTGAACACTACTACAACCACACCAACAACTAACACGAATAAACTGAACACTACTACAACCACACCAACAACTACCACGAATAAACTGAACACTACTACAACCACACCAACAACTACCACGAATAAACTGAACACTACTACAACCACACCAACAACTAACACGAATAAACTGAACACTACTACAACCACATCAACAACTACCACGAATAAACTGAACACTACTACAACCACACCAACAATTAACACGAATAAACTGAACACTACTACAACCACACCAACAACTACCACGATTAAACTGAACACTACTACAACCACACCAACAACTACCACGATTAAACTGAACACTACCACAACCACACCAACAACTAACACGAATAAACTGAACACTACTACAACCACATCAACAACTACCACGATTAAACTGAACACTACCACAACCACACCAACAACTACCACGATTAAACTGAACACTACCACAACCACACCAACAACTACCACGAATAAACTGAACACTACCACAACCACACCAACAACTAACACGAATAAACTGAACACTACTACAACCACACCAACAACTACCACGATTAAACTGAACACTACCACAACCACACCAACAACTACCACGAATAAACTGAACACTACTACAACCACACCAACAACTACCACGAATAAACTGAACACTACTACAACCACACCAACAACTACCACGAATAAACTGAACATTACTACAACCACATCAACAACTACCACGATTAAACTGAACACTACTACAACCACACCAACAACTACCACGAATAAACTGAACATTACTACAACCACATCAACAACTACCACGATTAAACTGAACACTACTACAACCACACCAACAACTACCACGAATAAACTGAACACTACCACAACCACACCAACAACTACCACGAATAAACTGAACACTACCACAACCACACCAACAACTACCACGATTAAACTGAACACTACCACAACCACACCAACAACTAACACGAATAAACTGAACACTACTACAACCACACCAACAACTAACACGAATAAACTGAACACTACTACAACCACACCAACAACTACCACGAATAAACTGAACATTACTACAACCACATCAACAACTACCACGATTAAACTGAACACTACTACAACCACACCAACAACTAACACGAATAAACTGAACACTACTACAACCACACCAACAACTTCCACGAATAAACTGAACACTACTACAACCACACCAACAACTACCACGATTAAACTGAACATTACTACAACCACACCAACAACTTCCACGAATAAACTGAACACTACTACAACCACACCAACAACTAACACGAATAAACTGAACACTACTACAACCACACCAACAACTTCCACGAATAAACTGAACACTACTACAACCACACCAACAACTAACACGAATAAACTGAACATTACTACAACCACATCAACAACTACCACGATTAAACTGAACACTACTACAACCACACCAACAACTAACACGAATAAACTGAACACTACTACAACCACACCAACAACTACCACGAATAAACTGAACACTACTACAACCACACCAACAACTACCACGATTAAACTGAACACTACTACAACCACACCAACAACTAACACGAATAAACTGAACACTACTACAACCACACCAACAACTACCACGAATAAACTGAACACTACTACAACCACACCAACAACTAACACGAATAAACTGAACACTACTACAACCACACCAACAACTAACACGAATAAACTGAACACTACTACAACCACATCAACAACTACCACGAATAAACTGAACACTACTACAACCACACCAACAACTAACACGAATAAACTGAACACTACTACAACCACACCAACAACTACCACGATTAAACTGAACACTACCACAACCACACCAACAACTACCACGATTAAACTGAACACTACCACAACCACACCAACAACTAACACGAATAAACTGAACACTACTACAACCACATCAACAACTACCACGATTAAACTGAACACTACCACAACCACACCAACAACTACCACGATTAAACTGAACACTACCACAACCACACCAACAACTACCACGATTAAACTGAACACTACCACAACCACACCAACAACTAACACGAATAAACTGAACACTACTACAACCACATCAACAACTACCACGATTAAACTGAACACTACCACAACCACACCAACAACTAACACGAATAAACTGAACACTACTACAACCACATCAACAACTACCACGATTAAACTGAACACTACCACAACCACACCAACAACTACCACGATTAAACTGAACACTACCACAACCACACCAACAACTACCACGATTAAACTGAACACTACCACAATCACACCAACAACTACCACGAATAAACTGAACACTATTACAACCACACCAACAATTACCACGATTAAACTGAACACTACTACAACCACATCAACAACTACCACGATTAAACTGAACACTACCACAACCACACCAACAATTACCACGATTAAACTGAACACTACCACAACCACACCAACAACTACCACGATTAAACTGAACACTACCACAATCACACCAACAACTACCACGAATAAACTGAACACTATTACAACCACATCAACAACTAACACGAATAAACTGAACATTACTACAACCACACCAACAACTACCACGAATAAACTGAACACTACTACAACCACACCAACAATTACCACGATTAAACTGAACACTACCACAACCACACCAACAACTACCACGATTAAACTGAACACTACCACAACCACACCAACAACTACCACGATTAAACTGAACACTACCACAACCACACCAACAACTACCACGATTAAACTGAACACTACCACAACCACACCAACAATTACCACGATTAAACTGAACACTACCACAACCACACCAACAACTACCACGATTAAACTGAACACTACCACAATCACACCAACAACTACCACGAATAAACTGAACACTACTACAACCACATCAACAACTAACACGAATAAACTGAACACTACTACAACCACATCAACAACTACCACGAATAAACTGAACACTACCACAACCACACCAACAACTACCACGAATAAACTGAACATTACTACAACCACACCAACAACTACCTCGAATAAACTGAACACTACTACAACCACACCAACAACTAACACGAATAAACTGAACACTACTACAACCACACCAACAACTACCACGAATAAACTGAACATTACTACAACCACATCAACAACTAACACGAATAAACTGAACACTACTACAACCACACCAACAACTAACACGAATAAACTGAACACTACTACAACCACACCAACAACTAACACGAATAAACTGAACATTACTACAACCACATCAACAACTAACACGAATAAACTGAACACTACTACAACCACACCAACAACTAACACGAATAAACTGAACATTACTACAACCACACCAACAACTACCTCGAATAAACTGAACACTACTACAACCACACCAACAACTAACACGAATAAACTGAACACTACTACAACCACACCAACAACTACCTCGAATAAACTGAACATTACTACAACCACACCAACAACTACCTCGAATAAACTGAACACTACTACAACCACACCAACAACTACCTCGAATAAACTGAACACTACTACAACCACACCAACAACTAACACGAATAAACTGAACATTACTACAACCACACCAACAACTACCACGAATAAACTGAACATTACTACAACCACACCAACAACTAACACGAATAAACTGAACATTACTACAACCACACCAACAACTAACACGAATAAACTGAACACTACTACAACCACACCAACAACTAACACGAATAAACTGAACACTACTACAACCACACCAACAACTACCACGAATAAACTGAACATTACTACAACCACACCAACAACTAACACGAATAAACTGAACATTACTACAACCACACCAACAACTAACACGAATAAACTGAACACTAGAACAACCACACCAACAACTAACACGAATAAACTGAACACTACTACAACCACACCAACAACTAACACGAATAAACTGAACACTACTACAACCACATCAACAACTACCACGAATAAACTGAACATTACTACAACCACACCAACAACTACCTCGAATAAACTGAACATTACTACAACCACATCAACAACTAACACGAATAAACTGAACACTACTACAACCACATCAACAACTAACACGAATAAACTGAACACTACTACAACCACATCAACAACTACCTCGAATAAACTGAACACTACCACAACCACACCAACAACTACCACGAATAAACTGAACACTACTACAACCACATCAACAACTAACACGAATAAACTGAACACTACTACAACCACACCAACAACTAACACGAATAAACTGAACATTACTACAACCACACCAACAACTAACACGAATAAACTGAACACTACTACAACCACACCAACAACTAACACGAATAAACTGAACACTACTACAACCACACCAACAACTAACACGAATAAACTGAACACTACTACAACCACATCAACAACTAACACGAATAAACTGAACACTACTACAACCACACCAACAACTAACACGAATAAACTGAACACTACTACAACCACACCAACAACTAACACGAATAAACTGAACATTACTACAACCACATCAACAACTAACACGAATAAACTGAACACTACTACAACCACACCAACAACTAACACGAATAAACTGAACACTACTACAACCACATCAACAACTAACACGAATAAACTGAACACTACTACAACCACATCAACAACTACCTCGAATAAACTGAACACTACTACAACCACATCAACAACTACCACGAATAAACTGAACATTACTACAACCACATCAACAACTAACACGAATAAACTGAACACTACTACAACCACACCAACAACTAACACGAATAAACTGAACACTACTACAACCACATCAACAACTACCACGAATAAACTGAACATTACTACAACCACACCAACAACTACCTCGAATAAACTGAACACTACTACAACCACATCAACAACTAACACGAATAAACTGAACACTACTACAACCACATCAACAACTAACACGAATAAACTGAACACTACTACAACCACATCAACAACTACCTCGAATAAACTGAACACTACTACAACCACACCAACAACTACCACGAATAAACTGAACACTACTACAACCACATCAACAACTAACACGAATAAACTGAACACTACTACAACCACACCAACAACTAACACGAATAAACTGAACATTACTACAACCACACCAACAACTAACACGAATAAACTGAACACTACTACAACCACACCAACAACTAACACGAATAAACTGAACACTACTACAACCACATCAACAACTACCTCGAATAAACTGAACACTACTACAACCACATCAACAACTACCACGAATAAACTGAACATTACTACAACCACATCAACAACTAACACGAATAAACTGAACACTACTACAACCACACCAACAACTAACACGAATAAACTGAACACTACTACAACCACATCAACAACTACCACGAATAAACTGAACATTACTACAACCACACCAACAACTACCTCGAATAAACTGAACACTACTACAACCACATCAACAACTAACACGAATAAACTGAACACTACTACAACCACATCAACAACTAACACGAATAAACTGAACACTACTACAACCACATCAACAACTACCTCGAATAAACTGAACACTACTACAACCACACCAACAACTACCACGAATAAACTGAACACTACTACAACCACATCAACAACTAACACGAATAAACTGAACACTACTACAACCACACCAACAACTAACACGAATAAACTGAACATTACTACAACCACACCAACAACTAACACGAATAAACTGAACACTACTACAACCACACCAACAACGAACACGAATAAACTGAACACTACTACAACCACACCAACAACTAACACGAATAAACTGAACACTACTACAACCACATCAACAACTAACACGAATAAACTGAACACTACTACAACCACACCAACAACTAACACGAATAAACTGAACACTACTACAACCACACCAACAACTAACACGAATAAACTGAACATTACTACAACCACATCAACAACTAACACGAATAAACTGAACACTACTACAACCACATCAACAACTACCACGAATAAACTGAACATTACTACAACCACACCAACAACTACCACGAATAAACTGAACACTACCACAACCACACCAACAACTACCACGAATAAACTGAACATTACTACAACCACACCAACAACTACCACGAATAAACTGAACACTACTACAACCACACCAACAACTACCACGAATAAACTGAACACTACTACAACCACACCAACAACTACCACGAATAAACTGAACACTACTACAACCACACCAACAACTACCACGAATAAACTGAACACTACTACAACCACACCAACAACTACCACGAATAAACTGAACACTACTACAACCACACCAACAACTACCACGAATAAACTGAACACTACTACAACCACACCAACAACTACCACGAATAAACTGAACACTACTACAACCACACCAACAACTTCCACGAATAAACTGAACACTACTACAACCACACCAACAACTACCACGAATAAACTGAACACTACTACAACCACACCAACAACTACCACGAATAAACTGAACACTACTACAACCACACCAACAACTACCACGAATAAACTGAACACTACTACAACCACACCAACAACTACCACGAATAAACTGAACACTACTACAACCACACCAACAACTACCACGAATAAACTGAACACTACTACAACCACACCAACAACTACCACGAATAAACTGAACACTACTACAACCACACCAACAACTACCACGAATAAACTGAACACTACTACAACCACACCAACAACTACCACGAATAAACTGAACACTACTACAACCACACCAACAACTACCACGAATAAACTGAACACTACTACAACCACACCAACAACTACCACGAATAAACTGAACACTACTACAACCACACCAACAACTACCACGAATAAACTGAACACTACTACAACCACACCAACAACTACCACGAATAAACTGAACACTACTACAACCACACCAACAACTACCACGAATAAACTGAACACTACTACAACCACACCAACAACTACCACGAATAAACTGAACACTACTACAACCACACCAACAACTACCACGAATAAACTGAACACTACTACAACCACACCAACAACTACCACGAATAAACTGAACACTACTACAACCACACCAACAACTACCACGAATAAACTGAACACTACTACAACCACACCAACAACTACCACGAATAAACTGAACACTACTACAACCACACCAACAACTACCACGAATAAACTGAACACTACTACAACCACACCAACAACTACCACGAATAAACTGAACACTACTACAACCACACCAACAACTACCACGAATAAACTGAACACTACTACAACCACACCAACAACTACCACGAATAAACTGAACACTACTACAACCACACCAACAACTACCACGAATAAACTGAACACTACTACAACCACACCAACAACTACCACGAATAAACTGAACACTACTACAACCACACCAACAACTACCACGAATAAACTGAACACTACTACAACCACACCAACAACTACCACGAATAAACTGAACACTACTACAACCACACCAACAACTACCACGAATAAACTGAACACTACTACAACCACACCAACAACTACCACGAATAAACTGAACACTACTACAACCACACCAACAACTACCACGAATAAACTGAACACTACTACAACCACACCAACAACTACCACGAATAAACTGAACACTACTACAACCACACCAACAACTACCACGAATAAACTGAACACTACTACAACCACACCAACAACTACCACGAATAAACTGAACACTACTACAACCACACCAACAACTACCACGAATAAACTGAACACTACTACAACCACACCAACAACTACCACGAATAAACTGAACACTACTACAACCACACCAACAACTACCACGAATAAACTGAACACTACTACAACCACACCAACAACTACCACGAATAAACTGAACACTACTACAACCACACCAACAACTACCACGAATAAACTGAACACTACTACAACCACACCAACAACTACCACGAATAAACTGAACACTACTACAACCACACCAACAACTACCACGAATAAACTGAACACTACTACAACCACACCAACAACTACCACGAATAAACTGAACACTACTACAACCACACCAACAACTACCACGAATAAACTGAACACTACTACAACCACACCAACAACTACCACGAATAAACTGAACACTACTACAACCACACCAACAACTACCACGAATAAACTGAACACTACTACAACCACACCAACAACTACCACGAATAAACTGAACACTACTACAACCACACCAACAACTACCACGAATAAACTGAACACTACTACAACCACACCAACAACTACCACGAATAAACTGAACACTACTACAACCACACCAACAACTACCACGAATAAACTGAACACTACTACAACCACACCAACAACTACCACGAATAAACTGAACACTACTACAACCACACCAACAACTACCACGAATAAACTGAACACTACTACAACCACACCAACAACTAACACGAATAAACTGAACACTACTACAACCACACCAACAACTACCACGAATAAACTGAACACTACTACAACCACACCAACAACTACCACGAATAAACTGAACACTACTACAACCACACCAACAACTACCACGAATAAACTGAACACTACTACAACCACACCAACAACTACCACGAATAAACTGAACACTACTACAACCACACCAACAACTACCACGAATAAACTGAACACTACTACAACCACACCAACAACTACCACGAATAAACTGAACACTACTACAACCACACCAACAACTACCACGAATAAACTGAACACTACTACAACCACACCAACAACTACCACGAATAAACTGAACACTACTACAACCACACCAACAACTACCACGAATAAACTGAACACTACTACAACCACACCAACAACTACCACGAATAAACTGAACACTACTACAACCACACCAACAACTACCACGAATAAACTGAACACTACTACAACCACACCAACAACTACCACGAATAAACTGAACACTACTACAACCACACCAACAACTACCACGAATAAACTGAACACTACTACAACCACACCAACAACTACCACGAATAAACTGAACACTACTACAACCACACCAACAACTACCACGAATAAACTGAACACTACTACAACCACACCAACAACTACCACGAATAAACTGAACACTACTACAACCACACCAACAACTACCACGAATAAACTGAACACTACTACAACCACACCAACAACTACCACGAATAAACTGAACACTACTACAACCACACCAACAACTACCACGAATAAACTGAACACTACTACAACCACACCAACAACTACCACGAATAAACTGAACACTACTACAACCACACCAACAACTACCACGAATAAACTGAACACTACTACAACCACACCAACAACTACCACGAATAAACTGAACACTACTACAACCACACCAACAACTACCACGAATAAACTGAACACTACTACAACCACACCAACAACTACCACGAATAAACTGAACACTACTACAACCACACCAACAACTACCACGAATAAACTGAACACTACTACAACCACACCAACAACTACCACGAATAAACTGAACACTACTACAACCACACCAACAACTACCACGAATAAACTGAACACTACTACAACCACACCAACAACTACCACGAATAAACTGAACACTACTACAACCACACCAACAACTACCACGAATAAACTGAACACTACTACAACCACACCAACAACTACCACGAATAAACTGAACACTACTACAACCACACCAACAACTACCACGAATAAACTGAACACTACTACAACCACACCAACAACTACCACGAATAAACTGAACACTACTACAACCACACCAACAACTACCACGAATAAACTGAACACTACTACAACCACACCAACAACTACCACGAATAAACTGAACACTACTACAACCACACCAACAACTACCACGAATAAACTGAACACTACTACAACCACACCAACAACTACCACGAATAAACTGAACACTACTACAACCACACCAACAACTACCACGAATAAACTGAACACTACTACAACCACACCAACAACTACCACGAATAAACTGAACACTACTACAACCACACCAACAACTACCACGAATAAACTGAACACTACTACAACCACACCAACAACTACCACGAATAAACTGAACACTACTACAACCACACCAACAACTACCACGAATAAACTGAACACTACTACAACCACACCAACAACTACCACGAATAAACTGAACACTACTACAACCACACCAACAACTACCACGAATAAACTGAACACTACTACAACCACACCAACAACTACCACGAATAAACTGAACACTACTACAACCACACCAACAACTACCACGAATAAACTGAACACTACTACAACCACACCAACAACTACCACGAATAAACTGAACACTACTACAACCACACCAACAACTACCACGAATAAACTGAACACTACTACAACCACATCAACAACTACCACGAATAAACTGAACACTACTACAACCACACCAACAACTACCACGAATAAACTGAACACTACTACAACCACACCAACAACTACCACGAATAAACTGAACACTACTACAACCACACCAACAACTACCACGAATAAACTGAACACTACTACAACCACACCAACAACTACCACGAATAAACTGAACACTACTACAACCACACCAACAACTACCACGAATAAACTGAACACTACTACAACCACACCAACAACTACCACGAATAAACTGAACACTACTACAACCACACCAACAACTACCACGAATAAACTGAACACTACAACCACACCACTGAACACTACTACAACCACACCAACAACTACCACGAATAAACTGAACACTACTACAACCACACCAACAACTACCACGAATAAACTGAACACTACTACAACCACACCAACAACTACCACGAATAAACTGAACACTACTACAACCACACCAACAACTACCACGAATAAACTGAACACTACTACAACCACACCAACAACTACCACGAATAAACTGAACACTACTACAACCACACCAACAACTACCACGAATAAACTGAACACTACTACAACCACACCAACAACTACCACGAATAAACTGAACACTACTACAACCACATCAACAACTACCACGAATAAACTGAACACTACTACAACCACACCAACAACTACCACGAATAAACTGAACACTACTACAACCACACCAACAACTACCACGAATAAACTGAACACTACTACAACCACACCAACAACTACCACGAATAAACTGAACACTACTACAACCACACCAACAACTACCACGAATAAACTGAACACTACTACAACCACACCAACAACTACCACGAATAAACTGAACACTACTACAACCACACCAACAACTACCACGAATAAACTGAACACTACTACAACCACACCAACAACTACCACGAATAAACTGAACACTACTACAACCACACCAACAACTACCACGAATAAACTGAACACTACTACAACCACACCAACAACTACCACGAATAAACTGAACACTACTACAACCACACCAACAACTACCACGAATAAACTGAACACTACTACAACCACACCAACAACTACCACGAATAAACTGAACACTACTACAACCACACCAACAACTACCACGAATAAACTGAACACTACTACAACCACACCAACAACTACCACGAATAAACTGAACACTACTACAACCACACCAACAACTACCACGAATAAACTGAACACTACTACAACCACATCAACAACTACCACGAATAAACTGAACACTACTACAACCACACCAACAACTACCACGAATAAACTGAACACTACTACAACCACACCAACAACTACCACGAATAAACTGAACACTACTACAACCACACCAACAACTACCACGAATAAACTGAACACTACTACAACCACACCAACAACTACCACGAATAAACTGAACACTACTACAACCACACCAACAACTACCACGAATAAACTGAACACTACTACAACCACACCAACAACTACCACGAATAAACTGAACACTACTACAACCACACCAACAACTACCACGAATAAACTGAACACTACTACAACCACACCAACAACTACCACGAATAAACTGAACACTACTACAACCACACCAACAACTACCACGAATAAACTGAACACTACTACAACCACACCAACAACTACCACGAATAAACTGAACACTACTACAACCACACCAACAACTACCACGAATAAACTGAACACTACTACAACCACACCAACAACTACCACGAATAAACTGAACACTACTACAACCACACCAACAACTACCACGAATAAACTGAACACTACTACAACCACACCAACAACTACCACGAATAAACTGAACACTACTACAACCACACCAACAACTACCACGAATAAACTGAACACTACTACAACCACACCAACAACTACCACGAATAAACTGAACACTACTACAACCACACCAACAACTACCACGAATAAACTGAACACTACTACAACCACACCAACAACTACCACGAATAAACTGAACACTACTACAACCACACCAACAACTACCACGAATAAACTGAACACTACTACAACCACACCAACAACTACCACGAATAAACTGAACACTACTACAACCACACCAACAACTACCACGAATAAACTGAACACTACTACAACCACACCAACAACTACCACGAATAAACTGAACACTACTACAACCACACCAACAACTACCACGAATAAACTGAACACTACTACAACCACACCAACAACTACCACGAATAAACTGAACACTACTACAACCACACCAACAACTACCACGAATAAACTGAACACTACTACAACCACACCAACAACTACCACGAATAAACTGAACACTACTACAACCACACCAACAACTACCACGAATAAACTGAACACTACTACAACCACACCAACAACTACCACGAATAAACTGAACACTACTACAACCACACCAACAACTACCACGAATAAACTGAACACTACTACAACCACACCAACAACTACCACGAATAAACTGAACACTACTACAACCACACCAACAACTACCACGAATAAACTGAACACTACTACAACCACACCAACAACTACCACGAATAAACTGAACACTACTACAACCACACCAACAACTACCACGAATAAACTGAACACTACTACAACCACACCAACAACTACCACGAATAAACTGAACACTACTACAACCACACCAACAACTACCACGAATAAACTGAACACTACTACAACCACACCAACAACTACCACGAATAAACTGAACACTACTACAACCACACCAACAACTACCACGAATAAACTGAACACTACTACAACCACACCAACAACTACCACGAATAAACTGAACACTACTACAACCACACCAACAACTACCACGAATAAACTGAACACTACTACAACCACACCAACAACTACCACGAATAAACTGAACACTACTACAACCACACCAACAACTACCACGAATAAACTGAACACTACTACAACCACACCAACAACTACCACGAATAAACTGAACACTACTACAACCACACCAACAACTACCACGAATAAACTGAACACTACTACAACCACACCAACAACTACCACGAATAAACTGAACACTACTACAACCACACCAACAACTACCACGAATAAACTGAACACTACTACAACCACACCAACAACTACCACGAATAAACTGAACACTACTACAACCACACCAACAACTACCACGAATAAACTGAACACTACTACAACCACACCAACAACTACCACGAATAAACTGAACACTACTACAACCACACCAACAACTACCACGATTAAACTGAACACTACTACAACCACACCAACAACTACCACGAATAAACTGAACACTACTACAACCACACCAACAACTACCACGAATAAACTGAACACTACTACAACCACACCAACAACTACCACGAATAAACTGAACACTACTACAACCACACCAACAACTACCACGAATAAACTGAACACTACTACAACCACACCAACAACTACCACGAATAAACTGAACACTACTACAACCACACCAACAACTACCACGAATAAACTGAACACTACTACAACCACACCAACAACTACCACGAATAAACTGAACACTACTACAACCACACCAACAACTACCACGAATAAACTGAACACTACTACAACCACACCAACAACTACCACGAATAAACTGAACACTACTACAACCACACCAACAACTACCACGAATAAACTGAACACTACTACAACCACACCAACAACTACCACGAATAAACTGAACACTACTACAACCACACCAACAACTACCACGAATAAACTGAACACTACTACAACCACACCAACAACTACCACGAATAAACTGAACACTACTACAACCACACCAACAACTACCACGAATAAACTGAACACTACTACAACCACACCAACAACTACCACGAATAAACTGAACACTACTACAACCACACCAACAACTACCACGAATAAACTGAACACTACTACAACCACACCAACAACTACCACGAATAAACTGAACACTACTACAACCACACCAACAACTACCACGAATAAACTGAACACTACTACAACCACACCAACAACTACCACGAATAAACTGAACACTACTACAACCACACCAACAACTACCACGAATAAACTGAACACTACTACAACCACACCAACAACTACCACGAATAAACTGAACACTACTACAACCACACCAACAACTACCACGAATAAACTGAACACTACTACAACCACACCAACAACTACCACGAATAAACTGAACACTACTACAACCACACCAACAACTACCACGAATAAACTGAACACTACTACAACCACACCAACAACTACCACGAATAAACTGAACACTACTACAACCACACCAACAACTACCACGAATAAACTGAACACTACTACAACCACACCAACAACTACCACGAATAAACTGAACACTACTACAACCACACCAACAACTACCACGAATAAACTGAACACTACTACAACCACACCAACAACTAACACGAATAAACTGAACACTACTACAACCACACCAACAACTACCACGAATAAACTGAACACTACTACAACCACACCAACAACTAACACGAATAAACTGAACACTACTACAACCACACCAACAACTACCACGAATAAACTGAACACTACTACAACCACACCAACAACTACCTCGAATAAACTGAACACTACTACAACCACACCAACAACTACCACGAATAAACTGAACACTACTACAACCACACCAACAACTAACACGAATAAACTGAACACTACTACAACCACACCAACAACTACCACGAATAAACTGAACACTACTACAACCACACCAACAACTAACACGAATAAACTGAACACTACTACAACCACACCAACAACTACCACGAATAAACTGAACACTACTACAACCACACCAACAACTAACACGAATAAACTGAACACTACTACAACCACACCAACAACTAACACGAATAAACTGAACACTACTACAACCACACCAACAACTAACACGAATAAACTGAACATTACTACAACCACACCAACAACTACCACGAATAAACTGAACACTACTACAACCACACCAACAACTACCACGAATAAACTGAACACTACTACAACCACACCAACAACTAACACGAATAAACTGAACACTACTACAACCACACCAACAACTACCACGAATAAACTGAACACTACTACAACCACACCAACAACTACCACGAATAAACTGAACACTACTACAACCACACCAACAACTACCACGAATAAACTGAACACTACTACAACCACACCAACAACTACCACGAATAAACTGAACACTACTACAACCACACCAACAACTAACACGAATAAACTGAACACTACTACAACCACACCAACAACTAACACGAATAAACTGAACACTACTACAACCACACCAACAACTAACACGAATAAACTGAACACTACTACAACCACACCAACAACTAACACGAATAAACTGAACACTACTACAACCACACCAACAACTACCACGAATAAACTGAACACTACTACAACCACACCAACAACTACCACGAATAAACTGAACACTACTACAACCACACCAACAACTACCACGAATAAACTGAACACTACTACAACCACACCAACAACTAACACGAATAAACTGAACACTACTACAACCACACCAACAACTACCACGAATAAACTGAACACTACTACAACCACACCAACAACTACCACGAATAAACTGAACACTACTACAACCACACCAACAACTACCACGAATAAACTGAACACTACTACAACCACACCAACAACTAACACGAATAAACTGAACACTACTACAACCACACCAACAACTACCACGAATAAACTGAACACTACTACAACCACACCAACAACTACCACGAATAAACTGAACACTACTACAACCACACCAACAACTACCACGAATAAACTGAACACTACTACAACCACACCAACAACTACCACGAATAAACTGAACACTACTACAACCACACCAACAACTACCACGAATAAACTGAACACTACTACAACCACACCAACAACTAACACGAATAAACTGAACACTACTACAACCACACCAACAACTACCACGAATAAACTGAACACTACTACAACCACACCAACAACTACCACGAATAAACTGAACACTACTACAACCACACCAACAACTACCACGAATAAACTGAACACTACTACAACCACACCAACAACTAACACGAATAAACTGAACACTACTACAACCACACCAACAACTACCACGAATAAACTGAACACTACTACAACCACACCAACAACTACCACGAATAAACTGAACACTACTACAACCACACCAACAACTACCACGAATAAACTGAACACTACTACAACCACACCAACAACTACCACGAATAAACTGAACACTACCACAACCACACCAACAACTAACACGAATAAACTGAACACTACTACAACCACACCAACAACTAACACGAATAAACTGAACACTACTACAACCACACCAACAACTAACACGAATAAACTGAACACTACCACAACCACACCAACAACTAACACGAATAAACTGAACACTACTACAACCACACCAACAACTACCACGAATAAACTGAACACTACTACAACCACACCAACAACTACCACGAATAAACTGAACACTACTACAACCACACCAACAACTACCACGAATAAACTGAACACTACTACAACCACACCAACAACTACCACGAATAAACTGAACACTACTACAACCACACCAACAACTAACACGAATAAACTGAACACTACCACAACCACACCAACAACTAACACGAATAAACTGAACACTACCACAACCACACCAACAACTAACACGAATAAACTGAACACTACCACAACCACACCAACAACTAACACGAATAAACTGAACACTACTACAACCACACCAACAACTACCACGAATAAACTGAACACTACTACAACCACACCAACAACTACCACGAATAAACTGAACACTACTACAACCACACCAACAACTACCACGAATAAACTGAACACTACTACAACCACACCAACAACTACCACGAATAAACTGAACACTACTACAACCACACCAACAACTAACACGAATAAACTGAACACTACCACAACCACACCAACAACTAACACGAATAAACTGAACACTACTACAACCACACCAACAACTAACACGAATAAACTGAACACTACTACAACCACACCAACAACTAACACGAATAAACTGAACACTACTACAACCACACCAACAACTACCACGAATAAACTGAACATTACTACAACCACACCAACAACTACCACGAATAAACTGAACACTACTACAACCACACCAACAACTACCACGAATAAACTGAACACTACTACAACCACACCAACAACTAACACGAATAAACTGAACACTACTACAACCACATCAACAACTACCACGAATAAACTGAACATTACTACAACCACACCAACAACTAACACGAATAAACTGAACACTACTACAACCACACCAACAACTACCACGAATAAACTGAACACTACTACAACCACACCAACAACTAACACGAATAAACTGAACACTACTACAACCACATCAACAACTACCACGAATAAACTGAACACTACTACAACCACACCAACAACTACCACGAATAAACTGAACACTACTACAACCACATCAACAACTACCACGAATAAACTGAACACTACTACAACCACACCAACAACTAACACGAATAAACTGAACACTACTACAACCACACCAACAACTACCACGAATAAACTGAACACTACTACAACCACACCAACAACTAACACGAATAAACTGAACACTACTACAACCACACCAACAACTACCACGAATAAACTGAACACTACTACAACCACACCAACAACTACCACGAATAAACTGAACACTACTACAACCACACCAACAACTACCACGAATAAACTGAACACTACTACAACCACACCAACAACTAACACGAATAAACTGAACACTACTACAACCACATCAACAACTACCACGAATAAACTGAACACTACTACAACCACACCAACAACTAACACGAATAAACTGAACACTACTACAACCACACCAACAACTAACACGAATAAACTGAACACTACTACAACCACACCAACAACTAACACGAATAAACTGAACACTACTACAACCACACCAACAACTAACACGAATAAACTGAACACTACTACAACCACACCAACAACTAACACGAATAAACTGAACACTACTACAACCACACCAACAACTAACACGAATAAACTGAACACTACTACAACCACACCAACAACTAACACGAATAAACTGAACACTACTACAACCACACCAACAACTACCACGAATAAACTGAACATTACTACAACCACACCAACAACTAACACGAATAAACTGAACACTACTACAACCACACCAACAACTACCACGAATAAACTGAACACTACTACAACCACACCAACAACTAACACGAATAAACTGAACACTACTACAACCACACCAACAACTAACACGAATAAACTGAACACTACTACAACCACACCAACAACTAACACGAATAAACTGAACACTACCACAACCACACCAACAACTACCACGAATAAACTGAACATTACTACAACCACACCAACAACTAACACGAATAAACTGAACACTACTACAACCACATCAACAACTTCCACGAATAAACTGAACATTACTACAACCACACCAACAACTAACACGAATAAACTGAACACTACCACAACCACACCAACAACTAACACGAATAAACTGAACACTACTACAACCACACCAACAACTAACACGAATAAACTGAACACTACCACAACCACACCAACAACTAACACGAATAAACTGAACACTACTACAACCACACCAACAACTAACACGAATAAACTGAACACTACTACAACCACACCAACAACTAACACGAATAAACTGAACACTACTACAACCACATCAACAACTACCACGAATAAACTGAACATTACTACAACCACACCAACAACTAACACGAATAAACTGAACATTACTACAACCACATCAACAACTTCCACGAATAAACTGAACATTACTACAACCACACCAACAACTAACACGAATAAACTGAACACTACTACAACCACACCAACAACTACCTCGAATAAACTGAACACTACTACAACCACACCAACAACTACCACGAATAAACTGAACATTACTACAACCACATCAACAACTACCACGAATAAACTGAACATTACTACAACCACATCAACAACTAACACGAATAAACTGAACACTACTACAACCACACCAACAACTAACACGAATAAACTGAACACTACTACAACCACACCAACAACTTCCACGAATAAACTGAACATTACTACAACCACACCAACAACTAACACGAATAAACTGAACACTACTACAACCACATCAACAACTTCCACGAATAAACTGAACATTACTACAACCACACCAACAACTAACACGAATAAACTGAACACTACCACAACCACACCAACAACTAACACGAATAAACTGAACACTACTACAACCACACCAACAACTAACACGAATAAACTGAACACTACTACAACCACACCAACAACTAACACGAATAAACTGAACACTACTACAACCACACCAACAACTAACACGAATAAACTGAACACTACTACAACCACACCAACAACTAACACGAATAAACTGAACACTACTACAACCACATCAACAACTTCCACGAATAAACTGAACATTACTACAACCACACCAACAACTAACACGAATAAACTGAACATTACTATAACCACATCAACAACTTCCACGAATAAACTGAACATTAATACAACCACACCAACAACTAACACGAATAAACTGAACACTACTACAACCACACCAACAACTACCTCGAATAAACTGAACACTACTACAACCACACCAACAACTACCACGAATAAACTGAACATTACTACAACCACATCAACAACTACCTCGAATAAACTGAACATTACTACAACCACATCAACAACTAACACGAATAAACTGAACACTACCACAACCACACCAACAACTAACACGAATAAACTGAACACTACTACAACCACACCAACAACTAACACGAATAAACTGAACACTACTACAACCACACCAACAACTACCACGAATAAACTGAACACTACTACAACCACACCAACAACTACCTCGAATAAACTGAACACTACTACAACCACACCAACAACTAACACGAATAAACTGAACACTACTACAACCACACCAACAACTACCACGAATAAACTGAACACTACTACAACCACACCAACAACTACCACGAATAAACTGAACACTACTACAACCACACCAACAACTACCACGAATAAACTGAACACTACTACAACCACATCAACAACTAACACGAATAAACTGAACACTACTACAACCACACCAACAACTAACACGAATAAACTGAACACTACTACAACCACACCAACAACTAACACGAATAAACTGAACACTACTACAACCACACCAACAACTAACACGAATAAACTGAACACTACCACAACCACACCAACAACTAACACGAATAAACTGAACACTACTACAACCACACCAACAACTAACACGAATAAACTGAACACTACTACAACCACACCAACAACTAACACGAATAAACTGAACACTACTACAACCACACCAACAACTACCACGAATAAACTGAACACTACTACAACCACATCAACAACTACCACGAATAAACTGAACACTACTACAACCACACCAACAACTACCACGAATAAACTGAACACTACTACAACCACATCAACAACTACCACGAATAAACTGAACACTACTACAACCACACCAACAACTAACACGAATAAACTGAACACTACTACAACCACACCAACAACTAACACGAATAAACTGAACACTACTACAACCACATCAACAACTAACACGAATAAACTGAACACTACTACAACCACACCAACAACTAACACGAATAAACTGAACACTACCACAACCACACCAACAACTAACACGAATAAACTGAACACTACTACAACCACACCAACAACTAACACGAATAAACTGAACACTACTACAACCACACCAACAACTAACACGAATAAACTGAACACTACTACAACCACACCAACAACTAACACGAATAAACTGAACACTACTACAACCACACCAACAACTAACACGAATAAACTGAACACTACTACAACCACACCAACAACTAACACGAATAAACTGAACACTACTACAACCACATCAACAACTACCACGAATAAACTGAACACTACTACAACCACACCAACAACTAACACGAATAAACTGAACACTACTACAACCACACCAACAACTACCACGAATAAACTGAACACTACTACAACCACATCAACAACTACCACGAATAAACTGAACACTACTACAACCACACCAACAACTAACACGAATAAACTGAACACTACTACAACCACACCAACAACTAACACGAATAAACTGAACACTACTACAACCACATCAACAACTACCACGAATAAACTGAACACTACTACAACCACACCAACAACTACCTCGAATAAACTGAACACTACTACAACCACACCAACAACTACCACGAATAAACTGAACACTACTACAACCACACCAACAACTAACACGAATAAACTGAACACTACTACAACCACACCAACAACTACCACGAATAAACTGAACACTACTACAACCACACCAACAACTACCACGAATAAACTGAACACTACTACAACCACATCAACAACTACCACGAATAAACTGAACACTACTACAACCACACCAACAACTAACACGAATAAACTGAACACTACTACAACCACACCAACAACTAACACGAATAAACTGAACACTACTACAACCACACCAACAACTACCACGAATAAACTGAACACTACTACAACCACACCAACAACTAACACGAATAAACTGAACACTACTACAACCACACCAACAACTAACACGAATAAACTGAACACTACTACAACCACACCAACAACTACCACGAATAAACTGAACACTACCACAACCACATCAACAACTACCACGAATAAACTGAACACTACTACAACCACATCAACAACTACCACGAATAAACTGAACACTACTACAACCACACCAACAACTAACACGAATAAACTGAACACTACTACAACCACACCAACAACTACCACGAATAAACTGAACACTACTACAACCACACCAACAACTAACACGAATAAACTGAACACTACTACAACCACACCAACAACTACCACGAATAAACTGAACACTACTACAACCACACCAACAACTAACACGAATAAACTGAACACTACTACAACCACACCAACAACTACCACGAATAAACTGAACACTACTACAACCACACCAACAACTACCACGAATAAACTGAACACTACTACAACCACACCAACAACTAACACGAATAAACTGAACACTACTACAACCACACCAACAACTACCACGAATAAACTGAACACTACTACAACCACACCAACAACTACCTCGAATAAACTGAACACTACTACAACCACACCAACAACTAACACGAATAAACTGAACACTACTACAACCACACCAACAACTAACACGAATAAACTGAACACTACTACAACCACACCAACAACTACCACGAATAAACTGAACACTACTACAACCACACCAACAACTACCACGAATAAACTGAACACTACTACAACCACACCAACAACTAACACGAATAAACTGAACACTACTACAACCACACCAACAACTACCACGAATAAACTGAACACTACTACAACCACACCAACAACTAACACGAATAAACTGAACACTACTACAACCACACCAACAACTACCACGAATAAACTGAACACTACTACAACCACACCAACAACTACCACGAATAAACTGAACACTACTACAACCACATCAACAACTACCTCGAATAAACTGAACACTACTACAACCACACCAACAACTAACACGAATAAACTGAACACTACTACAACCACACCAACAACTAACACGAATAAACTGAACACTACTACAACCACACCAACAACTACCTCGAATAAACTGAACACTACTACAACCACACCAACAACTACCACGAATAAACTGAACACTACTACAACCACACCAACAACTACCACGAATAAACTGAACACTACTACAACCACACCAACAACTACCACGAATAAACTGAACACTACTACAACCACACCAACAACTACCACGAATAAACTGAACACTACTACAACCACACCAACAACTACCACGAATAAACTGAACACTACTACAACCACACCAACAACTACCACGAATAAACTGAACACTACTACAACCACACCAACAACTACCACGAATAAACTGAACACTACTACAACCACATCAACAACTACCACGAATAAACTGAACACTACTACAACCACACCAACAACTACCACGAATAAACTGAACACTACTACAACCACACCAACAACTACCACGAATAAACTGAACACTACTACAACCACACCAACAACTACCACGAATAAACTGAACACTACTACAACCACACCAACAACTACCACGAATAAACTGAACACTACTACAACCACACCAACAACTAACACGAATAAACTGAACACTACTACAACCACACCAACAACTACCACGAATAAACTGAACACTACTACAACCACACCAACAACTAACACGAATAAACTGAACACTACTACAACCACACCAACAACTACCACGAATAAACTGAACACTACTACAACCACACCAACAACTAACACGAATAAACTGAACACTACTACAACCACACCAACAACTACCACGAATAAACTGAACACTACTACAACCACACCAACAACTAACACGAATAAACTGAACACTACTACAACCACACCAACAACTACCACGAATAAACTGAACACTACTACAACCACACCAACAACTACCACGAATAAACTGAACACTACTACAACCACACCAACAACTACCACGAATAAACTGAACACTACTACAACCACACCAACAACTACCACGAATAAACTGAACACTACTACAACCACACCAACAACTAACACGAATAAACTGAACACTACTACAACCACACCAACAACTAACACGAATAAACTGAACACTACTACAACCACACCAACAACTACCACGAATAAACTGAACACTACTACAACCACACCAACAACTAACACGAATAAACTGAACACTACTACAACCACACCAACAACTACCACGAATAAACTGAACACTACTACAACCACACCAACAACTAACACGAATAAACTGAACACTACTACAACCACACCAACAACTACCACGAATAAACTGAACACTACTACAACCACACCAACAACTACCACGAATAAACTGAACACTACTACAACCACACCAACAACTACCACGAATAAACTGAACACTACTACAACCACACCAACAACTAACACGAATAAACTGAACACTACTACAACCACACCAACAACTACCACGAATAAACTGAACACTACTACAACCACACCAACAACTAACACGAATAAACTGAACACTACTACAACCACACCAACAACTACCACGAATAAACTGAACACTACTACAACCACACCAACAACTACCACGAATAAACTGAACACTACTACAACCACACCAACAACTAACACGAATAAACTGAACACTACTACAACCACACCAACAACTACCTCGAATAAACTGAACACTACTACAACCACACCAACAACTAACACGAATAAACTGAACACTACTACAACCACACCAACAACTACCTCGAATAAACTGAACACTACTACAACCACACCAACAACTAACACGAATAAACTGAACACTACTACAACCACACCAACAACTAACACGAATAAACTGAACACTACTACAACCACACCAACAACTACCACGAATAAACTGAACACTACTACAACCACACCAACAACTACCACGAATAAACTGAACATTACTACAACCACACCAACAACTACCACGAATAAACTGAACACTACTACAACCACACCAACAACTACCACGAATAAACTGAACACTACTACAACCACACCAACAACTACCTCGAATAAACTGAACACTACTACAACCACACCAACAACTACCTCGAATAAACTGAACACTACTACAACCACACCAACAACTAACACGAATAAACTGAACACTACTACAACCACACCAACAACTACCACGAATAAACTGAACACTACTACAACCACACCAACAACTACCACGAATAAACTGAACACTACTACAACCACACCAACAACTACCACGAATAAACTGAACACTACTACAACCACACCAACAACTACCACGAATAAACTGAACATTACTACAACCACACCAACAACTACCACGAATAAACTGAACACTACTACAACCACACCAACAACTACCACGAATAAACTGAACATTACTACAACCACACCAACAACTACCACGAATAAACTGAACACTACTACAACCACACCAACAACTACCACGAATAAACTGAACACTACTACAACCACACCAACAACTACCACGAATAAACTGAACACTACTACAACCACACCAACAACTACCACGAATAAACTGAACACTACTACAACCACACCAACAACTACCACGAATAAACTGAACACTACTACAACCACACCAACAACTACCACGAATAAACTGAACATTACTACAACCACACCAACAACTACCACGAATAAACTGAACACTACTACAACCACACCAACAACTACCACGAATAAACTGAACACTACTACAACCACACCAACAACTACCACGAATAAACTGAACACTACTACAACCACACCAACAACTACCACGAATAAACTGAACACTACTACAACCACACCAACAACTACCACGAATAAACTGAACACTACTACAACCACACCAACAACTACCTCGAATAAACTGAACACTACTACAACCACACCAACAACTACCACGAATAAACTGAACACTACTACAACCACACCAACAACTACCACGAATAAACTGAACACTACTACAACCACACCAACAACTACCACGAATAAACTGAACATTACTACAACCACACCAACAACTACCACGAATAAACTGAACATTACTACAACCACACCAACAACTACCACGAATAAACTGAACACTACTACAACCACACCAACAACTACCACGAATAAACTGAACACTACTACAACCACACCAACAACTACCACGAATAAACTGAACATTACTACAACCACACCAACAACTACCACGAATAAACTGAACACTACTACAACCACACCAACAACTACCACGAATAAACTGAACACTACTACAACCACACCAACAACTACCACGAATAAACTGAACACTACTACAACCACACCAACAACTACCACGAATAAACTGAACATTACTACAACCACACCAACAACTACCACGAATAAACTGAACACTACTACAACCACACCAACAACTACCACGAATAAACTGAACATTACTACAACCACACCAACAACTACCTCGAATAAACTGAACACTACTACAACCACACCAACAACTACCACGAATAAACTGAACACTACTACAACCACACCAACAACTACCACGAATAAACTGAACACTACTACAACCACACCAACAACTACCACGAATAAACTGAACATTACTACAACCACACCAACAACTACCACGAATAAACTGAACACTACTACAACCACACCAACAACTACCACGAATAAACTGAACACTACTACAACCACACCAACAACTACCACGAATAAACTGAACACTACTACAACCACACCAACAACTACCACGAATAAACTGAACACTACTACAACCACACCAACAACTACCACGAATAAACTGAACACTACTACAACCACACCAACAACTACCACGAATAAACTGAACACTACTACAACCACACCAACAACTACCACGAATAAACTGAACATTACTACAACCACACCAACAACTACCACGAATAAACTGAACACTACTACAACCACACCAACAACTACCACGAATAAACTGAACATTACTACAACCACACCAACAACTACCACGAATAAACTGAACACTACTACAACCACACCAACAACTACCACGAATAAACTGAACACTACTACAACCACACCAACAACTACCACGAATAAACTGAACACTACTACAACCACACCAACAACTACCACGAATAAACTGAACATTACTACAACCACACCAACAACTACCTCGAATAAACTGAACACTACTACAACCACACCAACAACTACCACGAATAAACTGAACACTACTACAACCACACCAACAACTACCACGAATAAACTGAACATTACTACAACCACACCAACAACTAACACGAATAAACTGAACACTACTACAACCACACCAACAACTAACACGAATAAACTGAACACTACTACAACCACACCAACAACTACCTCGAATAAACTGAACACTACTACAACCACACCAACAACTACCACGAATAAACTGAACATTACTACAACCACACCAACAACTAACACGAATAAACTGAACACTACTACAACCACACCAACAACTAACACGAATAAACTGAACACTACTACAACCACACCAACAACTACCACGAATAAACTGAACACTACTACAACCACACCAACAACTACCACGAATAAACTGAACATTACTACAACCACACCAACAACTAACACGAATAAACTGAACACTACTACAACCACACCAACAACTAACACGAATAAACTGAACACTACTACAACCACACCAACAACTACCACGAATAAACTGAACACTACTACAACCACACCAACAACTAACACGAATAAACTGAACACTACTACAACCACACCAACAACTAACACGAATAAACTGAACACTACTACAACCACACCAACAACTACCACGAATAAACTGAACACTACTACAACCACACCAACAACTAACACGAATAAACTGAACACTACTACAACCACACCAACAACTAACACGAATAAACTGAACACTACTACAACCACACCAACAACTACCACGAATAAACTGAACACTACTACAACCACACCAACAACTAACACGAATAAACTGAACACTACTACAACCACACCAACAACTACCACGAATAAACTGAACACTACTACAACCACACCAACAACTAACACGAATAAACTGAACACTACTACAACCACACCAACAACTAACACGAATAAACTGAACACTACTACAACCACACCAACAACTACCACGAATAAACTGAACACTACTACAACCACACCAACAACTAACACGAATAAACTGAACACTACTACAACCACACCAACAACTAACACGAATAAACTGAACATTACTACAACCACACCAACAACTAACACGAATAAACTGAACACTACTACAACCACACCAACAACTAACACGAATAAACTGAACACTACTACAACCACACCAACAACTAACACGAATAAACTGAACACTACTACAACCACACCAACAACTAACACGAATAAACTGAACACTACTACAACCACACCAACAACTAACACGAATAAACTGAACACTACTACAACCACACCAACAACTAACACGAATAAACTGAACACTACTACAACCACACCAACAACTAACACGAATAAACTGAACACTACTACAACCACACCAACAACTAACACGAATAAACTGAACACTACTACAACCACACCAACAACTACCACGAATAAACTGAACACTACTACAACCACACCAACAACTAACACGAATAAACTGAACACTACTACAACCACACCAACAACTACCACGAATAAACTGAACACTACTACAACCACACCAACAACTACCACGAATAAACTGAACATTACTACAACCACACCAACAACTACCACGAATAAACTGAACATTACTACAACCACACCAACAACTAACACGAATAAACTGAACACTACTACAACCACATCAACAACTACCACGAATAAACTGAACATTACTACAACCACACCAACAACTACCACGAATAAACTGAACATTACTACAACCACACCAACAACTAACACGAATAAACTGAACACTACTACAACCACACCAACAACTACCACGAATAAACTGAACATTACTACAACCACACCAACAACTAACACGAATAAACTGAACACTACTACAACCACACCAACAACTACCTCGAATAAACTGAACACTACTACAACCACACCAACAACTAACACGAATAAACTGAACATTACTACAACCACACCAACAACTACCTCGAATAAACTGAACACTACTACAACCACACCAACAACTAACACGAATAAACTGAACATTACTACAACCACACCAACAACTACCTCGATTAAACTGAACACTACTACAACCACACCAACAATTACCACGAATAAACTGAACATTACTACAACCACACCAACAACTACCACGAATAAACTGAACATTACTACAACCACACCAACAACTAACACGAATAAACTGAACATTACTACAACCACACCAACAACTACCTCGAATAAACTGAACACTACTACAACCACACCAACAACTACCTCGAATAAACTGAACACTACTACAACCACACCAACAACTACCTCGAATAAACTGAACATTACTACAACCACACCAACAACTACCTCGAATAAACTGAACATTACTACAACCACACCAACAACTACCTCGAATAAACTGAACACTACTACAACCACACCAACAACTACCACGAATAAACTGAACATTACTACAACCACACCAACAACTACCTCGAATAAACTGAACATTACTACAACCACACCAACAACTACCTCGAATAAACTGAACACTACTACAACCACACCAACAACTACCTCGAATAAACTGAACATTACTACAACCACACCAACAACTACCTCGAATAAACTGAACATTACTACAACCACACCAACAACTACCTCGAATAAACTGAACACTACTACAACCACACCAACAACTACCACGAATAAACTGAACACTACTACAACCACACCAACAACTACCACGAATAAACTGAACACTACTACAACCACACCAACAACTACCACGAATAAACTGAACACTACTACAACCACATCAACAACTTCCACGAATAAACTGAACACTACTACAACCACACCAACAACTACCACGAATAAACTGAACACTACTACAACCACACCAACAACTACCTCGAATAAACTGAACACTACTACAACCACACCAACAACTACCACGAATAAACTGAACATTACTACAACCACACCAACAACTACCACGAATAAACTGAACATTACTACAACCACACCAACAACTACCTCGAATAAACTGAACACTACTACAACCACACCAACAACTAACACGAATAAACTGAACACTACTACAACCACACCAACAACTACCTCGAATAAACTGAACACTACTACAACCACACCAACAACTACCACCAATAATACTACTACTGCTACTACTACTAATGTCATAACTACTGCAGTCATACCAACAACTGCTGTAAATAGTACCCCAACTACAACTAGTAAACTAATAACTACTACCAGTGGAGCTACAACTACTACAAGCACGCCACCACCACCTACAACAGGTGAACTAACAACTACTAGATCATCAAATTCAACTGTCACGAGCTTTCCAAAAACCACTACAGGTAAGTCACCTAAAGTAGCCTTTATTAACTACCTTTTTAGCAGGGGAAATAGTGACCCGACCTATTTGAATAATACAGGGGAAATAACTAATTTGATTAACAAGTGGAACAAAATATGAAAAGAAGACGCTGGCTATGGACAGGGTATACACTGAAGAAACTTGTTGATAGCATCACATGGCAGTTCTGCTTCTGGAATCCACTGACTATGAGAGGTAGAGAACGACCAAAAATAATACGGAAAGCAAGAGACCTGACAAGTAAATGATGAAGAAGTGATGGACAGACCTTGAGCTGATGGCGTGCGACAGGAGATATGACATACGTTCGTTCATGGCTTATGTCCCTTGGGTAGCTTACAGTAATGGTTGAATTAATGCATTTCATTAATTTGGGCGAAATAATTTTATACAGTTGACATTCAAAAATCCGGCCATCGATAATCCGGTTCCTTCAGATTTCCGGCATGGATTTCGGAGCGCATTTTTAAATTTACTGTTTTCTGGAGCAGTTTATGTTTTGATGCAGCTGTTGGGTCTTGCTTGCACGTGTTAACAGGCATTCCTGCTCATTCCTTCTCATTTTATCATTTATTTGCTGCTGTTTAGCCCCATTATGGATTCAGCAAATAAAAGAAGTGGTGTAAAACGTAAACATCGTGCATTGTCGATCGCAGATAAAGTGTACAGGTAGTCATTTTCTGTTAAATATATACAGAATATATAACCATAAAAAATCCGGCATTTTCAAAAATCCGGCACTCCTCCGGTCCGGAGGTTGCCGGATTTTTTAATGTCTACTGTGGTTGGTGGTTGTTCGTCCATCACGGGTGATGAAGACCACTCTGTTCATCCAATTTTTTAAGAATATGTTAGGTTAGTCTATGGGTACGAAGGTGACTGAAGAGCCCGATGCGGGCCTGGAAAGATCTTGGACAGTGTGGGCAGGGAATGTTTGCTTCATGTGAAGGTTTTATTTCACGGTCCTTTCTAGCTTGTCTCCGCTGTTCTGCTGCTGCTCTTCTGGATGATTCGCATGCTGCTGCACCTTTACGAAGAGATGTGCGCCAAGCAGTTCGGTCTTGCGCAGCAGCTTCCCATGTGTCTGGGTTTATGTCAAAGGTTTTCAATGACGTCTTTAACGTGTCTTTGAAGCGCTTCTTTTGGCCACCATGGGAGCGTTTACCCTTCTGCATCTCACCATAAAAGAGTATCTTTGGCAGTCGATGGTCTGGCATGCGGACTACATGACCTGCCCAGCGAATTTGTGACTGCATCAGAATAGTATCAATACTAGGGATACCAGCTCTGTCAAGAACGGCGGTATCCGGGATCTTGTCTTGCCATTTGATGTTCATTATCTTCCTGAGACAGACTGTATGGAAGTGGTTTAGCTTCTTTACGTGGCGCCTGTATACAGTCCATGTTTCACATGCATATAGCAGCACTGGAAGCACCGCAGCTCTGTATACCTTCAGCTTTGTCTGTAGACTAATGCCACTTCGATGCCAAACGTTGGTGTATAGTCTGCCAAATGTGCTGCTGGCTTTGGAGATCCTGGTGTTCACCTCATCATCAATGACAATGTTCTGGGATAGTGTGCTACCAAGGTATGTGAATCTGTTCACAACATTCAGTTTCTCACCATTAACCTTGATGACTGGCTCAGTATAAACTGTGCCAGGAGCTGGTTGGTACATGATTTCTGTTTTCTTCGTGTTGATGGTAAGCCCAAAGTTGGCGCAGGCTTCGGAGAATCTATCCACACTATGCTGCAGATCAGCCTCTGAGAAGGAATTGAGGGCACAATCATCAGCAAACAGAAGATCTCTGATGGTGTGTGATTTGACCTTGGTTTTTGCTTGAAGCCTCCTAAGGTTAAACAATTTTCCATCAATACGATAACTAATGTCGATTCCTGTGTCCCCGTCTCTAAAAGCATCAGTCAGCATAGCAGAAAACATGATACTGAACAGAGTCGGTGCAAGTACGCACCCTTGTTTAACTCCATTTGAGACGGGGAAAGGCTCTGATAGCTCACCGTTTTCCTGAACTCTAGCCTGCATTCCATCATGCAGTTGCTGCACTATTGTGATAAATTTCTTTGGGCAGCCGTATTTTGCCATGATCTTCCATAGACCCTCTCTACTGACCGTGTCGAACGCCTTTGTCAAGTCGATGAAAGCTGTGTACAGGTCACAGTGCTGTTCTTGGCATTTTTCTTGTAGCTGTCTTGCAGCGAACACCATATCTGTGGTTCCACGTTCTTTCCGGAATCCACACTGACTTTCAGGTAAAAGACCTTTGTCAAGATGAGCCGTAAGGCGATTCAAAAGGATTCTGGCGAATATCTTCCCAGCGATTGATAAAAGAGAGATGCCTCGATGATTGTTGCAGTCTTGGCGATTACCTTTACGTTTATATAGATGTATAATTGAGGCATCTTTGAGATCGTGTGGGATGGTTTCACTCTGCCACATTTGCTGGAAGATCATATGAAGTTTCTCTATCAGAACTGCACCGCCATCTTTATAAACCTCAACAGGAATTGAATCGGAGCCAGGGGCCTTTCCACTAGACAGTTGACGAATCGCTTTTTTAGTTTCCTCCAGAGTTGGTACATCATCTAATGCTTCATTTATAGGAATTTGGGGCAGGCGGATGATGGCTTCGTCGTTAATAGATGATGGCTGGTTCAAGATATTATTAAAATGTTCAGCCCAGCGTTGGAGAATTTTTTCCTTGTCTGTAATTAGTGTTTTTCCATCTGCATTAAGGAGGGGAAATGATCCTGATGATGTTGGACCATAGACCGCTTTGAGTGCAAGGTAAAAGTTTTTCAAGTCATGGCTGTCAGCAAAGCCTTGGATCTCATCTGCTTTATTACTCAGCCATGAATCCCGCATCTGGCGTAGTTTATGTTGGACGATTCTACGCATGTTGTTGAAAGCGTCTTTCTTGGATGTAGATTTTGGATCATTTAAATATGCTTTATGGAGATGGTGTTTCTCAGCCAACATCTGCTTTATATCATCTGAGTTCTCATCAAACCAGTCATTTTGTTTCTTGATGGAAGGACCCAGGACCTCTGTAGCAGTGTTGTAGATCTGCTCACTTAGGGCTGCCCAATTTGTTTCCACACTTTGGCCGTCTAGCGAGATAGATTTGAGACGGTCTTCTAAGGTGTCAGTAAATGACTGTTTGATTGTTGTCTTCTTTAGTTTGGTGACATCCAGCCTCTTTTGAGTTTTCTTCCCCTGAGGGCGCCTGGCTGGTTGGATACGAACTTTAAGTTTAGATACAATGAGGCGATGATCAGTCCAGCATTCGGCACCACACATGGACTTGGTCACCCGGACATCTTGCCTGTCCTTCTTCCTAACAATTACATAGTCAATTAGGTGCCAATGCTTTGAGCGAGGGTGCATCCAGGAGGTCCTGTTGCGGGTAGGAAGTCGAAAAATGGTGTTGGTGACAAGGAGGTCATGTTCTGCGCAAGTCTGGAGGAGACGAAGTCCATTACTGTTACAGCGACCCACGCCGTACCTACCAATAGTGCCATTCCAGGAGATGTTATCTGAGCCTACTCTTGCATTAAAGTCACCAAGAATGATGAGCTTATCTGCTTTAGGAACTGATGCAATGACTGCATGTAGTTCTTCGTAAAACTTATCCTTGACATCATCCTGGTTTGTCATAGTTGGTGCATACGCGCTAATGATGGTGGCATGTTTTCTTCCATAGAACAGAGGGATCTTGACCGTCATGAGTCGGTCATTTATTCCCTTTGGGGGCCCCGCTAACTTGCTGACAATTGCTGTTTTGATTGCAAATCCAACCCCTGCTTCTCGTCTTTCTTCAGTTCCTCTTCCGCTCCAAAAGAATGTATAACCTGCACCCTTTTCGCAAAGTTGGCCCTCGCCTGCAAGTCGAGTTTCACTCAGTGCTGCTATGTCAATGTTGTACCTGGCCAGTTCTCTCCCAATCAGGGCAGTTCGTCTCTCAGGTCTGTTTGCATTAAAGTCTTTGTCAAGTAAAGTGCGCACATTCCATGCGCCTAGAATGAGGGGGAAAAATCTGTCCTTTCTTTTTCTTATATGTCGACCGCCGAAGTAGGGTACCCACCAACCGCGGTAAGCTGGTTAGGTAATGGTGAAGCAGGCAATGTTTAGGGCACCTTTTCTAGCCCCTTCCTCATGCCATGGAGGTGAGCAGTGCTTTCCTAAAGAGGGCTGCTCAGACACTCAGGGGGCTGCCGAATCCCACTGCTGCTCCGATCAGTGGAAGACGACCATATGGCCTGAGCCGCCTGTGTGTAGGTCTGAGACTACGACTGCCAGCGTACCCACGCCTGCCGCTTCGCCGCTCGCCCATCGCCACAGGACTTGTTGTGAGTGGATGGATGAATGGATGAAAGAGTGACTTGCGCGGTGATTTGGATTAAAGTGAGGAAGAGTTGCGCAATTCGTCGACCTCACTCTCTCGCCTGGGTCCATCTCAATCCAGTGGCAAGACAAGTCAAGACGACTGGAGATGAAGTCAGGTGCAGTGGATGACCAGGGCTTTCTACGTGCCTCGCCGTGCTCCTTACGCTCCACAGCGCGTTGCTGGTAATCGCCGTCATGCCCGTTGAACCAACAGGTGGTTTCTTCCGCGCAGTCTATCGAATCCAGTCTTCGCATGCATGGGTAGGCAGACCCTAACTCACCGAAGGTTTATAACCATTCGGCTACCCTCACCTAGTTTAGCCGGCCTGTCAAAGCCGTTGTCCGGGGGTGGCCGCTGTCGCATGCTGACAGCTACGAGGAGCCACAGGTGAGAGCTGGATGCCAGGTTTGGACCAAAGGTGGCTGAGCTGCCCTAAAAAGGGCATGACAGCTCCTTCACCAGAGGTACTACCAATACCTGACTTCCCAACACCCCCAAAATGTCTACTGTACAACTAATTTGAAAACATACGGGGAATAATTATACAACTCCTTTGAAAACATCGGGGAAAAAATTATACAACCAATTTGAAAACATAATGAAATAATTGGACGACTAATTTTAAAACATGGAAGAGATAATTATAAAGCTAATTTCAAATTTTGCGGAAAATAATTATACAATTAAAGCAATACAATTTATTATAATCTAATTAGGAAGCATAAGATAAATAATTTTACAACTATTTTAAAACACGAGGGAATACATATTTAAATCACATTCATAAGACAAACCTAAAGGTCTTGTATATTTGAAGTTGCGCCATAATATAACCGACTAGATTGAACGGGGCGCGCCTCGCCAAAACGAGGTAAAATTTAATTTACAAAAAAAAAAAAAATAAATACTTTAAGCAAAATGTGTAGTTCAGAACGCAACTTATGTCAATATTCCACAATGCTAAATTGTATTACCATCACAAATGTACGCCATCAGACCTGAAGGTCTTTATATATTTGGACAGGCAACCTAATATAACTGACTTGGTTGAGCGGGACGGGCCTCACCAAAAAAGGCAAAATTTTATAATTAAAAAAAAAAAATTGTAATTATATTTAAAAAAAAAAAACCGGTTGTAAAAAAACACCCTAATAAATAGTGAAAGTACATATTCTGTTTGTATTTTAGTTTTGCGTTTTCTAGGGGACTAAAGTTTTGCTAAATTGAAAGCTTGACAGCATATATGGGATACATACTTTGTTACTTAATTGTACTTACACAATTGAAGACACTAAAAAACTGAATAAGCGTTTTAAACACTACAGTGGCTACCATAGCGATCTTTGTTGCCTTCGACTAAATATAGATACATTCGCAAGGTGTTCAGAGAGCTGGTCTGTACGTGCAGTCATCAATAGTGGCTTCGTATAATTGTAGACAAACATTTACATACTTAGTACAATGTTCAGTTGAAAAACTCGATAGGGATCATTAGTGACCAACTCCTTAACATATAAGCACAGACTTCATTTGCTCAACCCAACAAGTTTAATGCGGAAACATCTTCAAACTGTGTAGTATCAGGAATAGACATACAATCTTGGCAAGGCAGAATCATTTGGTAAAATTCAGTACATAATCTTAACATGCAATCAATGGACATAGTACTTTTCACGAAAAAACGTATTTCTTTGTGTGCATTGTTCATCTTCTTGTGATAGTTGTAACCCAGGTTCTGTGCTTGTGAAGTTATTCGTTACGTCTTGACCCTTGTGTATCTACTCGATTGAACTAATGATGATCGTGACCTGTCCATGTCTTTGTGTACGCTGTCTGTAATTGTATGCACCGTTCACTTTTGACCTACCTTGCTTATGTGATTGCTGAGTGATATTTAATGATCAGACAACTATGATGACTGCAATGACTGATCGACTCATAGCTGACAACAAAATTCTTTTATTGTTGGCAATAAACATATTCACAATTGGCCATCTCCGTGCCTGATTATAAAGGTAATAGAACATATGAGACTTCCACGTTGACACGCATACATCATGTAATTCACTGGTCAGGAACTAGTTGATTAACTCTTGATCTCTGCTGACTACTGTAATACTGTCTACTAATCACTACTTACTAATGGGCTGTTCTCAATATATTCAATTTGGCTTCGAAGTATTAGCTGGGTCACCACCAGTGCTGAAAACTTATTCTTAGCCACTAGAACTGATCTTTATAAAGTCTGCCCTATGCGTCCGACACTGAACCACTGCTTCTAACACTTCTCCTTGACTACCTGCACTTGGTTAACTATACGAGAGTTTACATACCAAGGTTTTTCTTAAATAAACTGCTGGCGATATACTTGGACACAGCTCGACATGAAAACTATTTGTCGTGGAAACATCTTTCGTCTGTCTTCTTTTCTGCAAACTGAAGCGGCACCATAAACACCATGGTACCTGAGCTGGCCATTACTTTATAGATGGTCGTTACGGTTAGTCTACGCTAACCTGCTCTCAGCTGACTGCCTCAGCGAAACGACGAGTGAAGAGTGAACTCGAACTCTTCAGCCAGCGCACGGACCTCCCGTGTCACTGATGACGTATGACTAAGTCCTGCTACTCAATAATTATCCCTTCTTATTCTTATCTCAGTTATATCCTTTTCCTATCACACTATAAATCTTCATACAAGGAAATTCCTATACATCTCATATTAAATTTGCCAGACCTCAAAGTCCGTTGTATTTGTACTTGCGCCCTAATATAACCTATGTTCCTTATGTCTAGGTTGAAAAGAGCGCAAACACCTTTTTAAAAACTTACATCTCGTTCTAATTAAGATACAGGTCCATAAACGTAAAGTTATAGTACAATTTTAAACATCTGAGACAATCTCACTGTGCATTTGAGATACACTTTCCTGACACTTGGTATCCTGCCTATCTCAACCACACCGATACACTTTCCTGACACTTGGAATCCTGCCTATCTCAACCACACCGATACAGTTTCCTGACACTTGGAATCCTGCCTATCTCAACCAGGTCGATACACTTTTCTGACATTTGGAATCCTGCCTATCTCAACCACACACTGGAACTAAAGATCTCACATCTCTAGTGTCAACCTCACACTACACCACGTAACGACATAAAACCCGTCCACACCGATACACTTTTGCCCGACAAATACAAGGTATTTTCAAATGTGATTTCCGATTTGTTGTGCAAAAATGGATCGTAATACAATGAAATGATTTCTTCACAAATTGTTGACGACTTCTATTGAGTGTCAACGAAATTTTAGTCATAATTAAATGTTAAATTTTAACCCTGTTATATGTAACGTGACTTAACCAGTTGTCACCACTTTTCTTAATAGCAGTATTTAAACTAAATGGCAGCTGATAAATAATATATTCTTACCAACTCTTTACTATAACTGTCAAACATGCTCATGCAGCAATGACTTCTGTGGCAATCATTTTCACATTATGAGGTTCCTAGTCCTGTTCAGAACCTGATTTCAGTGGCCACGTAGGACATGCTTGAGGGTACAGTTGTATTATTATTCTTTCTTTGTCTCACAAGAGACCCCCCCCCCCCTGTGAAGTGCAAGGGGCTAAATCATTAATGCTCATTATTAATTATTAACGCCATTTGTAATCAGCTGATGATGAAAAGAAAAGGACTGTTGCTTTTTCAAATACGTCGTAACAAGCGACTAATATCAGGCTATGTATGGGTCTAGCAAACTCATCGTTAAAACAATTTGCTACAGAAGCCACTAGTAGAACAGCACATGTGCGCTTTCTCCCATGGCGCTAGTTTCAATCGGGGCTATATGCTCCAAAAACGACTAAAAAGGAAAAGATCAAGAATTAATACATCATACATTGATAATTTCATTAGTAGGTCAAAGCATTCCAGGTGACGTTTCATTCTTAAATAAACGCCTGGTAACGAGTAATCAGTTGCACACTTGTCATTCTACCATAACGTTAAAATTAGTTTTCATATTTCTATATTTAACAAAAAAAGTCCCAAGTAATGACGTCATTATATCCACAGATGGAGGCAGCGTCCTTCATGTATCGTCGCTTCTCTTAATCCTAGCAGTCACAGTTAACTACCTGCTCTGAACTACAAGAACGGAAGACATCAAATCTCACCATGATTCCTGGTGCAACAGGCCAATAACTCCAAGAAACTGCCGTTTCTGTTAGCTTTTCTGTTCATATATTAGTCAATCTGTATCTTTGTGCATTTTTTGCATAATCCTGTCTGTTTATGTTCTCTTGACCACTGCATTATCATCAAGAGTAACGCCGGCTGGCGAAGGCGATCATTCCCCTCACCGACTCCTGTTTCTGGATGGCGTAAGTGATTGTTAGTTCTTAATTATCCCTGTTTCTGGGTGGCGCTAGCGATTGTTTTTCTTTATTATCCCTGTTTATGGGTGGCGGTAACGATGGTTTTTCTTAATTATCCCTGATTCTGGGTGGCGCTAGCGACTATTTGTTCTTAATTATCCCTGTTTCTGGGTGGCTTAAGCATTTATTTCTTCAGATGGTTGAAGAAACAAATAAAAAGATTGAGGTATTGAACAGTCTGACAACGTGGCACAGAAAGAAATCAACAGTATAATTAATAAATGGGCACAGGTTAGCGTAGAGATAATGATCACCTACTCAATTTAGTACTTAAAGTAGTAGTCTTAAATAATACAAATTGCTTGTTCATAGAATATCGCAAATTATCAATTTGTTGTTGTAATATAGAATATAGCTTTTAATTTACGTGCTAAGAAAGTTGTAAAATTTCTAGCACGTGCAATATATTCCTGTAAATCCGTCCATTATGTGTTTTTACGCAATACGCGAACTGATACTGAAAAGTACGTTCATAATTTTACGAACATAAGTTGGTAAACGTAAATGAAGTTCCATAGCCGATACTGCCGTAGGGTAGTGAAATGTTAGAGACTTCATTATTCTAGGCCTAGCTTCGAGAGGTGGAGTCACTAGTTCCCTTCCTCGCTGACTTTGCCTTACGTAACTCAAGAGCAGAATCAGGTGCCAGTTTACAACCGGGTAGACTGCAGCGTGACTCCACTTTGTTTAGAACCTGATACCTTTTGCCACGAGAAACCTGCGCTTTAATCATTCTACTAATAAGACGCTCTTCAGCAACATTCAATGTGCTTTTGAGCGGGTTTATAGTGTAATTTGTCCCGTGTAGTAATCCATGTCGTACAAAGGCGACTTTTATTAGGTTAAGTATTGGGCTGGCACACTCATAATGTAAAACAAATTATCACAGAAACTACTGCTACAAAATCATGTGAATACTTAGTGCAGGCTTTTTACATAGAGGACAACTACAGTTGTGGCTCCGTGCTCTATACGCAGTGCACAGTAAATGTTGGTGATGATATAATCTGAGAATTCTTTACATGTGTAATTTCTGAAGGTCATCTAGAGATACAAAGAAAGAATGGGATTATTGTCATTAAGAGGTTACTAAATGAGATTGTGCATACGAGTGACAACCTGACCTTATACTACACATTGTCATAGATACCAATGCTACTAGTGACCATGAATACTGGCGTCCTGCAATGGAAGAGTCCACTATGAGGGGTGTATGCTCCACAGGCATGACGCGGGAAAAAAAGAAAGAATGGTTATTTCAAAGTTTTTATTTAAGTCTTGTAATTAAACTATTTTACATAAACATGTCAATATAACAAGTTGCAAAAAAGGCCACGAGTACCAGAAAATGCAAAGTGCACGGGTGGCAGGTTGACATGAATGAGAACATGCATTATTTTAAAACAAGAGGTGTGAGTAAATTGTGTAGGTCTAACAAATGTGTAGCTGTGGTGAAATTACCGTGATACAACGTTAAAATGTCTCCAATTATAAAGATAATAGGTAAAATAACATGTAAGGATAAAAATATAGGTAAGGTACGATGATACATTCTCGCCCACGCCCGTGTTTTCTAGCGCCATTGAAACTAACTAGTTATAACATGCAAACTAAACGAACTATCTTTTTTGACGGGGTAGAAACGGAGATAAAAGAAAAAATTTATGACGGTCTGAACACGTGTTTGAATCTAAAATGCAAAAAGACGCAATTGGTAGTTTAAAGGAAAAAATTACGCCACTAGTGACACAAAGTAAGAAATTGGACACGAAAACGACTTTAGCTCGTGTTAGAAACAAACGTATCTTTGACGTTTTACGGTAATTAGTCTCTTAGTTTGAATCTAGCGGCAAACGCGTGATCGAAGGTTCAAAAACCAATTTCAAAAAAACTAACCTTGAGAAAAGTAGGTTTTCTCTTAATAATAAAGTTATGAAAATAAAACCTAGCTAGTTTGATAGCCCATCTTAAGCTGACAAATAATATACTTTTAATTACACAGACGGACAGATAACACGGAAGATATTGACGAAAGACTGTATTGTTCAATACAGACTAGCGAACAGTTTTTTGTGCATAATTTCACTAAAGTTACATTTTCACGTCCTTGAGACTGGAAATGCAGAAAAACCTTACACATGGACTAGGGGCAAAGTTGGAGGATGTAGCTAAAAATAACTTAGCATAGAGATTTTAGAAGTAGGGGGGAGACAAAAATTTGTGTAGTTTTTGTAGTTTCGTCTAGAAAACAAGTGTAATTTTGGGAAAGGCCAAAATGTGACCGACGTACATTTGAAAAATTGAGATGTACTTTTGACTTTATTTTCAAATTGAAAAGCTTAGTCTTCTGATCTGATTGGCTAACGCATTTTTATATTATGGAAAACGTAGTTGGGTTTTTGGCCATTTTTAAGAAGACTGTCCATAGGCACAGTTCGTTACTGTTAGAGGTGAAAATTCCAGGAAAGATTAAATATTTCAGTGGAACGCCTTGATATAGCCAGCAGCTCAGCTGAGTTTTGCTAGTACTAAGTAACTGTGTTCTCCATTCTGAATTGTGGTAAGGGAAAAAGCATTTATCTTGTTTATTTTAATATTTTGAGTGATTGATACTGCCATATCATGAAAAATGATTACGACAAGTAAGTGCTTGCTCTAGGTCCCCAGCCGCAGCCCAGGGCCTAGAGACAAACAAATAATATGAAAACATATCTAAGACTATAGAAGACAGATCTACATTTGAGATCAGTGGGAACATATCACCCACCTTATTGAATGGAAGAGGAAAACTACTGAACATATTTCGGATGCAATGCAGTCTTGGGGAAACTGGTGCTAATGGATAACAACTGGGTGAGATGTGCTAAGTTGGTCAGAGAGATCTGACCCAATCTGTGTAATGTTGTTTTGTTGTGTGGTGTGTATGAGTGGCGCAGTAAACAGAGTATTGACACATGGCACAAATTTTGGTTTCAGAGTTTCTGATCAGGCACTACGATTGTGCCAGAAGCTTTTGGTAGAAGTACCAGAGTGAATGTCTAAGCAGCCTAACAATTTTACTCCAGCTACTGAGAGGAGTGGGCCACAAGATTTCTGTACTGCATCGTCACAGGCCAGATAAGTGAAAACCTGGCCTGTTGTGGATTCATCAATATTACCCACACTATATAAATAAATAAAAAAAAACTTGTTATATAAATATCATAACACAGTCCCTAAGTCAAGGACAATGAACAGTGTAAACATAGATTGGGAATGATGACGCCACCCCAACTAAACATCCAGTGCTAGATTTTCCCAAGACATTGTAGATATTATTAATATTAACCATTGTAATAATATACCTATGTACCAAAAATTTCATTTGATTATGCAATATATATATGCATTTTATTGATAAATACATATCATTTCATATGTTCTGACCAAAAGAAACAATTGGTTCAGGACTAATAAATAAAATAAAAAATTTTCTAACTTAAACTATAACAGCCAGTGTTAGTTCAGTGTATCATAGAGTTTATTACTATTATTATTAGACTTATTATTTACATGTGTGTGTCTGTGTATTTTATTACCTACACATTACATTTCAGTACCCTAGACTTTTAACGTAGCTAACATTCATTATAGCAGAATAGGTCTGTTTGAGGTCGTAAGTGGTAGCGGAAAGGCATTCTGTACTCACATAACTTTTATCATCAGGAGCCTTCACAGCTGACCTCATACAGTACACTAAGAAACATAGCAACCATACAATAACATCAAAAACCACTACAGTAGCCTATGTTATTTATATACATAAGTTGATTATTTGCAGTGGTGTTTCAGAAAAATAAAACGATTCACCGCAACGAACTAAATTGATTGTTCCTCAGATTTGTTGATGGAGTTATGATGGCTTTGTCTAGAACAAACGTGGACATGTAGCCAGGTTTACTTGCCGGGGTTCTAGAGATACATAGAATGACAATTGCTGATTTATGTCTGACGAAGCCACTAATATTAGATTGTGTATTGGACTGGCATCTTCATTATGCTAAATAAAATGCCACGTAAACAATCACAGCACGAAGATGGGGCTTTTGACACAGGCCTTGGGTAAGGGGGCGGCTGTAGCGGTGGCTCCATACTCTGTGTTGCTAATACCACGTCTAAAATGGTTGCAGTATGATGGGCTATTTGCGGGTTCAGGCTCGGTAATGTTATAATCTAACGACTTCAAGCATGCAACACTGTTCAGCTTGAGATAGAGCATAGGCGTTCAACAAACATACGCCATGTCTTGCTGTCACGTGCCATCAGCTCAAGGTCTATCCATGTCATCTTCATGCCCTTCATGTTTGTCTCCAGTTATCTTCTCCATGTGTTCCATGATCTCTCTGTGTGCACCTTTTACTCTGGGAATTCTAGAATAAGGTTTGGTTTGATTTTAAAGACTTTCTTCATTGCACACGGACAACTCCATCAGTGCTCGGATCTACTCCTTTAGATCACAGAAGGAGGATCTCAGCACGGCGCACGAACTCCGTAACACCGGCGAGAATCCCAATGTGTGTATATAGGAATCACCCATTCTATAAATATTTTTGTGGTGGGTAGGTCTTTTAAATTTTGCCAGGGCAGCGGCTTTATGGCCTACTCTTTACGAATTCCAAATGCCGTGGGATTTTTAATGTGTGTAAATTGCACACTGGACCTCCTATTTTTTCGCCATTCTCCGAGAAGGCTAGGCATCCGATCTCAGTACCTACAAGACTAGGGGGGGGGGGGGGGGGGGAGTACGACATCAATAGGACCACTGGTTCTGACAAAAAATATTTCCATAAATTAAATTCCCTCTGCTGGGAATCGAACCCGGTGCCATTAGAATCAGATACGGACGCCTTACCTCTTAGCCACTCCCACCATCCAGAACAAGGACTGCCTGGTAATGCTATCATGGGTGGCTGAACTGACTTATTGTTTGTTAAGAATTGTGTGGTTATAGGAATTTTTTTTTACAGGACGGGCTAACTTTCCCCAAACCCAACCCATATAAGTCGCCTTTCACGACACGTTAGGTTGCTGTGTTATTATTCTTTGCTCGGTACCACACGAACGAATCTATTGTCTTGGTATGTGAGTAAACTTGATAATACAACATCTTGAACTCAGCAAGTAACCTCACAATAACTTGTCTGTGGATCAACTGTATTATTTTTGACAATCATAGAACATCAAGACAAAACCCAGAATGATATTACATATTTTTTTTAAAAATAAAGTTTTGCCTCGTTTTGGCGAGGCGCGTCCCGTTCAACCTAGTCGGTTATATTAGGGCGCATGTCCAAATATAAAAGACCCGTAGGTCTGGGGTTAATTTATAGTGATTGACTTGCATGATTGTGGTGTGTTTAGATGTTAAGAAGAATGGTGTGCATATAGTTGTACTTGAGTGAGATCAACTGTGAAGGTCTCTGAGGTAAACAATGAACAACTGTATTACAGAGTACCTTCTTTGTTACCACATTTACGATCTCACTCTAAGTTTTATTCTTTGTTGACTAGCGTGACTGAAAGCTACATAAAGTGTCTAGGGTATTGTAAGAGTGTTGTAAAAGAATCTCAATACAAAAACATATACACACATATACTAAATACTATGATAAACTCAACCAACTCCAGATGTTAAGTTTGATATTTAAAACTTCTTTTGTTAAACTTTATTAGTCCTTAACCTGAATTTGTTTTGGTCAGGACTGTATTTCAAATGAGAATCAATTTAAATGGATAGATATATTTACAAATATATATAAAGATATTTACATACAACAGACAATATGTCCATAGTACATTGTTACAAATTTTCAAGTTGATGATAATTATTCTATTTAACTACTGGTCCGGAGATGAGGGTTGGGGATTTACATCATCCCGATGTTCTGTTGTTTCACTATAATCTTTTATGTTAGTATTTTAGAGGAATAGTTTGTGTCTATACAGGAGATTTTTCTTTATTGGTGATAAGTTGTCCCAGGCCAGATATTTCACTTATCTGGGTCCTGGAATCACAGCAGTTGCAGTTGGTTTGGCCAAACGCTTCAGTCTCCTCTGGTCTTGTACGTTTCTAATACCAGCAGGTGTCAGAGACTCAAAGAAATAGTACTGAATTTCTCTATTATCGAGTACCAGCACCAGACAAGTGCCAGCAGGAACCCCTGTCGATGCAAGTTATGGTTCTGTCTTAACATCAAACTAATTCCTCCTAATTTACATGTAAACATACATTCAATAGAAAAAAAGAACATGGTCAGCTCTTTCTGACAACCCTGCTTCTCCACTTTATTTTGATGGAACAAATGGTACCAGTTTTCTTTTTTTTCTTCCCTAATGGATGCTACGCCTCTGTCATTCCTGTAGTAATCTTTTCCATGCAATAAGATAGGTGTAATGTTCCTGTATGACCATCTGTAGAGCCCTTTTCGTAGGCCTTTACAGTCGTTTACAGATGAGGGTAGTCTCATATTTAGTAATAGGTGGTCCTACCTCTGTAATAAACTTTACGCACCGACTTACATGATAGTAAATATTCTTGGTGAGTTTGATTTTTCGTAGCGCACGATTGTGCACTAATGCGAGTATTGGGTTACCCCGCCCGCATGTGTTGCCAAAGAGCAGTCTACGTCATAGCTGGGGTTGAGAAGTTTGTGCCCAAGAATCAGTCCATTGATTTGTGGCGTTCGAACCCGTGTTGCGGGTATATTTATTCTTTAGTGTGACCGTCCGTCTATGAAGAAGATGAGGACCTGGGTCAACATTATGCTGGTGATTTTTCTCGGGAAGAGAAGCAAGTATGATATATATATATATATTAATGTAATTCTGTCGCATGTAGACGTCTAGTTGGACCAGTGACGCATTGGTTCAAAATGGAGTCCTACGTGAACTTATTATGTAAATGTTAAATCCGACGGATTCCTGCATTGGGAATTATCCAGGATTGGCTTAGTATTTTTATGAGGTGAATCTGTATTCGGCGTTACGAATACATACTACGTATAGCAGAGGTGAATCAAGGATTAGATATATAGAAGCTCTAATGCCACGAAGGTCGTTGGCATGTATTGTTATTATTATAACTCAACATTGTTTAAAGTAAGAGGCCAGTACCAGCAAAGTACGTTGGAAAGATATTGGTACATTGTTTCTATCATATAGAAGACCTGACAAGGATCTTCGTCATTTGCCAAGGTCACAGATAATTTGATAGATGACCTGTCGCACATAACTGCCTTATTTATTTACTTGGATGCCATTGATAAGGAATACTATATAACCAGTCAGACATTTCAAAAGAGATTACCTTACGAAATGGACTCACTATGTTTTGCTTTTAAATATGAAATCTACGCTGTATATCGTAATGTTGACAGTTAATCATCCGTCATAGTTGTTGACCAGTTTGTCTCGTCCATCGTGCATCGTCCAATAAATGGTTATAACTGAAAACCGTCTTTGACATTTGCTGTTGTGCCCATTGTTGGCTAGTTGGTATTTGATTGAATTACTTCAGTCTTCAAGAAGGGATCCATTCGCGTTATAGTCGATAATAACAGACTCTACACCTTCAACAAACCTATTCAAAAAAGCACCCTAACACCATCATATATAGTCCTGTAGTTTTAACCCCTTAAGGCCCAGCGGCCCATATATGACCCAGCATACATAACTCTATAATAGTGTTATAATAAAACAAGTATTAATTCCCACTTGGTCAAATTTGGGTTATTTCATAAGCAAATGAACGGCCTTCAAATTTTTATAGAAAGTTACATTCTAAAATGCGTATTCAGTCTTAGAAACATGAGTTAAGTATAAAATTTAGCTTTCAATTATAGATTCTCTTGGGCCTTAAGGGGCTAAACATTCTTAGATAGTCCCTGTTATGATGGATCAACATCTAGGCTATGCCTAAGCCTGCCATGGAATCATTTAATTACCATCTTTTACATGGCTTTTTCTTTTTTTCACACAACCCTTTTTAATTAAAATGTCAATAAAATTCAATCTTACCACATATCAAGGAAATATAAACAAGTAACGATGAATTTAGGCAATAGAATGTGGCACACTATCACTGCCTCTGTTCAGACTGCTTTCAGATGTTATTTATTACTAAAAAAGCACAGGTCTGCTTATCGTTGCTTGCTCCTCTGAATATTTTTGAAAAATGGCATCGAGCAGCTGACGATTTCAATAAAGTAAAAGGTTTTGGCCAATGAGACCCAGCATCTCTTTTTTTGAATGAAACTTTTTTTAAAAGAAAAAAAATATTTCAAAGTTCTATGCGTTACCACTACCAACTAGATTTGTATATTAGGTCAGCCAATAATATTTCGGCTTCCTTCATATTTCATCCAATCCCCTTCATCGTACTATCTTAACCTTTCTGTCACCTAATTTTTTTCCCCCCAAAAAATACGCTATCCAATCTAAGCAGATATGACTTGACCTGACAGTATCTCCGATTTCCTAAGTATTATTACCTATATTTGATTATCTAATGGACTATTTAGATAACTAACTACATATTCTTAGTCAACAAGTCTTCAGGTACATGAATATATGATTTTTATGGGGCTAAGTGGCTTGGTTCAAAATTCTATCTTTTTTCTATGTTAGTTGTTTATTTCGAAACTACCTCCTGTTCAATTCTTTTCCACTGTACTTTCAAACTAAATACGAGAGTTTAAGTCATTCGCAATAAGAGCTAAGCGTGTTTTCTAACTGTAGTGTCCACATTTTCTAACTTTTACGTCGTGATTTGAAAATCGCCTAAGGGCAAGGCCAACAAGTTAGTTTTATTTTTGAACACACGGCGAGACGCGGTTAGCCTTGGGCCATCTCCGTTCCCCTCCCGCATTCTACATACTATGTCTCTATGCTAATACTCGGCTTGAACTTGAGAATGTGTTACTTTTATCTCAAGGACGACTATAAAAAGTGGGTACCTTTTGTTCGGCTAATACGTTATCAACTAATACGATGAAGGCGTAGACGACAATGTACAATTCTCGCCGAAATTTTTAGTACTATCCTATCTTTGACTTTAATGCATTATACTGTTATATTCTAATTTAGATATTGTATTTAGAAGCCCACCACATATCTCCCCACTTAGAACAGACTATCATATGTCAGTTCCTACTTCTAAATACACATAGATAAATTTACTACCTATGCCTTGTGACTACTCTGATGTTCGTCGTACGGATGTCTGCTTAAAAAATCTGCACCTACATTGGTTTTGCCTGGTATATATTCTATGGTAATCTGGTATGGCTGTAAGAGCAAAGACCAGCGTAATAATCTAGCATTTTCATGCCTTGCTTGCGACAGACACACGAGTGGTTTATGATCTGTTTGGATCTTAAATGATTTACCATAGAGATAAATCTGGAACTTTTTTATAGCCCATATGACTGCCAAACATTCTTTTTCACTTGTTGAATATTTTTGTTCTGCTGAGTTCAACTTACGGCTAGCATAAACTACTGGGGTTAATTCCCCATCAAGTGAAGTTGACCTTTGTAATAGAGCTGCACCCAAACCTATATTACTAGCATCCGTTCTCACAATAAATTCTTGACTCAAGTCAGGTAATTTCAAAATGGGCCTGCTTGTGAGCTTTTCCTTCAACTCTTGGTAGGCTAATTCACACTGCGCTGACCAAGTAATTCTATCAGGATTTTTTTTTGCGCGTTAAATCAGTCAATGGAGCACATATGGAGTTAAAGTTTTTAATATACTTTTGGTAGAAACCACATAATGAGACAAAAGACCGCACATCTTTTTTTGTCTGTGGTCTTGGTGCTCTTTTTAACTTCTCCAGATTCTTGGGGTCAGGAGACATGTTTCCCTGATGTACTGTGTGTCCCAAGAATTCCAGCTCTTTTTTCACAGCATTTCGTCGGTCTAGCTGTCAAATTTGTCTCTCTAAGTCGATTAAATAACATATCCAGAGAGTTAATGTGTTCCTCAAATGTTTCAGTCGCTATGAGAATATCATCCATGAAGTTGGTGATGCATGGATTTTTCAGGGGATCCAGTAATTTTCTCATCATCCTCGAAAACACACTCGGTGCATTTTTCAGCCCGAATGGCAACATGTTAAATTCATAATGTCCTTCCGAGGTGCTAAAGGCTAAATAAGGTCTAACCTCCGGCTTTACTGGAATCTGATAGTAGCCTTTGCTCAGATCCACTTTAGAGAAATATTTAGCTTTATTCAGCCTGGCAAACAGCTGATTTGTATCAGGTAATGGATCCACCTGACCTTCTGTGACAGCATTCAGTTTCCTGTAATCTATACACAGTCTGTGTTCTCCAGAGGGTTTTCTTAACATTACCACACTGGAGCTGTAGGGAGATTCACTGTGCGAGATAATTCCTTCTCTCAACAGATAATCTATCTCCTCCTTCAAAGCTTTTTCCTTAGCGAACGGAATCGAATAGGCTCGCATACAGATTGGTGTTGGGTCTATGAGTTTCATATCATACTCTAATAATTTGTAAGCCCCGGTCTGTCCGTTAACACATCTGTATGATCATTCAGAACCTGTTGAACTCTCTACTTCTGATTTTTCGTTAAGTGCGTACTGATTTTTACCTGTGCAGCGGTCTCACAGGGATGTAAAGGATATTCATGAAAGGTGAGTGTTTCCTTTTTCATTTCCATTGCAACAGACAAGGTCAGTAGGTGTGTCTTTTCCTGGTTTTCTCTTTCCAGATATTTCTTCAGGAGATTGACATGATAGATTTTCTCTTTCCCCTTCTTATCTATCTTATAATTTGTTCTAGACACCTTCTCTAGAACTGTATATGGACCTTGCCATCCAATTTGCAATTTATTCTGGCTGCCGGGCAGTAGAAGGAGCACCTTCTCTCCCACAGCTAATTCTCTGTCCTTCGCTTTTTTCTTGTAATAGGCAGCATGCTTTTTCCTGGCTTGTCTCAAATTTTCATTGGCAAGTTTCCAGCCAGTTTTAAGACGAGTGGTCAGCTCGTTCACATATTGATATGATGAGGTAATATTTTCCTCTGCCTTTTCATCGGTCCATGTCCTTAACAAGGTACTAATGGACTAATAATTTTTCTGACAAGTTTTCATAATATTGGAAGCCTTGTTTTGAGGACGTTTCTTCCTCTTGTCATCATATAAGAATCTTCCACTACCGATTCTTTTCTTAGGGTTTTCTCCCCACTTTGAGTTCATTGTGAGAGATCTTCTCTCTCTTTTATCTTCCTCCAGTTTACATAAGTCCGACCGAGGGATTGTCGACCTATTCTGGGGTATAACAGTTCTTTGCACTCGCTGCATAGTGGCCATTGTAAAACATTCGAGTGAAGACTGTCTGTGAAAAGGGGGTTCCCATTCCCCTCTGTCTACTTTATTATAATTATTTTTCTTTCCAGGCCTAAGTTTGCCCCGTGGCGTGTCTAGGTCCTGATTCATTTTCCCACGTGTGGGTATTCCCTCTTTATTTTCTGGCCCATGTTTTCCATAATGCTTCTCTCGCATTTGGTTATTATTTTTCCACCCGGTGGAATTTTTCTTATTGCACTGGTTGCAGGCCTCGACAAATTTTCTTATGTCTTCAACCAATCCTGGCCAGTAATAAGACTTAGATGTCCTTGTACAGGTGCTACCCATTCTCAGGTGTCCACCGTCTTGAACATGTGTTTGTCTCATAACTCGTTCCCTATATTTCGATAGCACTACTAACTGTACACACTCGTATGATCCTGCCTTATCCACCATGTAAAGCAGTCCATCATCCAAATAGAATTCTCCTTTTCTGGAGGGGTATGGAGTTTTTGGAGTTTGTCAAAACACGGCTTCAGTGATCCATCTTTAGCCTGTGCCTTCCTACACTCCTTACGAGACATAATTTTTGGTGCTTCCTCCTCTTTTCTAGGAGTCGACCTAATCTGAAGCGTGGCCATTACTACAGGTTTTCTTCTACAATATTCGGTGTTATGGTTGTCCATTCGACAATTGTTACACCACCTCTTTCCTTGGTTAAAAGATTGTCTTTCATCATATTTCCTTTCATTGTATTGTGGGGTTTTATTTTTATAGTCATTGCGTGGCCTATCAAACTGGTGCTTACCTTTGTTCTGTTCTCTATGATCAAACTTATTAAAGTTTTGTGGTGCCTTAAAATTGTCTACCTGTTTCTTTTTATTACCAACTACCTCTGCTTGGGCTGCCTGATACCTCTCAGCGACATTGAGTAACTCACCCAGCCTCTCTGCACCTTGTTCCATGAGAAACTTTCTCAGGTCTGGAGCCATGGACTCTCTTAGCTGCTCAATAAGGATCATTTCCTTAAGATCTTGGGTTTTCCCCAGAGCAGTCCATTTCTCCAAGTAGGTCTCTAACCGTGCAGAGAACTGGTGATAGGTCTCACCCGACAGTAGTTTGGCATTCCTAAATTTTTTTCTATAAAATTCTCCGTTCTTTTCGTATCTTAATAAAAGAGCCTGCTTTAACATGTCATAATTGTCTTGGTCATCTCTGCTCATCTTGGCAAAAACTTCATAAGCCGTTCCTCTAAGCCCCTGGGATAATTTGAGGCTCCGCCTCTCTCTCTCTAACCCATAAGTAGTAGCCAAAAGTTCAAATCTACTTAAATACCCCTCTATGTCATCATCTTTCTCAACAAAATGGCCTACATGAAAACCCATAGCTGAGGTTGAGGCTCCCTGACTAGCAGTGGCATCTGAGGTAAAGGGGCTGGCACCATTTTCAGGAGCATGGCCTTGAAATTCTAACTCCCTTAGTCGTAGCACATGCTCCCTCTGTAATCTTTTCTCCTCTTTTGCTGCTTCCCATTCGGCAGTCAATCTCTTTTCTTCTCTTTCTGCAGCTAATCTCTTTCTGCAGCTAATCTCTTTTCTTCGGCTTCTCTTTCAGCCTTTTTCTCTTCTAATTGGAGCCTTTTAATCTCTGCCTCCCTATCTGCCTCTAATGCCCTAGCCTCCTTGTCAGCCTCAATCTGCAGCCTCTTATTTTCTTTGTCAGCCTCAATCTGTAACTGTAATTTTATTTCTTCTGCTAACTTCCTATCCTCCCTTTCAATATACTTATCGCATTCTGAAGTTACATATTGTACTAGCTCTGGTCCATCCATATTCATCTCTTTAGCAGTCTGCACAGCGGCAGATCTGAACTTGGCTAAATCAGCCATTCTAACTCAAGCAGGTCTAATAAGGTTCCAAGACAATCTTAAACTTAACTAAAATAAACACTAACTATAATTAACTAATTACTACTGGCTGTGACAACCTATCACTGCAAATCTCCTCTTAATTATTTTTATCTTCTTAGGGGGTGTTCCTAACCTCTACTAACACTAGTAATACAATCTTGAATTTATATCCTACTGCTAATTTTTATTTCTGGAGTTAGTTAATATATGCTGTATGAGATTCCTATTTCAAACATTCATCTATATATGTCAAATTCAAATCTCAGACTTGGAGACCCCAATATATGTGGTGTGTTTAGATGTTAAGAAGAATGGTGTGCATATAGTTGTACTTGAGTGAGATCAACTGTGAAGGTCTCTGAGGTAAACAATGAACAACTGTATTACAGAGTACCTTCTTTGTTACCACATTTACGATCTCACTCTAAGTTTTATTCTTTGTTGACTAGCGTGACTGAAAGCTACATAAAGTGTCTAGGGTATTGTAAGAGTGTTGTAAAAGAATCTCAATACAAAAACATATACACACATATACTAAATACTATGATAAACTCAACCAACTCCAGATGTTAAGTTTGATATTTAAAATTTCTTTTGTTAAACTTTATTAGTCCTTAACCTGAATTTGTTTTGGTCAGGACTGTATTTCAAATGAGAATCAATTTAGATGGATAGATATATTTACAAATATATATATATGAAGATATTTACATTCAACAGACAATATGTCCATAGTACATTGTTACAAATTTTCAAGTTGATGATAATTATTCTATTTAACTACTGGTCCGGAGATGAGGGTTGGGGATTTACATCATCCCGATGTTCTGTTGTTTCACTATAATCTTTTATGTTAGTATTTTAGAGGAATAGTTTGTGTCTATACAGGAGATTTTTCTTTATTGGTGATAAGTTGTCCCAGGCCAGATATTTCACTTATCTGGGTCCTGGAATCACAGCAGTTGCAGTTGGTTTGGCCAAACGCTTCAGTCTCCTCTGGTCTTGTACGTTTCTAATACCAGCAGGTGTCAGAGACTCAAAGAAATAGTACCGAATTTCTCTATCATCGAGTACCAGCACCAGACAAGTGCCAGCAGGAACCCCTGTCGATGCAAGTTATGGTTCTGTCTTAACATCAAACTAATTCCTCCTAATTTACATGTAAACATACATTCAATAGAAAAAAAGAACATGGTCAGCTCTTTCTGACAACCCTGCTTCTCCACTTTATTTTGATGGAACAAATGGTACCAGTTTTCTTTTTTTTCTTCCCTAATGGATGCTACGCCTCTGTCATTCCTGTAGTAATCTTTTCCATGCAATAAGATAGGTGTAATGTTCCTGTATGACCATCATATATAGTCCTGTAGTTTTAAACATTCTTAGATAGTCCCTATTATGATGGATCAACATCTAGGCTATGCCTAAGCCTGCCATGGAACCATTTAATTACCATCTTTTACATGGCCTTTTCTTTTTTTCCACACAACCCTTTTTAATTAAAAAGTCAATAAAATTCAATCTTACCACATATCAAGGAAATATAAACAAGTAACGATGAATTTAGGCAATAGAATGTGGCACACTATCACTGCCTCTGTTCAGACTGCTTTCAGATGTTATTTATTACTAAAAAAGCACAGGTCTGCTTATCGTTGCTTGCTCCTCTGAATATTTTTGAAAAATGGCATCGAGCAGCTGACGATTTCAATAAAGTAAAAGGTTTTGGCCAATGAGACCCAGCATCTCTTTTTTTGAATGAAACTTTTTTTAAAAGAAAAAAAATATTTCAATGTACTATGCGTTACCACTACCAACTAGATTTGTATATTAGGTCAGCCAATAATATTTCGGCTTCCTTCATATTTCATCCAATCCCTTTCATCGTACTATCTTAACCTTTCTGTCACCTAATTTTTTCCCCCCAAAAAATACGCTATCCAATCTAAGCAGATATGACTTGACCTGACAGTATCTCCGATTTCCTAAGTATTATTACCTATATTTGATTATCTAATGGACTATTTAGATAACTAACTACATATTCTTAGTCAACAAGTCTTCAGGTACATGAATATATGATTTTTATGGGGCTAAGTGGCTTGGTTCAAAATTCTATCTTTTTTCTATGTTAGTTGTTTATTTCGAAACTACCTCCTGTTCAATTCTTTTCCACTGTACTTTCAAACTAAATACGAGAGTTTAAGTCATTCGCAATAAGAGCTAAGCGTGTTTTCTAACTGTAGTGTCCACATTTTCTAACTTTTACGTCGTGATTTGAAAATCGCCTAAGGGCAAGGCCAACAAGTTAGTTTTATTTTTGAACACACGGCGAGACGCGGTTAGCCTTGGGCCATCTCCGTTCCCCTCCCGCATTCTACATACTATGTCTCTATGCTAATACTCGGCTTGAACTTGAGAATGTGTTACTTTTATCTCAAGGACGACTAGAAAAGGTGGGTACCTTTTGTTCGGCTAATGCGTTATCAACTAATACGCTGAAGGCGTAGGCGACAATGTACAATTCTCGCCGAAATTTTTAGTACTATCCTATCTTTGACTTTAATGCATTATACTGTTATATTATAATTTAGATATTGTATATAGAAGCCCACCACAATGATATTACATCCATAGGCCTTAAACACAACAAATAAACAAAAATCAATTACCAGAGTTAGTTATGTGAAAGTTTTTGACAGAGAAGAAGCTTACGCATGTTTTAGTTGACTACAGAATGCACGAGTAATATTGCTGAAATGATACACACCAGAAAGTGTATCGTGTCACTGTTACTATGTACAATCTGTTTCATATCTAGTGCAGACCAAACAGCCACATAAAGGCACATCATGATTAAGTTTTAAGTTGATTTATAAGATGGTTGCGTATATATTGGATTCTTATAACATATGCTAATTTACCCATGACCTGGTTCATATAGCTCATAACTATCACTAGATGCAAAATAATACAACAGGACGCGATCAACTGTCACAGCAATTGGGCCTGGAAATGCACACGGGAAAAACAACGATTGTAAGAGTAAATATAGAAAATAGTAGAAAGATTACAAAAGCATTTTGGTCAAAATTGCAGGAAAAATACAGAGATATGAAAATATAAATTTAAAAAAAAATTCGAAGAGTTTTTGTTGCGTTGGAAATTGTATAGAAGTCGAAAAGATATCAGGACCAACATTAAAATCATAATTTTCAACTCAAATATCAAGGCAGTCAATCGGGTTGTGTGGCTCTGTAACATGGGAAACATGAAAGCGATTGCCAAGAAATTATAGATGTTATCAATAGTGTGCTTACACAAAACAGAAAGAGTGGATTGACAAGATGTTATTGTTAATGTGATCAGAATCCACATCACAGCACTCCTGGCTAACCCATAGATGCCCTCCCTCAGCAAATGTTGAAGGATATGAATGCTAATTCTAACATATGTGGAACAGAGAGAGCGCATATGGCCGACACCAGTACCATTCGTGGAAAAGCTCTACGAGATATAAATAACCTCAAGCTGACTACTGCTTTCTTTGAAAATATTCTAGTAGACGTCTGAGAGTGTACAAAGAAGAAGATTGCTGATTATTCCTGTCGCGCGCTGATTGCATACACGCCTAACTCATCCTCTCATACTATTATCACTGCTAGTCATCCCATGACATGATGACTAACGTAGGTCTGAAGGGCACAAAGACAAAGATCAGCCAAACTAGCCACGAGAATAGGGCGTTGGCGTTGGATTGTACACATACTGAGGGCTCTAGTTGGTCGCTGTGTTTCTATTGTTGTTGTTGTTTAACGCTGCCACTGCTAAGTTGAAGAATGTCCAAGTGGCCTGTAACTGTAGACTAGGGCTGTATAGACTGTTATTGATAAATAGTTCTGGAGACAGGGAGGTATGGAGAGACAAGATCGCCTCCGCCACAAGGCATAGTACTTGAAGAAGAAGAAGATGTTACTTGAGAATCCTTACCCGACATCTTGTTATCGTAAGGTAGAGAATCAAGAGATAGAAATGACGTAGTGATGATCTGTTGTTATCGTAAGGTAGAGAATCAAGAGAGAGAAATGACGTAGTAATGATCTGTTGTTATCGTGAGGTAGAGAATCAAGAGAGAGAAATGACGTAGTGATGATCTGTTGTTATCGTAAGGTAGAGAATCAAGAGAGAGAAATGACATAGTGATGATCTGTTGTTATCGTAAGGTAGAGAATCAAGAGAGAGAAATGACGCAGTGATGATCTGTTGTTATCGTGAGGTAGAGAATCAAGAGAGAGAAATGACGCAGTAATGATCTGTTGTTATCGTGAGGTAGAGAATCAAGAGAGAGAAATGACGTACTGATGGTCTGTTTTTATCGTGAGGTAGAGAATCAAGAGAGAGAAATGACGTAGTGATGATCTGTTGTTATCGTAAGGTAGAGAATCAAGAGAGAGAAATGACGTAGTGATGATCTGTTGTTATCGTAAGGTAGAGAATCAAGAGAGAGAGAAATGACGTAGTGATGATCTGTTGTTATCGTAAAGTAGAGAATCAAGAGAGAGAAATGACGTAGTAATGATCTGTTGTTATCGTGAGGTAGAGAATCAAAAGAGAGAAATGACGTAGTGATGATCTGTTGTTATCGTGAGGTAGAGAATCAAAGAGAGAGAGAAATGACGTAGTGATGATCTGTTGTTCTCTTGAGGTAGAGAATCAAGAGAGAGAAATGACGTAGTGATGATCTGTTGTTATCGTAAGGTAGAGTATCAAGAGAGAGAAATGACGTAGTGATGATCTGTTGTTATCGTAAGGTAGAGAATCAAGAGAGAGAAATGACGTAGTGATGATCTGTTGTTATCGTAAGGTAAAGAATCAAGAGAGAGAAATGACGTAGTGAAGATCTGTTGTTATCGTAAGGTAGAGAATCAAGAGCGAGAAATGACGTAGTGATGATCTGTTGTTATCGTAAGGTAGAGAATTAGAGAGAGAAATGACGTAGTGATGATCTGTTGTTATCGTAAGGTAGAGAATCAAGAGAGAAAAATGACGTAGTGATGATCTGTTGTTATCGTAAGGTAGAGAAACAAGAGAGAAAAATGACGTAGTGATGATCTGAATTGAATTTACAATCAAATTACATTTTTCATTGAAAATGGCTTTTCTGATTATGAAATACTTGGTGCAAGCCCAAACATTTAACACAGCCTCAAATATTTTATATTTTTATTATAATACAATTCGTGTATTTCACATTTCCTGAATCTAAACTGTAGTCTTACAATTACAGGCACCCACCCTCCCCCCCAATGGCTTGGCAGTCAACAGCTGAACAGCTAAAAAACGTCTTAAAACACCAGTGTTGCCATTATTACAAATCAAAGTACTCAACAAAATCGAAATAATCCTCATGTGTTCTTCAATTTCCTTCTAACTCTTACCCTGGTGATTCGAGAATATGGGCTGCCTTGTAATGTTTCTTCAATTTGTGTCATATCCAATTGTATCATTACTAATTTTGGATAAACCAGCCCTGTCTATAAGTTTTCATATTATCAGTAGATCTGTTTTTTTCACATTGCACGGGAGATAAAAACAAATATCTCACGTGTTTCGATTAATAGTTTTAAGTGGTTTTGTTTTTTTATGTCTTAGATAAACAGTACACACGACAACAAAAAACATGAGGAAATAAAAGGAACACAAACCCAGTCCGTTCTGTCGAGCGCCACGCTGCTGCATGAGAAGAACTGACTCCATACAGCACAACTGGACATCCCCCATCACTAAATATTTTTGGGTAGGGGAGGGATGAACGATTTTTTGTTTTGGTAGCGTTGAGATGTTCTCACCTTCACAACCTGAGTTCAAATTCCCGTAGTACACATTTCTTCTAATTTCTGACGTCTGGTAGGTTTTGTGTCGCCTGAATGTAATATAATATTCCCGGCATTCCTAGCATAACATCCTGTCCCGGCATTCCGTGCGCTACATCTTGTCCCGGCATTCCTTGCGCTACATTTTATCCAGGCATTCATTGCGTTACATCTTGTCCCGACATTCCTAGCACTCTATTTTATCCAGTCATTCATTGTGCTAAATCTTGTTCCGGCATTCCTTGCGCTACATTTTATCCAGGCATTCCTTGCGCTACATCTTGTCCAATTCACAACACTCGGTTTTCATTATTTCCTTACTTGTCCAAATATCACAAAATTCCAGACAATAAGGCACGCTATCTTAAAACATCTGCAACCGTTTTTATTTGATTCATTATTTTAAAAACATTAATTACGTCAAGAGAGTACACGTCTATAGTATCTGTAAAAACAACGGCTATTAAAAAAGCCGACTATAAACTTCGCAGCAGATACAACAGACAGTTAGTACAGAACGCAATCTCACCTGGACTATTCGTTCTAAAAATATAAACAAGCTAAATAATGAGAAAAGAGCCTAAGCTGTGCATGAAAAGATTATATCTCATTTACTTTCGGCTCACACAGGAGCATAGGATGACACGAATTAACGCCAAACTTTCATCTCCTGTGTCTTCAAAGTCTTTCCATGTTTTCATAATCCTTCTCATGTGTGTCTATAGTTCCCTTCTCCGTGTGTTTTTACGTCTCTTTCGTTTTTTTTAACCCTGGGAATTCCAGCAAAAAGAACTACCTTGTAACTCTATAAACATGTTTCCTCAGTACTTGTCCTGTTCAACGTTTTCTCCTTACAGATTGTTCCACAGGTGTGTTCCTCTTCTTGTTCTTGTTCTTCTTCGTACAATCTCAGACGTCTACTTGAGTGTTTTCAAAGAAAGCAGTAATCAGTTGGAGGCTATTTGAATCTCCGTATATCTTTTCCACGAATGGTACTACTGTCGGCCATATGCGTTTTCTCTGTACCACAAATGTTGGGCAGCTTTGAAGCAATTGTTCATCAGTTATTTTCTTTGTACCACAGCTACACTGATCGGTAGTTCCTATCTTTAATTTGTTGAATAGATGGCACCTCAGTCTGTTGTGGGCAGTGCGGAGTCTGAAGATTACCGCTTGTTCTCTTCTATATCACATAAGGAAGGGAAACCCGAGGCCTGTAAACAGTAAATTAATATGAGACAAACATAAAGGTATGTTATCAAGCATTTGTAGGAAATAAAGAAGTAGAACACTAGACAACAGAAAAACAACAGTGTTGTGTAAGGTTTTGCGCACAGGCGTATGTCAATCCTTTGCGGAAATACATCTGTCCGCATTAGCTATATATATAATGAGACGTATGTATCGTCTGCTCATACGCAGCCGAACGGTCAGTTTCCCGTGCTTTTCAAAATGTCAACAGACTTGACTAGACGTGCCATTGTTATGTTCCCGTGGTGGATGTGTTATTCGATATTTTCCCAGTGGCTTTTAATGAGATTTGTCACCGCTATCTATTAAGATGTATTTATGGGCCGTCAAGGGTTACAGCTTCCATTGAAGGACTATGACTGTATTTTGAGGTAATCATATTCAATTGTCAGCACATTTTTACATTTGCCGCCATACTTCGTTTAGGTCTTATCCGAATCTGAACGCTACTCTCTTACGGCCAGAATTGAGATTTATGAACTGTATGCCTCTTATGTTGTTCACGACGATGGACTGACATTGGACCTTAATGAATTCAATCTACCTAATATTATTATGTTGAATATATGTTGGAGCTGCTGTCAATAAATTTGGATGTGGACCAGTCTTCGCCAACTCAGTGATTTCATTACTGTTGTACGAGCTAAAAAATAGTGTGTGGCTGTGTGCAGGCTAAACATAAGCTGCTAACCATTCGTTTACCCAACCTACGGCATTCGCGTAAACATTAGCAACGATTGAAGACATACTCTCCAAGCCTAAACCCAACGGCCACACGCATATAACATTCCTTGATAGCCATTACACAGCAGATTTCTGGTGGCACAGTTTGGGGACGATTTTTTTTTTTGGACTGTTTAACAACATCGGAAAAATTGAACCACACCATGTCGTCTATCGTTTATGCATTCTGAACTATTTCTGGAACTGTTTTGCATACTTTCCTCGGCGCATGTCATGAAATCGATGCGGGCGGAAATATATGACTGTGACGAAATTTTTCTGCTCATTCTACAACTAGTCAAATCATTGTGTTTTTGAAGAAAAACGTTACAGCAGAGTCCCAGTGAATACTCCTAGTTCAAATCAAGTTCTGATTACATGTTATCGATCAGGCTGCTACTACACGCCCTTTTTGTGAAGTTTTCAAGGCCCGACGTTATCAAGGTGAACTTTCTGGAAGAAAACTGCAAATGTCGTGCTTCCTGCTCTAAATGGATATACATTCACTACATTCTTGCTGCTCGACCTGTGATGTGCCCTTGCTACGCTGACAACCTGTCCAGGAGATGCTGTGCAATTGATTCCCCATCCTTGGCCCCAAGCTAAGTGGCTTTATGTGCATTTTTGTGAACTGTGCTAAATTGGTCTGAGCTCGTTCTTATTTCTTGCATGTTATATCTGTACCTTTCTGTTATCTTGTTTGTCCCTGTGGGTTTGGTTGGAAGGCGGTTCGGTGCAAGAGGTTCATCTCTTTGATTCAATGGGCTCACACCGGAAGTTTCGTTAGGTTTGCTTGTAGATTTCCATCAGTGGAATATCTGTCTGATATTCGCCGTGCGATTTAGGTCCTCTGATTGGTTTTCTTCGACCACTGTCTGTATAGGTGTGCCGTCTTGTGTTCTGTGCGTTGTCATTGTATAGTATTTTTTGCTTTAGTTGCAGTAATTTTGTTCGTATCTGTTGGTCTTGGTCTCTCCTTGCTGTCTCTTAGTTATATACAAATTTTATATTTATACACCGTGTCTCTGGTCCTGTGTCGTTCTAACTTAGCAGTAAGTGTGTTCCAATTTGCTGTATTTTTCCTCTTTAGTTTGACATTTATATTCTCTTCTGTTGCTTACTGTTAATGTCTTTTGTCTCTTAGTGCTTTATCCTGCTCCAAAATATTTTTGTTTCTCTTATCTATATTTGTATTTGTTGTCTTTTTCATTAATTTTTTTCCTTACCATTGATTGATTGCATTATTAATTGCATTAATATTATTGATTATACAAATATGACAATTACTTAATACTTGATGAACTAAGTAAGTGGAATACTACAATACAAAATGGCTACCTTGGATTATTTTGTGAAACAAGGCAAAGCCTTTGCCATGGAAGGAGAAGTCCTAAAAGACTTTGCTATGGCTGAATATGAGAAACACAAAAATGAAGAATTGGCCAGAGAAAAGAGAACTGAAGAATTGGCCAGAGAAAAGAGAACTGAAGAATTAGCGGAGAAGAGAAGGACTGAAGATTTAGCCAGCCAAGAAAAACTTAAAATACTTGCGATGGAAGCAGAAGATAAGAAAAGATTACATGATGAAAAGATGTTATCTTTAGAACTTGAAAAACTCAAGTTGCTAAATAGTAAACAAAAGAATTCTGAGAGTCAAAGTTCCTCAAACAAACATATTTCAGGATCTGGTAAATTTCGTTTGCCTACTTTCAAACCCAACGTAGACGATATTTCTTTCTTCCTTAATCGCTTTCAGACTGTGTGTGAGGCACATGAAATTGAAAAATCTGAATGGTGTAGTAGATTGATGGAATTCCTCATATGGGAAGCACTAACTTCGATTTGTACCATGGATGGTTCCAGGAGGAATAACTATGAAGCTGCCAGAGCTTTATTGCTCAAAATTTACCAATTGGATGTAAATGGCTATCGCATGCGTTTTAAGACCATGTTACCAGAAACAGGGAAGGACTTCTCGGAATTTATTGCTTCCATTAAATTAACATTCAACAGATGGGTTGAATTAGCGAAAATTTGAAATACATATGAGGCACTTATGGACTTAATGCTCAGAGACAAAGTGTTGTCTTCTGTTAACCAGCAGTTCCTATCATGCCTTCATGAACGGAAACCTACGGATTTGACATTGGTGGAAGAATTGGGAAAACAGTTTATTACCGCTCACCCGGGAACATGTGTGAGTAGCTCTCACATCAAAGAGGCTCTACCTGTGGCATCAGCATCATCTTGGAACAACAAAAACATAAGATCAAGATCGCATAGTCTCGACAGGAATTTTGGTCGGGGTAGAGGTAATAACTATGGATATTTTCAAGGTGGTAACTCTTACGATAATCAATCTCCCCCGTCTAGATGAAATTTTAGAAAATTTCGGGGACCAGAACAGAACCAATTCCAACCACAGAGAGGATGGAAACGAAATGATAATTTTTTCAGGAGTAAAGGAAATTGGAATGGTAATAGATACAGTAACCAATATGTAACTCCTATAAGGTCTAGTTATTCACAGGACAATAGAAACCGGAATTATTCTTATAATAATCAAAATGATAACCATCCCTTCCGCTCTCGGAGCATTGAACGTACAAACTATCATGCTAACTCAGCACAATCTGCTGATACATCTAGTGCTACTCAAAATAATCCTTCAGTAAATCAGGCCGCTGCTTGATTTTTTTTTTTACTTTGAGGCTGCTTTGCAGTGTCCTGATTGCCGAACTTTATTTAAGCTAATGTGGTATCAACATTAGGATGCGGTCATCCACTTCCTACAATGACAGCACTTGCTGCTCATGATGGCACAGGCACCTTACATTTTCATAAAGGCCTATTAAACGATAGGCAGGTATCTGTGCTTAGGGATACTGGTTGCACAATGGGGAAAGTTTGCCAATCTCTGGTCTACCCATCATGCTCCACTGGAGATTTTGTTAAATGTGTCACATTTGGGGGAACGGTAGAGTTCTATCCTACAACTATTGTTCACATAGGACTCCATTTTTTACACGGAGAATTAAAGTGTGTCTTTTAAAAAACCAATCACTGATCTTTTTGTTGGCCGTATCCATGGTGGTAAAGATTGTACACCTGGTGAAATTATTGAGTGGGAACGACAAAACATTTTAACTGCGAATGCAGTAACGACAAGGGCTCAAGCACAAGCTCAAGCAATTGATAACATTGTGCCTGAAAATCAGGATCATGATTTTCATGCTACCATTAACAAAGAATCTTTTGCAACACTGCAAAGAGATGATGATTCTTTGCGGAAATTGTTTCGTTTTGTAAGGGGTGAGGAGATCCTTGTAAATAATGCCCCTCGTCAATGGTACATCCTTAAGAATGGTATCCTGATCAGAATGTTTAAAGATTCTTCAGCTCTTAAACAACAGGTCATGGTTCCTAAACAGCTTAGAACTTATATCCTGCAACACGCCCATGATTCTCATTGTGCTGGCCACATGGACTACTCTAGGACAAGGTCCAGGGTGCTCTCTTCCTTCTTTTGGCCTGGTGTATCTAGGGATGCTGCTACTTATTGTCGCTCCTGTATTACTTGTCAGGAGGTCAAAGCAAAGGTAGCCTATCACATGACACCGATTCAGGCTTCAGATATACCTGTACGTCCCGTTGAGAAGATGGCCATAGACATAATTGGCCCACTTCCAGTTATGTCCGCTTGATGACACATGTATGTAATCACATGTATTGACATGTGTACTCGCTGGCCAGAGGCTATACCTCTGAAGAAAATCACCACCTCAGACGTGGCTGACGCTCTTTTCTTAACCTTTTCCAGGCTAGGTTTACCTAGAAAACTTCTATCGGACAGAGGTACTCAGTTTGTGTCCGAGGCCATGACCGGTGTTATGCAACAATTTAACATTGACAGATCGCTTAACTCCGTATACCATCCAATGAGCAATGGCATGGTGGAACGGCTAAATAGGATGCTTAAACAATTATTAGGCAAAGTTACAGTCAGTTACAGGCCCTTGAGTATAAGAGTGAGATCCATCTTTGTATCATAGATCTGGAAAAGGCGTTTGACAGGGTCCCCTGGAGCAAACTTTGGGACTGTTTGGCAAGGAAGAACATTCTAGCACCTCTGATTCATGCTATACAGAGCTTCTACAAGTCTTGCAGGAATTATGTGAGGACAGCAAACCATAAGTCAGAAGAGTTCAGGACCACCACTGGTGTAAGACAAGGTGATAACCTGGCACCTTATCTTTTCATACTCCTCATGGACGATGTTATCAAGTCATGTAAGAAGAGAACAAGAAAGTATTCAGTGGGGTACTGGAAGATGAGACAGGTATGTATTTCAGAGCTGGCATTTGCTGATGATGTTGCCCTGATTGCTAAATCAGTGGCACATCTCCAATCCAACCTGCAAGTCTGGAAGGAAGAGCTGCAGAAGAGAGGGATGGCCATAAGTAGCTCTAAAACAAAATCCATGGTGATATCACGAGAAGAAAGAAGACATCAGATTAAGCTGGGAGAACAGGTCCTGGTGCAGGTCGACCACTTTAAAGACCTTGGAGCTATTATAGACCGAAAGGGAGGCATCAAAGAATAGTTGGCCACTCGAAAAGCAGCAGCTGTGAGACTTTTTCAGGCCATAAATCGAAGATTCCTCAGCAGGAGAGGTTGGTAAGAAAACGAAGATGGCTGTATACCGCTCCACCTATGTCCCTATCTTGATATATGGATGCGAGTCATGGGCAATGACTACAACCCACAAAAGCCAGATCTAAACCTCAGAAATGAGGTATCTGAGGATGGTGGTTGAAGTAACAAGAAGAGACATGATCCGCAACCAGACGATACGTCAAAGCCTAAAATCCCACCCCCTGCAGACCCAAGTAGAACAGTCCCAACTAAGATGGTTTGGCCATGTCTGCAGAATGGGAGAAGATCGGCTACCACGACAAGCATGGGAAACAAAGAGCCAGGGATCCAGGGATCCAGGATGACCCAGAGTCCGCTGGGAGGACAACATTAGACAATCGTTGAAGGATCGAGGACTAGAATTTAACCATGCCAGGAGGAAGACAGCCGATAGGATAGTCTGGCGCTCTATGATCCATCTATGAAACAAAGATGGATCTCACTCTTGTACTCTAGGGCCTTTTCACTCAGCTGACTGAGTGTGAAGATTAGGTCTTGAGTACTTCGGTTTGCTCGGAATCCGCATTGGACTTCATCCAATTGTGGCTCAGCTAGGCATCGGAGTCTCTGCTCTAGGATTCTAGAGTAGATTTTACCAGGGACACTGAGAAGGGATATGCCTCTGTGGTTTCCATATTGTCGATTGTCACCCTTTTTGAAATCGGTGTTATGATTGCAATCTCCCAATCCTTTGGAATGGCCTTGTTGCACCACGCTGCCTGTAGGACCCTTAGGAGTAATAGGTCGCCTGATGCTCCCATGTACTTAACCATTTCTGGTGTTATACCATCATGCCCTGCTGCTTTGCCCATCTTGATTTTCTCCAGTGCTGCCTTCAGTTCTTCCATCTTTATGTCATCTTCACCACCATTGGTTTTCTCTTTTGTGCTAGTGGTTATCATTTCTGATGCCCTACCTTGCTCACCATCAAGGAGTTCTGAGAAATATTCTTTCCATCTTTCCATTACTTCCTTTGGGGCAGTTATCAATTTGCCTTGAGAGGGCATTGTTTTTCCTTCCTCATGTTCTTTAGGGACTTATAGAACAATTTCTGGTTTTCTTGCGCATCTTTTTATAGCTTTTCTCCAAATTCTTCCCAGGACTTTTGTTTTGCTGCTAGCACCTTGTTCTTTCTTCTGTTCTGAGTGTCACATATTCTCTATATTTCTCTATTTGTCCTGCTGTGTATTTGGCTCCTAAGTATTGTTTCCATGCCATTTTCTTCTCTCTTATTTTCTCTGACTTTCTCTGTCCACCAAGGTGTCCTCTTTCTCTTGTTCCCAAGTCGGACTTCACCACATGCTTCTGCAGCAGCTGTCTTTATGATGTCCTTGAATTTGCGCCAGAGGATTTCCAAGTCATCAGGTTGTTCTTCTGTGTTTCTCACCGCTGTAGCTATAAGCCCCTGATATCTGGTCTTAATTTCTGGCTCTCTCAGCTTGTAGGTCTTAATGCTCATTTCTCCCTTTCGTTTACTTTGTTTCTTGCATGATGTTGGACAGCTCCTAGGCTGTGCAACTCTTTCAGTTGTTCTTTTGATTGTAAGCAGGTAGTGATCACTTCCAATCTCTGGCCCCCTTCAGACTCTAGCATCCCGGACATATTTGAAATAGCTCCTCCTAACTATGGCATAGTCGATCACTGATTTCTCATTCTTTGTTGGTTCACATCTAGTGTATGCATGTATGCGCTTATGGGGGAACTTTGTGTTCGTAATGATCAGATTCTGCTCACTGCAGAATCTAAGAAGTCGCTTTCCATTGTCATTGAGAGTATCTTCTCCATATCTTCCGATTACTCCACCCCATCTAGCACGGTCATTTCCAACTCTGGCATTGAAATCTCCGAGCATGATTGATAAGGGTGGATTTAGATTGACGACCACTTGCCACCCCTATCGACACCTGGTATTAAAGTACAAGATGTAGGTGTCTTCTCTGATTTAGGATGTTGCTGTGTGTGTGTTGCAGTAGAACAGTTCACAGGGTACAACACAGGCAACATGACGTGTAGAGTCATAGAAATGGTAACTTCGCTTTAGGTTTATACCATTTATTGCACGCCACAAAACAGTCATGATATTTATGTCATCACCAGCATAGTTTAACGAATGCAGCATTCAAAATCATATTAGCTGATAGTCATGTAGGATTCAATACTCAATAGTTGTATTGTAAACAGATAGCTTCTGTATATTCGATATAGTAAAGTTCTGGTTCATGAAGCTGTATAAATAATATATATATAACTTCTGCAACAGTGTCAGCTGCAGATCAACAATGTTCATAGACAATAATAAATGCTCCTTTCCTGATGCTAGCAGATCAGATGTATACAATAAGTCCGTTTACTGTCTGCACGTGAATAGCATACATGGAATACAGGTCAAACCGACCCTTATAACCTTCCTAAGTCTAACCATCTGACTTGGACGTGATCTCTGATATAACGAATCCTGGAACACAGACAATAGTCTTGTTGGTCTAGAGCGACCCATATATATATATATATATATATAACTAGTTCAGGTATAAAGATACCGGTGGCGAAAATCCTAGTCAAAGTACCTCTCCCTTTTGAATCACACAGGCGAGCAAGGAGCGACAAAATGACGAACTTCTAGATGATAGCATAAAGTTCAATACAAGAGGAATTACCTTTCTTCGGAAATCAACCACGAACATATGCCTCCAGGCAGGCTTGAATAATACTGGGAAATAGTCTAGTTAGCTAACTAACTCACAAAGACAATGTATTTCCCTCAGAAAATCACAAGACGCACATTGCGTCCGCTCGCTGCTCAGACCGTTTCTAAACTCCCGAGCTGGGCGGAACACACCAAACGAACTCCCAGTTTTGACATGCGCAGAACTCCAATATCAGAGTCGCCGCTCACATAAGACGATTCTAAGAACATTCGAGATAAAAGTCTTACACAGTCGCGCCTTTTATGGTCATGAACAGAAGCGTTAAGACAGGTTTCAGACATCTACAACAGTTGACTGATACTACCAAATAAGGAGATATGGTCACGCTTCGTTCAAGAAATTATAGACCGAACGTGTCTCTATACAAGAGAAGGCAAACTCATAAAAAAATTGTAGTCTCGATATCTCGGGTTATGTCCCTTTGACTGTAAAAAACATAATACACCTTTCAGTCAAAAAATGATCATACATACGAAAAATGATCATACAAAGACTTTGGAAAAAGTAATTATTTGTGCGTAACATTACCGCACCCTCCCGGGAAAAAAAAATGAAACATTTTTTTTTTAAATCCTGGAGCCGGAAAAATCTAGGCTCCTAACGCACGTATGATGCGCGGATATATACCTAACAAAACTAGCTCAACGCATGGAGCGAAACTGAGATCATATCTCAGGTCCTTAGAGAAAAAATTTATCTAAGTATTCGCGTATATATTCCAGGAAGGTGCCACCAACACACGCCACAATAATGGCAACATCATAATAAAAGTCAAATTACTCTCATACCAATATATGAAATTAAATATATTATTATGATATCATACAATGTGTTGTGCAAATAGCGGTGTAATATACTAATATACCGCACTATATTATTACATTATATAATGCATCAGTAATTAATAACTAATACAATGTTATTCTTCGTTGACATAAAACAATCAATAGAAGAAGATGTGGACATCATCCGCTCCCAATCTAGGACAGGACTTGATATCCTCAAAGTTCCACAATGGACATAATCTCGCAGACTTCAATGATGTGCTGCGAAAATATCAATAACACAAATCTTAAAGACAACTGGTAAATCTCTTAATACAATTATGCAAATATATTATTTAAATGTGGCCGAGTGATCTTTTGGCCCGTATATCACTAACTAAGCCTTCTTAGATAATTACATGGTACAATGTTATAAATTCCCCCCAAAAAAGTGAGAAAAAATCTACTAACATGTCATTATAATATTGGACTGTATATCAGGAAATATATATATATATGACAGAAGAATCATGTGGAATCGTGTGGGCATCTGGACAGAATGTCTGCCATCACATTATCCGAACCACGGATAGCTCGAACCGAGAAATGAAATGGTTGAAGAGCTATGGCATAACGAGTGGACCTCGAGCTCTTCAAGTTTTTGCTCTGAATAGCAGTAAGCGCTTTCTGGTCGGTTTCCACAATGAAATGTGCGCCTAGAAGAAATCTTTGTAACTTCAGAATAGACCATACCATAGCCAATAACTCACGGTCTAAAACCGAGTAATTCTTTTCTGCAGCATTTAATTTCCTAGAGATATACATCACCGGATGCAGAGTATCAGAATACTCCTGCATTAGTGCTGCCCCAATCCCAGTTGACGAGGCGTCACTTCGAAGAACAAAAGTCTTCTCAATAGTAGGTAACCTAAGAATAGGTGGAGATGAAAATAGGGCTTTAACCTGGTCCAATGAGGATTGACATTCTTTAGACCAGCGGATCAGATTAGGCGACCCTTTCTTCAATAAAGTAGAAAGCGGTGCCATAATGGAGGACAGATTCGGAATGAATCGTCCGTAGAATTGGATCAAACCTAATAGACTCCTTACTTGTTTCTTCGTCTTAGGGACCGAAATGTTAAGTATTTTTGAAACATTGTGGTCCTCTGTCTTTAAAAGACCATGACCAACACGATGACCTAGGAAAGAAATCTCGCTAAATCCTATAAAGGCTTTAGAGGGTTTTGCAGTCAAGTTATACTCGCGAAGAGTAGACAGTAATTCGTATAAACCCAAATAGTGATCTTCCCAGGAATCACTGAATAGACAGATATCATCTAGGTATGCTATGACATCTGTACGATATGCGAGAATTCGCCGCATCATGCGTACGAATGTAGCAGGGGCGTTCATAAGACCAAAAGGCATGAAATTCCATTGGAATAAACCCCTAGGTGTAGAAAAAGCTGTAAAAGGTTTGGCACGTTCAGTTAGCGGGACTTGCCAATAACCTTTAGACAAATCTAGTTTGGTAAAGAATCTAGAATTAGAAAGTTTATTGAGTAGCTCTTCTAATGAAGGCATAGGTTCAGCATCGAACTTCGTAACTTGGTTCAATTTGCGATAATCTACGCAAATGCGAATGTTATTATCCTTCTTTCGAACAATAACCATAGACGAAGAGTATGCTGAAGTGGATGGTTCAATGATTTCCAAACGTATCATTTCATCCAATTCTTTTTCGACTTGAGACTGGAAATGGATAGGTATTGGATAAGGTCTGACTCTGATAGGATTATGATCAGTTAGCACAATGTCATGTTCAATGACATGTGTGTGTCCCGGGATGTCTGTAAGAACATCCTGAAATGTTTGCAACATCGAAGAAACTTGTCGATGTTCCTCAGCGGAAAGATTTGGAGAAACGGTCACGTTTTTCCAAGATTCCGTAGAATAAAGTGGGACCATAGAAAGAGGAAGATTGACATCAGAAAAAGTAGTTTCCTCATCCTGTATAACTGACAGAGATGAGTACTGACCATGAGGTGCTTGAGAATTGTCCGTTGCCTGGAAAATAGGCTGCAAATAGTCAGGTCTTTCATAAAATTCCGTGAGCATATTTATGTGGAAAGTTTTATGCTTTCCATCAATATCGACAACATAGTCGACATCAGAAATTTTGGAGACTATTGCATATGGACCTTTCCATGCAATTAGAAGTCTGTTCTCCCTTGAAGGAAGTAGAACGAGAGCTTTGTCACCTGGACAAAGTTGTCGTAGACATCTATTCTTATTTGCAAACTGCCTTGCCTTTTCTTTAGCAAATTCGGAAGACGAAGTTGCTAGTTTGCATGCCTCGATGATCTTTTGCCTAAGAGCAATGACGTACTCATAAGAAGATTGAGTCTCATCGCTAATATTATCGGCAGTGATTAGATCGTGAAGTAAAGACATAGGGCCGCGCGGTTGCGCGCCAAAGACAAGTTCAAAAGGGGAAAACCCCGTATGTTCATTGGGGACCTCTCTATACGCAAAGAGAGCCGCGGGTAAGACCCTGTCCCAATCCTGAGGATGATCCTCAGTTATTTTACCAAGTAAAGTTTTCAGAGTCCTATTTAAACGTTCGACCAACCCATTAGACATTGGGTGATAGATACTGCTGAGAGACCTTTTAATATGTAGCATAGACATTACCTGTGACATAGTGTCTGATATAAGTTGAGTGCCATGGTCTGACAATATTTCTCCGGGAAAACCCAAGCGAGAAAATATCAGCCAAAGAGCGTCTGCGATATCAGCAGTTGAGATGCTCTTGAGAGGTATTGCCTCTGGCCAACGTGTGCACATATCGACACATGTAAGAATAAATTGATGTCCTCTAGCCGACTTAATTCTAAAAGGACCGATAATATCTATTGCCATTTTTTGAAAAGGGCGAATAGGAATGTCAGCAGCCTGGATAGGCGCAGCATGTCGTGGTCCTTTAGATTTGACCTCCTGACATACTTTGCAAGAGCGACAGTACATTCGTATGTCCTTGCTCACAAATGGCCAAAAGAAAGCCGCAAGAACCCTCGACTTTGTACGGGAAAAACCCATATGTCCAGCACATTGCGAGTCATGAGCATGTTGCAATATTTGCAATCTCATGCTCTTAGGCACAAGAATTTGTGAATGAGTGGACGTAGTCGAGTCTTGTACCATACGTACAAGTACGCCGTTCTTCATAGAAATCCAAGATTTTCTATTAGTATTCTGATTAGGATCACCTTTTTTTGCTAGAATGAAGAATGTTTGTAAAGAAGGATCTTCTTCTTGCAATTTGATAAATGAGTCACGTGTAATAGTCAAGTGACTATCTTGGTCATTTACTTCATCATTATTAGTTAATGAAGTTTGAGGTGGATCCAGAGCATGTGCTCTTTTGACCACCGCATTGGTAGCTTCAATGTTTTGCTCTTCCCAAACAGCAATCTGCTGTGGGGTACATTCCCTAACTCCGTGAATACGACCAATAATAAGGTCCGCAATAGGGTTTGGAAGTAGACACGCGTGGACCTCTCCCGTGAAGAAAGGAGTAGCAATATGTATTATGGCAGTAGGATATTTTTCCAACGTGCCACCAAATGTGACACATTTGATGACCTTTCCTGTAGCACAGGATGGATCTACAAGAGATTGCCTAACGCCGACAGTAGTACATCCAGAATCAAACAACACTGAGACTGGATTACTATTTACAAGCCCCTTATGTAATATAAGAGAACCTCTCCCATCATGAGCAACATTAGCAGGAAGAGCGGGCAAAGGATGACCACAGCTTAAAGTACTAACGGTTTTCGGATCAAATAAAGTACTGCATTGGATACATTTATTTGCCCTACCAAAATCAAAAGATGAGCATCCGATAGCATTATGGTCTTTATCATTATTAACCTGTTTATCTGCTCCCTGAGATTCTTGTTGAACAGAGTTTGTCTGTTGATATCTTTTTCTCTTATGTTGCGATCTACCGCGACCATTATTGCCTCTGCAATTATCATTAAAGTCCCTACTGTAATTTTTATCCTGGTTTGAGTTCCAGTTTCCATAACTGTCATTACTATCTCTATGCTGTTGAGAACCTCTATTATCTTGGTATTGAGGTCTCTGCAAAAAATATTTTCCTCTATTCCGATTACCTTTATGAAAATTTCTAAAGTTAACCGGAGTAGAATACCGTGTAGTATTAGGTTGTCTCCAGTTCTGGGAAGAAGAATCACCCTGGAATTGATTACTATGGTTCTGGGCATAATTACGGTTACTCTTTTTATTGAAATTTTGCTGGCTACCCTGAAATTTACGCATAAAATTTGGGCCATAAGGTGCTGCCGAAGCAACTGGCAGACCTTCTTTTACTTTAGAGTTGCTAATGGTTATGTGAGGATGCGCAGTAACATACTGGCTACAGTATTCTTCCATTTCTTTTATGTTTTTAGGCTTACGCTCATGAAGAAAAGAAAGAAAAGCTTCATTAACAGAAGACATAACCTTGTCTCTAAGTAGTAAGTCCATGAGGGCTTCAAATGTACTTTCTGTCTTAGAAAGCTCAACCCATCGTAAAAAAGTAAGACGTATGCTTGAGATGAATTCAGAGAATTCAACTCCAGTTTCTGGTAACATGTTTTTAAATTTAAGACGATATCCGTCCTCGTTAAGTTGGTACTTCTTTAACAATGCCGCCCTGACAACCTCATAGTTGTTTTTGTCAGGCACATCTACCATACTCAACAAAGTCAAAGCATCACCTCTAAGTATCTTGGACAGATGATAAACATATAATGTTTTATCTATATTATGCACCTTACATGCACTTTCAAATCTATCTAGATAAAATGTTATATCATCAATTGAGGGATTAAATGCTGGTAGATTAAGCTTGAAATCCTTAGCATTAGTCTTATCTGACACCTTATTTGCATCATTAGCATTACCAGTGTTCAATAACTTTAACTTTTCTAACTCTAAAGCCAAGAGTTTTTCTTCATGCTCCATTTTTGCTTTTCTCTCATCAGCTTCTCTTTGTAACCTTCTTTCTTCAGCCTCAGCCTGTAACTTTCTTTCTTCAGCCTGAGCCTGTAACTTTCTTTCTTCAGCCTCTATTTCAAGTCTCTTATTTTCAGCCTCTTTTTCAAGTCTCTTATTTTCAGCCTCTTTTTCAAGTCTCTTATTTTCAGCCTCTTTTTCAAGTCTCTTATTTTCAGCCTCTTTTTCAAGTCTCTTATTTTCAGCCTCTTTTTCAAGTCTCTTATTTTCAGCCTCTTTTTCAAGTCTCTTATTTTCAGCCTCAGCCTGAAGTCTCTTCTCCTGAGATTCTGCTTCTCTTTTTTGTTTTTCCATTTCCATTTGTAATCTTCTTTCATCTATCTGCATCTGCAGTTTTAAATTTTCAGCATCTATTCTCTTTTGTTCAGTTTGTTCTTTCATTTTCTTTTCCTCCGACTTCAATGCCTTGGCATATTGAACAGTCGCAAATTCTTCTAATTTATCACCAGTCTTCCCAAGGGTTTTACCCTGCTCAATAAAGTACTCAAATGTAGACATGATGTCTAAAATGTGAGTACAGAACCTGAAATAATTAAATATCTTATTTCAATCTTAATAGCAACAAGACTTAATAAAGTGCTTGTATAATCACTATGTTTACTCCAATCTCTGTGGGAAACAAGACTTGACACCAACTTGTATTATCAAATGTATAATAATATCACAAGTCACTTCTTAATCATCAGTGCACTACACAAATCAGTGCATAACCATCAGTTATTTATCATAACTGCACTACAATAGTGCATAAGCAAAACCCAACAGTTAGTTATGATAAGTGCACTATAGACCAATAGTGCATGAGCGTATATGTAACAATAGTGAAAGCTAACTATGCAAGAACTATGCAAACAATAACAAAACAATGTAAACAATAACAAAGGTCCCCAACAATGTAAACAATAACAAAGATCAAAGTCAATGTAAACAACAACAAAGATCAAAGTCAATGTAAACAATAACAAAGATCAGAGTTAATGTAAACAACAACAAAGATCAAAGTCAATGTAAACAATAACAAAGATCAAAGCAATACGAAAACATTCGCATAAGTCAAATAAATAAACAGCGAAAACTAAAAAGAAATATCACAAAGAATGTGATGACAAAATGCGAAGATATGACAAACAAATGACGCTACAGTGTATACACAAAAATTTACGTAAAGAACTGAATAATAGAAAAGAGGAGACCTACAAATACAACAAATGAAAACGAAACTAAAGAACAGAAAGAGAGAAAGAAAAAAAAATATACAAAAAACGAAAATAAAGCACAACTCGTCACAACTAAACAGATATAGCAATGATTGTCGCTAGCAAATTTCACAGTAGGAAGTTCGCACAGTCCCTAACGAAAACGCTAACAGTAGAACCTCTGTGACGTGGTATCTTCTACTGAAAGACACCGCCCAACCGAAAAACCCGCTGAAATATAAACATATAAATATACAAATACAAATAACATTTAACATGTAACATGTAAACAGTGTGAAAAATGTGAGAGACAGAAGGCTCAGTTAGAACATAAGGGCACAGTTCACAAACAAAACAGGCCACTTAACTTCTATGAATCCACAACGTCAGCACAGTTCAGAACAGGATGTGATCAGCATTCTTAGGACAATGATCCAACGTTGATCCATATCTGCTCTCATAAACTGCCACGACGACGGAAATGAGCTTCTGACAGAAAACAGCTTCTGAACTTGACCTTCTGAATTGACTTGAGCACTTGACCTTCTCAATTCGGAACAGTTGTTACGGCACTTGTCCTTCTTCCTAACAGATCAGGAAATCGATTTGCTCGGCACTTGTCCTTCTATCGTAGGAAAACTGCCAACTTGACGAGCAACGCCGGGTATTTTGAAACAATTTCCAACTTTCAGCAACGCCGGGTACTTTCAAAATCTTTCATCAAACATTGAGGTGATGAGTTGAAACTGTAATGTTGAAAGCTTGATGATGATGTCTGGGTTTGTTGACCCCCTTGATAGCTGGTATCAGAGTAAACCAACATATGGCCACCAAAAATGATAAGGGTGCGCCAAAATGCCAGGTACGTTAGCTCCGTTATAACATACTACCGTTCAAGGAATGTCTGCATTCAACAATATAATTAGCTGATAGTCATGTAGGATTCAATACTCAATAGTTGTATTGTAAACAGATAGCTTCTGTATATTCGATATCGTAAAGTTCTGGTTCATGAAGCTGTATAAATAATATATATATAACTTCTGCAACAGTGTCAGCTGCAGATCAACAATGTTCATAGACAATAATAAATGCTCCTTTCCTGATGCTAGCAGATCAGATGTATACAATAAGTCCGTTTACTGTCTGCACGTGAATAGCATACATGGAATACAGGTTAAACCGACCCTTATAACCTTCCTAAGTCTAACCATCTGACTTGGACGTGATCTCTGATATAACGAATCCTGGAACACAGACAATAGTCTTGTTGGTCTAGAGCGACCCATATATATATAACTAGTTCAGGTATAAAGATACCGGTGGCGAAAATCCTAGTCAAAGTACCTCTCCCTTTTGAATCACACAGGCGAGCAAGGAGCGACAAAATGACGAACTTCTAGATGATAGCATAAAGTTCAATACAAGAGGAATTACCTTTCTTCGGAAATCAACCACGAACATATGCCTCCAGGCAGGCTTGAATAATACTGGGAAATAGTCTAGTTAGCTAACTAACTCACAAAGACAATGTATTTCCCTCAGAAAATCACAAGACGCACATTGCGTCCGCTCGCTGCTCAGACCATTTCTAAACTCCCGAGCTGGGCGGAACACACCAAACGAACTCCCAGTTTTGACATGCGCAGAACTCCAATATCAGAGTCGCCGCTCACATAAGACGATTCTAAGAACATTCGAGATAAAAGTCTTACACAGTCGCGCCTTTTATGGTCATGAACAGAAGCGTTAAGACAGGTTTCAGACATCTACAACAGTTGACTGATACTACCAAATAAGGAGATATGGTCACACTTCGTTCAAGAAATTATAGACCGAACGTGTCTCTATACAAGAGAAGGCAAACTCATAAAAAAATTGTAGTCTCGATATCTCGGGTTATGTCCCTTTGACTGTAAAAAACATAATACACCTTTCAGTCAAAAAATGATCATACATACGAAAAATGATCATACAAAGACTTTGGAAAAAGTAATTATTTGTGCGTAACAATGATAATTTCATCTAGGCAGTCATCCACTGTCTTTTGAAGCAGCTTGAAGAATTCCTCCTTGACCTCTGCTCTCTCATCCTCATTTGGCCCATACACTATGACCAGGTTGTCTATGGTTTCTCCTTCTTTTAGTTGTACAACCATAATGCGCTCCGAGACAAAATTCCATCCCTTGATACTATCTTTTTGATTTTTGGCCACAATGCAACCCACGCCCCCTTTAGCTCTTTCAGATATGGGTACACCACTGTAGAGCAGCGTGTCGCCATCGAGATCCATGACTCCTTGTCCCTTTTTCTTCGTTTCAGTTATAGCCAGGATTTCTAATTTTGCTTTCCTCATCTCTTCCACCAGCTCCTCTTCTTTCCCTTTTATACTTCTTGTGTTCCATATTCCATAAGTCGTAGTCCGTAGTCCGTTCCAGTTCGTCGCCTTTAGAATCCGTCCGGTTTTCTCTCTTACATTTCGCTTAATCGTGATTTAAAACAAACAGGTGATTGGCCTGTTGTGCTTTTGCATGGTGGAGGGGCTGCCTCCTTACGGCCTCCATGCAGGCCGCTCTCCTCCTTTTTCATCCAGTTTTGGGACCGGCATAGGCGGAGTTCTGAGGCGGCTATGACTGATGACAGTCTTTTTCATGCACTTTCATTAATATTTCCAGTACATTTGACATCGACTGGACTTTGACAATTTATTGTTCTACTGTTGACGATTTATTATTATGATGTACTTAATTTTGGCCGTTCTTTGATTCGGGGAATGTTTGAAAAAAAATTCTTCCCCCCCCCCCCCTTCCCTTCCCTAGAGGATGGGGTGGTTGTTGTGTAAGGCTTTTGCGTACAAGCGTATGTCAATCCTTTGCTGAAATACATCTGTCCGCATTAGCTATATATAAAAGGAGACGTATGTATCGTCTGCTCATGCGCAGCCGAACGGTCAGTTTCCCGTGCTTTTCAAAATGTCAACAGACTTGACTAGACGTGCCATTGTTATGTTCCCGTGGTGGATGTGTTATTCGATATTTTCCCAGTGGCTTTTAATGAGATTGGTCGCCGCGATCTATTAAGATGTATTTATGGGCCGTCAAGGGGTTACAGCTTCCATTGAAGTACTGTGACTGTATTTTGAGATAATCATATTCAATTGTCAGCACATTTTTACATTTGCCGCCATACTTCGTTCAGGTCTTATCCGAATCTGAACGCTAGTCTCTTACGGCCAGAATTGAGATTTATGAACTGTATGCCTCTTATGTTGTTCACGACGATGAACTGACATTGGACCTTAATGAATTCAATCTACCTAATATTATTATGCTGAATATATGTTGGAGCTGCTGTCAATAAATTTGGATGTGGACCAGCCTTCTCCAACTCAGTGATTTCATTACTGTTGTACGAGCTAAAAAATGGTGTGTGGCTGTGTGCAGGCTAAACATATGCTGCTAACCGTTCGTTTACCCAACCTACGGCATTCGCGTAAACATTAGCAACGATTGAAGATATACTCTCCAAGCCTAAACCCAACGGCCACACGCATATAGCATTTCTTGGTAGCCATTACACAGCAAACAGTAATCTTACTCTTCTAAGTCTACTATCATTTACTGGACACAGTATCAAGGGCTTTGTCTTGTGTGGACTGGCCTATAATGTATAATAGCGGAACAACAAAAGTGATTACGTCATTAATAGGCTGAACTGCCCATGGTAAACTTCCGGTGTTATGTCTTGCGGTTCGCACTAATGACCTGTCATCGAAGCATCATCTTTTTGGTGATGCGTAGATGGCAGGGAGGATAGTGTGATTCGCTTGCATAGCTAAGTGGGGTTGTCACACGGAAGGTCCAGGATTCGATTTCTGGGTAAGCCATTCATGTCGTTTTTCTGTTGTCTAGTGTTCTACTTCTTTATTTCCTACGAGTGCCTGATAACATACCTTTATGTTTGTCTCATATTAATTTACTGTTTACACGCCTCGGGTGTCCCTTCCTTATGCGTTATAAATGTTTATACAATACCAAACCTACCCTCTGTCCTGTTCTTACTGTTCTAAGTCTACTATCATTTACTGGGCACAGTATCAAGGTCTTTGTCTTGTGTGGACTGGCCTATACTGTATAACAGGGGAACAACAGAAGTGATTGCGTCATTAATAGGCTGAACTGTCCATGGTAAACTTCCGGTGTTATGTCTTGCGGTTCGCACTAATGACCTGTCTTCGAAGCATAATTTTTTTGGTGATGCATAGATGGCAGGGAGGATAGTTGTTCTCTTCTGTTGAGCTGGTAGTCTGCATCATTCTGTGTGTGACATGGATGGTCTACATCCACACGTGTTTGATATTGTTCTTTCTATCAGTTCCGCATTCCATATCGTGTTAGCTGTTCTGTTCTACCCAAGAATGCATGTATGAATGTCCGTATGTTCTTGGATGGCTCGTTTGTTCTCAATATTTCAGAGCTGTACAAACAGAACCATCTTGATATTTCAATTTAAGATTCTCTGTCTCTCTCACTCTCCCTCTTACACACACACACACACACACACACACACACACACACACACACACACACACACACACGCACGCACGCACGCACGCACGCACGCACGCACGCACGCACGCACGCACGCACGCACGCACGCACGCACGCACGCACGCACGCACGCACGCACGCACGCACGCACGCACGCACGCACGCACGCACGCACGCGCGCACACACACACACACAAATTCGTTAGTCCTTCCTTGCTTTTGATGAATTGTTCATGTCAAATTTTTTATTTGTTTTTTTGTTGTTGCAAAATGCAATTTGCTGGTCCCATGTCCAACCCTCCTTAATTGCCTGTATGCAACATGGCTGGTTGGTTGCACTGTTACTCATCTTTGTGTTTGAGACCCCGGTAATACAGAAGCGGATAGGAATATAAGCAAACGCAAGAAATGAAGAACCTAATATGTCCCAGAGATAGATAATTTATATTGAAGATCAAAGAAAGAAAAAGGCGGGAGAGTACTACAATTATCGTTATGGGATGTGGTTCTTAGTGAAACAAAATGTTATGTTGACATAGAAAAGATAACGACAGGCTTACAACAGATACAGCCGTGGGGGGGGGGGGGGGGGGGAGTGTTAGAGACTTTAGACTACTAGGTCTCATCACAGCTGGCAGACGCTGGAGCTGGGTTGGCCACGTCCTCAGAACGGACCCTGAGGCCATTACAAGAACAGCTATGCTATGGACCCCGAAGGAAAGCAAAAGAGAGGCCGACCAAAAACAACATGGCGGAGAACTGGAGGCTGAGATGCAAAGAATGAACCAAAGTTGGGGCACTGTACGAAGGATGGCCGCCGACCGAACAAAGTGACAGCAGTTTGTTGCTGCTTTACAAGACGCCGCCCGGCGTGATGACCACTGGCTGCTTTGACAGTCTGCAGCTAATGATCAAAGAAGAAACTAGAGCTTGGCGATGCACGTTTTTACACCCGGCACCATATCAGGGTAGAGAACCAATCTTTCCGTGGTACTGCATCATGCTCCAATTAGTGGGTCTGGTGTGACCCCAATCAGCCAAGCCCGCTGAGTTAGGAAAGTCCTCTGGGGCTGCAAAAAATCCCTAAACATCATCCCCATTTGCCACAAGGGTAAAAGAATGGAAAAACTCGAATCTCTGGCGTTTGGCAGAAGAATAAGAAGAAAACCCGGAATCCGATTACTGTGCTGTGAGCGACAACTGCCCTACTCACTCTGTAAGCAGACTCTGTTCGTACATAGTCAGGATACAACATTAGTGTCTATGTTTTAAACACAAATTGAATGTCTATGTCTTAAACACAAAATTAATGTCTATATCTTAAACACAAAATTAATGTCTATGTCTTAAACCCAAAATTAATGTCTATGTCTTAAACACAAAATTAATGTCTATATCTTAAACACAAAATTAATGTCTATGTCTTAAACACAAAATTAATGCCTATGTCTTAAACACAAAATTAATGTCTATGTCTTAAACACAAAATTAATGTCTATGTTTTAAACACAAAATTAATGTCTATGTCTTAAACACAAAATTAATGTCTATGTCTTAAACACAAAATTAATGTCTATGTCTTAAACACAAAATTAATGTCTATGTCTTAAACACAAAATGAATGTCTATGTCTTAAACACAAAATGAATGTCTATGTCTTAAACACAAAATGAATGTCTATGTCTTAAACACAAAATGAATGTCTATGTCTTAAACACAAAATTAATGTCTATGTCTTAAACACAAAATTAATGTCTATATCTTAAACACAAAATTAATGTCTATGATTTAAACACAAAATTAATGTCTATGTCTTAAACACAAAATTAATGTCTATGTCTTAAACACAAAATTAATGTCTATGTCTTAAACACAAAATGAATGTCTATGTCTTAAACACAAAATGAATGTCTATGTCTTAAACACAAAATGAATGTCTATGTCTTAAACACAAAATGAATGTCTATGTCTTAAACCCAAAATTAATGTCTATGTCTTAAACACAAAATTAATGTCTATGTCTTAAACACACAATTAATGTCTGTCTTAAACATAAAATTAATGCCTATGTCTTAAACACAAAATTAATGTCTATGTCTTAAACTCGAAATTCTTTTTGACACGATTAATTTATTCATTGGTCTTCAGATCTCAATGGGGCGTAGGCCTCAACAATTTTATGATAAGCCTTCTTGAATGAATTAAATGTTCAATTTTATAATTCGCCTGCCAAATAAAATGTCAACAAGTGCAGCATTGTCTGTCAATTTATTTCCTCGTTTTAAATCTAAGGAATGTATATGTAATTTTGTGCACATGTATTAACCCTTGTACTTCCTTGTCACTCGTAATAAAATCCTTTTCATAAATCCATTCGGATTGTGAGACCGGGTTTTTCAACAGTTTCTAACAAAAGTTTTAATTTAAATGTCACTAAGATAACAGATTTTGACCGAATGTTTAATCTGTCACGCTTTGAATTCCAAGATATTCTCTTATCAGGTCTTATGCATGTAAACTGTTGCTGACGCACAAAACATATCGAGACACATTTGATTTTTATGAAGCATTCCGTTGTTCCAGGCGACAGTTGGTATCTTTGGTCAAGATTGCAAAAACAACATTATAATAGACCAACAGCGAGAGAATAATGTTTGCATGTGCGAGAGCAAACACGTTTCCGCCCCCCCCCCCCCCCCCCCGAAATATTACAAAAAACCACGTTTTATCCGCTATATTTAAGTCATGTGACTGGTTACTTTGATTTCTATAAAAGGACCCTCACATCTGTCGGTACCTTACAAGTACACACGTTTCTGTCAGTTACACCACACTTTGGATATTCGAAGGTATGTGTATTTTTTCTAAGTAACTTGTTCATAAATATTCCTGCAGTTACTTCCATAGAGTGTCTTAAACGTTTAATTTTGGAGTTATAGACTTCCCCCAACAAAGGTTATAAAAATATTAATAATATTTGTGGTGAGGCAATTTTTGGACTTTATTAATCTTACAGTAAAAACAGAAGAAGAGTGACACGTCTATCTAATGTAGACAAAAAAGCGTTTATCTGTCAGCATTCAAACATCCTTAAGTTCTTAGCAACATCTTTGAGGTTTAAAGTCACATCTATCATTTTGTGCCCGTGTCAGTTATCTGGCCAGTAGTTATCTTGGTTGGTTCTATTTCAAAAATAATGTTTTTGAAATATATCATTCAAGTGGCTACATGCCTTCCGCCTGAGATGGAGATTCTTGATCTTACCAAATTTTCTTCCCAGGCTCGTTCTTACCCTTTTCAGATGTTGTTCTATTAGTATGGCAAAACAATCATATAGGCCTTGCGGTTTTTTTCTCAATCATCCAGTTGTAACATTTCAAACAACAACCCATGTAGTTGAGTGAATGCAGTTATTTTCAATCAGAAGTTTATTGAAAATAAATTAACAAAAAAAAAAAAAAAAAAAAAGAACTGGTATTTTGACGCCTCTATACTTCAACAAAATCTTTCCAACTACTAACGAGGCTTACGATAAACATGTGCGTGTACTTACGCTTAATTAAATCCTCATAAAATTATATCCAACAGAAAAAAAAACACTGGTCTTGATAATCTCAAAGACGAAGTTGACCTAAACACTAATAACTGCCTAGCAAAGATTTCTATCTGATCTCTCTTTCTCGCACATCTCTCCTTCTTATACCCCTCCCTCTTTTCATGCCATGTATTCACAAGTCTCACTCTTTTTCCACACGTTACATTTTACCTACATTTGCATACGTTTCGCTGTTTTTCGACTGTTGTCACACCTTTCTTTTCCACCTAAACAATGGGAAAAAACCCAAAGATCACAACTCTCACTTCACAAAATCCCACGCAAAACACGCATTCAATGTAATTTTCTGGGACTGCACTACCTTGCCTTCTCACAGCCGTGACTGCTAACTGAACCTTTAATGATACCGCGTTTTGTGCGAAAACGCCGTATCTGCTTTTAATGTCTGTCATTCTTATATGTAGCATTATAGCACGTATAAATGCTAGTGTAGGCCAGCCGGTCACAATTTCCTCTCTCTCCTAAGTTCTTATACAGCAGCGGCAGGTAAACCAGGAGCTGTTGAGATCCATTAGAAAGAGAGCTCTCTAACGACCTATCTTGCTAAAATATTGTCTATTTTCATGTTTAAAAGCCTTTGGTAATTGAAACGTATTACTAAATAAGTGCAACCTTTATGTAGCTTTTTTCTTTGCTAGGCGATCTGGAAACGGGGAAAAGTAACTTTACTGATGGGAGTACCATGGTTTTATGTCTGCAGGAACAGTTTTCCTAATAATTAAATGTTGTCAGGGCACCGGCGGTATGGCCTGTTGTCGCGAGTGGTGACGTAGTGAATGTCTGAGTTTAGACAAAATATGAATGAGTACTGTAAAGGTAGAGAAAAAGTTAAAGTCCCTAATGAAAATGTGGAGAGAGGTAAGACTTCTGGGAAGAAGAGCAACAACAATCAGATATCTGATTTATACTTCCCAACCATACTCGGACTGTATTTAGGTGTCTTAACACAAATCCGTCCTTCAAATGCTAAATAGAATAATCTACTACAGTAAGGACACACAGCAAGCATTAAGTGACAGTTAGAGTAGAAGTGATTCTGACCACATATTACATATAAATATGTTTATTAAAGAAATCCACAACATCGAAGCAATAAAGTAATGTCTCCACTGGCTTTGTAATGACTAGTGAATTTATATAATTAACACCATAGGACCAAATGACAACAGACTTTACTCAATCACACACAAACTAATCGCCTCACTCCACACCACCAACACTCGTACACTTTCTCTCACCAATGTATTGTCTAATTAAAGGGGTTAGGCCCCCAGCTCTCAATAATGAGCACGACAGGTCCCCTAATGTTGACAATGCTTGGCAGATAATCTTCTCCACAACTAGGAAAACTCACACAGTTCTACCTAAAGTATGTATACTAAGGCTATGGCGATAAGCTCCCTCTGGAACAGCTTAATAAATCTTAGGGGTTAAAACTCTCTGTTTCGGGTGGCCACCACAATTAGGCGAATAAAAATAAACAAAGGCTGAGACAATTGCGCTCATTGATCGAGATATGTAACTCCAACACGAATCAGTGTTTACAGCTGGCAAACTGGGTATCGAGAACGACCCGAGGGGTATGAACCTCTGATACGGGATAATGAAGAATAAACACAGGTGCCAAGCACTGGAAATCGTTGGCTTCTTCTTGGCTTTTATGTCAGTATACTTAAAGGTGACAGTGCATAAATGGATCTGATAATGTTGTCCCGAAGACAGGATGGCAACGGCAACAACCTGTAGGCACTGGAGATATAGATCTGTATATTGCAATAGGCGGTGGATAAATAATCCACAATGACTACCTGGAAGGCTGAACAAATGACAGAACGATTGGTCTGCCGTGAGATCTAAGTATTAATTGGTATTTGGAAATGCAAGGGCAGTAATGATAAACCTGGAAAGGGCACGTTATTACAAGTGCCCATTATATTTCTGGAGGGTTGCTTGGTGCCCAACAAAAGAGCACAATACCCGGCTGACCAAGCTCAAGCAAGGAATCAAAGTCCACACTACAACTGTTATTAGCTTTCAACTGAATAACACTTCACTAGGCGGCAAAGATCCTCATAGAGACAAATGGTACTGAGTATATAGACATAAGGCCTTAAATAGCAAGAAAAGTCTAAGACGTGCAGCGTGCGTTTTCAGCCCGCTCAAGATGAAACAAAACAGATTGAAGACCAAACAGGAAAACTCCCCCCGGCCGCCTCGAGAGACGGAAAAGTGACGTAATATTAGCAACGTTTTTCCCGTTCTATGAGCGACCTGCGTTCGGGATGAAACCCGAGGACGGCCTAACATAAAAAGGCAGAGGATTTCACCGTGCTCACGTGTACACTGTAATTCAAAGGAAACGGGAGCCGTGCTAGTGTAATGGTTACCACATTGCGCTAGCGACCAGGTTTTCAAGGTTCAAGCCCGGGCGCGTGCATTTGTAGGAGTGTCATCGACCGGGATTTTGACTGAATAACCTGAACGGCTCCTGCAGATAAACCCTCTGTGGATGGGAAGGAGCGAAGCTCCTGACCGGGTTGGAAGGAAAGTCCACTGGCTCCCCAGCCTCGCAATGACATGTCATTGGGCCAAAAGCGCTGGAAAGCTCGAGTGCCGCTGGATAGAAAAAAAAAATTCAAAGAAATCAAAAATCGCTAAGTAAAAGACCTTTCCGGAAATTCCGCTATTCCACATGCAAAGGGGTGGACTTAGCCATGCCCATGCAAGATCGACGGGATTAACGACAGAATTAGAGCTATTAGAGCTGTAAGTCAGAAAAATGGGCGTAGACAAGAAATATAAAACAAAACCGGGCAGGCCACTCAGACCAAAGTGTCAGACATTTCAATCAAATCATTTCTACATCTGCTCATTACGATTGCCAACTGCCGAGGGATTTTTAACGTGCGCAACTTGAACACGAGACGTCCAATTTTTTTGTCCTTTTACAAGAAGGCTAGTCATGCGATCTATTTATTTTGATAATTTAGTTTAATAATTTAGACTCAACATTTGCCTGTTACACATTTCTGGATTTGGTTTTTCAGTCTAAACACTCATAGAACGACTAGTTGCGAGAAATTGTGCACCGTTTCTTTTAGTTTGCTTTTTTATACTTACTTACTTACTTAGTCGTTCCCCTTCTACCGTGAGGTGTAGAGGTTTGGAAGAGAGAGCGCCAGACTATTCTATCAGCTGTCTTCTTCCTGGCCTGATTCCATTCTAGTCCTCGGTCCTTCAAAGATTGTCTAATGTTGTCCTCCCAGCGGACTCTGGGTCGTCCTGGAGGTCTGGATCCCTGGCTCTTTGTTTCCCATGCTTGTCGTGGTAGCCGATCTTCTCCCATTCTGCAGACATGGCCAAACCATCTTAGTTGGGACTGTTCTATTTGGGTCTGCATCGGGTGGGATTTTAGGCCTTGACGTATCGTCTGGTTGCGGACCATGTCTCTTCTTGTTACTTCAACCACCTTCCTCAGATACCTCATTTCTGAGGTTTGGATCTGGCTTTTGTGGGTTGTAGTCATTGCCCATGACTCGCATCCATATGTCAAGACTGGGACATAGGTGGAGCGGTATACAGCCATCTTCGTTTTCTTACCAACCTCTTTCTTGCTGAGGAATCCTCGATTTATGGCCTGATAAAGTCTCCCAGCCGCTGCTTTTCGAGTAGCCATCTCTTCTTTGATGCCCCCCTTTCGGTCTGTAATAGCTCCGAGATATTTAAAGTGGTCGACCTGCTCCAGGACTTGTTCTCCCAACTTAATCTGATGTTTTCTTTCTTCTCGTGATATCACCATGGATTTTGTTTTAGAGCTGCTTATGACCATCCCTCTTTTCTCCAGCTCTTCCTTCCAGACTTGCAGGTTGGATTGGAGATGTGTCTCTGATTTAGCAATCAGGACAACATCATCAGCAAATGCTAGCTCTGAAATACAGACCTGTCTCATCTTCGAGTACCCCACTGAATACTTTCTTGTTCTCTCCTTACATGCCTTGATGACATCGTCCATGAGGAGTATGAAAAAATAAGGTGACAGGATATCGCCTTGTCTTACACCAGTGGTGGTCCTGAACTCTTCTGACTTATAATTTGCTGTCCTCACATAATTTCTGCAAGACTTGTAGAAGCTCTGTATAGCATGAATCAGAGGTGCTGGAATGTTCTTTCTTGCCAAACAGTCCCAAAGTTTGCTCCAGGGGACCCTGTCAAACGCCTTTTCCAGATCTATGAAACAAAGATGGATCTCACTCTTGTACTCAAGGGCCTTTTCACTCAGCTGCCTTAGTGTGAAGATTAGGTCTTTAGTACTTCGGTTTGCTCGGAATCCGCACTGGGCTTCATCCAATTGTGGCTCAGCTAGGCATCGGAGTCTCTGCTCTAGGATTCTAGAGTAGATTTTACCAGGGACACTGAGAAGGGATATGCCTCTGTGGTTTCCACATTGTCGATTGTCACCCTTTTTGAAAATCGGTGTTATAATGGCAATCTCCCAATCCTTTGGTATTGCCTTGTTACACCACGCTGCCAGTAGGACTCTTAGGAGTAATAGGTCGCCTGATGCTCCCATGTACTTAACCATTTCTGGTGTTATACCATCATGCCCTGCTGGTTTGCCCATCTTGACTTTCTCCAGTGCTGCCTTCAGTTCTTCCATCTTTATGTCATCTTCATCACTATTTATATCCTCTTCTGTGCTAGTGGTTATCATTTCTGATGCTCTACCTTGCTCACCATCAAGGAGTTCTGAGAAATATTCTTTTCATCTTTCCATTACTTCCTTCGGGGCAGTAAGCAATTTGCCTTGCTTGTCCTTTATAAATTTAAGAGGGCATTGTTTTTCTTTCCTCGTGTTCTTTAGGGTCTTATAGAACAATTTTTGGTTTTCTTGCGCATCCTTTTCTAGCTTTTCTCTAAATTCTTCCCAGGATTTCTGTTTTGCTGCTGTCGTGAGAAATTCTAATCCACATATCTAAATTAAAAAGTAAATGTAAAGCCTAACGAGTTAATTCAATAAAAGGAAAGAGGAATGGTAAAAGAACAGTGCTGTCTCAATGGCGTACAAAAATCCCCCTTTTTCTACTTCGTCTGCATAATTGTAACGCTTTTACGTTTGATAGTAAAGCCTACAGCAGCATACACGCGTCTCTAAAGATAAAACTGGTACTGTGTTTCTTAGAAAACCTTGAGATACGCACACTGCTTAATGACCTAGATAAAATACTAGCATTAATGTCATTATATACACTGCGTAATGAAAAGACAGACGGACTTAGAAGAGAGAGATAGAGAGATGAACGGAGGAACGCATGCAACACTAACACGCAGTCGCGCGATATAAAATAATGCCACCCTCCCCGCGAAAGGCATGAAGGCTTGATTTTTTTTCAAATAAACAGTGACAAAAAACACTACCAATACACGGTTAGGTTTTGGAAACATGTTAAATTCTTATTAGGAAACATGACACAATACTGTTTTCTGTTTGAAATCCTGACATTATACTGACAGAACAGTCGAAAAGGCAGGACAGGTGGCGGTTCTCAACATAAAAAAATAAAAAAAACAAATACACGACTATCCTAGAAAATACATATTTTGAACGCAGCCACTTAGCTCCCTTAAAACTTATATATTTGGGTGCCTTAGGACTTGCTGACAAAGAATATGTTAGGTGTTAAGCAATTAGTCTAATAATTAACAAATTATAGCCATAATACTAGAGTGAGGTTGTCAGACAACACAGGATCATTTTTGCTCATAATGGCGTGTTTGGACAATGCTTTAGAAGAAAATGAGGCCACCATGTTAAATCCGATTTGATTGGCTAGAATAATATGTAAGGCTAAACATGATTAGTCAATTGCAAATACTATTTTTGGTTGTTAATAGAAACGATAGAAAGAGTACATTTTTTTCAAATGCTTTTGTAAACATGGCCCCATTGGCTAGACCATTTGATATAGTCAATTAGGAGCGTCAGTTCAGTGCCACATTTTGAAAATAAACTTACTAAGAAGCAAGTGCGTTGAGATCCAGCTCATATTTTTCTAAATAAAAGCCTGGGACAGAGGCAGATCGGAATTGTGCCATATTCATCGCCAGTCAACGTATTTGTTTATTATTTCCATGAATTGTGGTAAGCTAGACATTTGATATCTTTTTGATGAAAATTGAATGTGAATTGATAATGTATGTCTGTTTGTGTGTGGTTCAGTAATACACAAAAGGCAAAACCTAGATATTGATCCACCATTACCAAAACATGTCGAAGAGGAGTGAAACTGCATGGGATTGCCAACTAGTACTATGATACCTATCTTATTGAATAGAAGGAAATAATGCTGGAATTGCAGAGGCGTTGTAACCATTAGGGAGAGGAATACTGGTGTAAATTGTTTCAGATGAAGCTACTAGTTGGACTACAGCGCTGAACTCGGTGTTTGTTATGTATTGTGTTTCAGTGTGGAAATAGATTATAAATTAGTTCTGAAGGGAGGTACAACCTTCTTGTTTCAGGGACAGTGGTACTAAACTATTAAAGCAGCACCTAGTCTGAGTTTTGCTGAGTCCAGAGGCTGATAGCATACTCCTTGGTCAAGATAGCGACCAGTGTGGTTTCTCAAGAATACGGTGAAGCAAGCGAGCAGAGGAGACTGTTTCCTGCCGCCCTCACAGAAGATAAGAGTCGTTGACCAGAGCAGCTCAATCTTATGTACCCCCCCTCTAAAATTGACAGTATACTAAATAAAGAGGGACAATTAATTGTTTCAAATGACAGGAACTGTGAACTTTTCCAATACTATTTCCACCAGAAACAGACACTTGAAGTCGTGATGACAAACAACCACCTAGCTTGAAAAAGCCAGTATTACCTCATAGTACTACATCACAACTTACACACATATTATAATAATAATAATATATGTCCATACACAAACCCTATCTATAAATTTTGTACATACAACTTGTAATTACATTTGATTGTGATTCCTGGTTCACTTTGTAGTTGAATCAGGATATCTATTATTGAAAGAAATTAATACATATTTTAAAAGTTACACTTGACTTATTAAGATAGTCTTATAGGGTGTTCTATGTGTGTGAGTGTCACAGTGTTGTAAAGTATTGTGGATTAAATTACATTGTTTATCTGTTTGTTGGTTGTTGTGAACATACACTTCATCACTTTCATAACCCTAGACATTCAACGTAGTCATCACAATATTCCAGAATAATTCTGACTGAGGTCTAAATGTGGTAGCAAAGTAAGGTTATCTGTAATACACCACACTTATTAGATACAGATACCTTCACAGCTGATCTCAGCCAGTACACTAAGTCCCCTATAGATATTTATATCATCCCACTTTACCACAGCTGCTAGCACCTTGTTCTTTGCTTCTGTTCTGAGTATCACATATTCTCTATATTTCTCTATTTGTCCTGCTGTGTTTTTAGCTCCTAAGTATTGTTTCCATGCCATTTTCTTCTCTCTTATTTTCTCTTTGACTTCTTCTGTCCACCAATGTGTTCTCTTTCTCTTGTTCCCAAGTCGGACTTCACCACATGCTTCTGCAGCAGCTGTCTTTATGATGTCCTTGAATTTAAGCCACATGGTTTCCAAGTCATCAGGTTGTTCTTCTGTGTTTCTCACCGCTGTAGCAATAAGCCCCTGATATCTGGTCTTAATTTCTGGCTCTTTCAGCTTGTAGGTCTTAATGCTCATTTCTTCCGTTCGTTTACTTGGTTTCTTGCGTGGTGCTGGGCAGTTCCTAGGCTGAGCAACTCTTTCAGTTGTTCTTTTGATTGTAAGCAGGTAATGATCACTTCCAATCTCGTCCCCCTCCAGACTCTAGCATCCCAGACATATTTGAATGAGCTCCTCCTAACAATGGCATAGTCGATCACTGACTTCTCATTCTTTGTTGGTTCACACCTAGTGTATGCATGTATGCGCTTATGGGGGAACTTTGTGTTGGTAATGATCAGATTCTGCTCACTGCAGAATCTGAGGAGTCGCTTTCCATTTTCATTGAGAGTATCTTCTCCATATCTTCCGATAACTCCACCCCATCTAGCATGGTCATTTCCAACTCTGGCATTGAAATCTCCGAGCATGATAATTTCATCTAGGCAGTCATCCACTGTCCTTTGAAGCAGCTCGAAGAATTCTTCCTTGACCTCTGCTCTTTCATCCTCATTTGGCCCATACACTATGATGCTTTTTTATTTTTCATTTAAATTTTTATTTGTATTTTTTTGCTTATTTATTTGACTGTTATAACAATTTTTGTTTTAAATGGAACGAAAAAGTATTCATATATTGCAATCTTTTACAAAACGAGCAATAATAGAAAGAAATCAGCTATCAGACTGGAATGTTGGAACGTCTAGACTATGTTGACTGAACTATCCGAAAACATACAGGACATAAACTATGTCAGGAAGACAGCCATAATCAATGACGAACTTTAACGACTTCAGGTGGATATAGCTGCATTTCAGGAAACGCACCTGGCAGGTGAGCGAGAAGGACTATACATTGTAGTGGCAAGAGAATGACCTTTATGAATTTAGATATCACGGAGTAGGTACGGTAAAAAAACAGATAACTAAAGTAGTTGAACCAGGTGAGAATGGATCAGAACGCCTGTTAACACCTGTTAAAGCCTGTTAACTAGTGCAAGTCACATCACCCTTGTCAGTGTGTATTCTCCAACTCTGTAATTTGCCTCAGAAACTAAAACCGAAATCTACGAGAATCTAGCAGTCATCAAAAGCACACGAAAGCAAGATCAACTTGTTCTCCTTGGTGACTTCACCGCCGATAATGTTTCATGGCCTTCATGTCTGGGCAGGTTTGGTATTGCCAAGATGAATGGAAATGGACAACGGCTCCTGGGGTTGTGTGTCCATCATGACCTTAGCGTGACCAACACCTACTTTCAGACAAAACCCCAACATGAGGTGTCATAGATACACCCACTATCCAATAACTGGTTCCAACTGGATCTGATTCTTGTCAGAATAATATTTCTCAAATCTGTGCTCTCTACGCGTTCGTTCCAGAGTGCAGACTGTGACACAGATCACTCCTTGGTTTGCTGCAAAGTCAGAGCATAATAAATAAAGCTCCATCGTGCCGGACACGAAGGGAAGCCACGCATCGATATCAGAAAGATATCAGACTCTGTCACGATCGCTCAATTTACCACGACCTTCAAGAAAGCGCTTAGCAGCCCACAGCATCGTGATACTGTTATAGAGAACTGTGAGCACTTGCGGAACACCATTCATAGTAATGCGCTTGTTTCCTTTGGTAAGGAGACAGCGAAGTCAAATGACTGGTTTGATGCTTCATCAGGTGTGATGACATCTGTCATTGAAGCTAAGCGCAGTGTTGCGATTGAATACAAGCTTTCACTGAGTACTAGAACCCTACAAATCCTGAAGGCTACGAGAAGCAAAGTCCAACAACTTCTCGACGTTGTGCAAATGAATTTTGGCTCCAGCTCAGTGAGTGCATTCAGATCGCAGCGCAAACAGGCAACACTAGACAAATGTACGACGGTATAATAAAAGCCTTGGTCCTCAAAAAAGTAAGACGACACCGTTAAACACCAGCAGCGGGGAGAAACTTACCGATAAGGGTAAACAGATGGACAGGTGGGTCGATCACAACTCTAAGCTGTACGCTAGAGAAAATCCCGTCACGCTTGCAGCCCTTGACGCATTCAAATCCTTGCCAACTATGGAGGAGCTGGGTGCTGAACCAACATTGAAAGAACTCAGCAAGGGTATTGATAGCTTGACCTCTTGCAGGCAGTGATGGGATTTCTCTCGATTATTCAAATGCTGTAACACCACACTATTACGTCCCTTGTGTTGAGAGCTTCTTTTATAAGATATGGGTTCATAGCTCTCTCTGGTGAAAATACAATTATTTGCAGCTTACCAGTTTTTAATACATAACTTTGGAGTGGTAGCTGTAACTGCTAGGGTATGAATTCAGCATCAACGAATCAACTATCAACTTGATTGAGAACGCTAACGTATCGATGAACTGTCTATAATTTTTATTGACACGACAGGTAAATGTATATGAAGAAAGTCCAGCACTATAACTCACACAATTCTGTCGTCTTGCATACTTCGCACGTTTTATACAGACCATCAATCACGTTAATCAGATTCCATTTACATACATCTCCACGGCAGAAACAAAACAGATACTTCTACACTCCTCCAGGCGGACATCATAAAAGTCCGATCAGTTACAATGGTCAGAACAATTATCAACTGCCTTCCACTGCAGACCTAAGTTGGTACACTTCCCCTCGTCGCTCCGGCGAACACTAGAAAAAGGCCCATATTCACTATGGCCGTAAAACACTTACAGTCAGTTGAAGTGTGACATCAATGATCATCTATCTAATCCACTGATCAAAAATGCATCTATCTGCCACGAAGGCAAACACAAAAGACCATACGTCTATCTGCTTCAAAGGCTAACACAAAAGACCATGACCCTCACTGGTCATAAATACACGTCTCTCTGCCTCAAAGGCTAACACATACAAACACAGGGCAACCCCTACAGTGTCACACTTCTCAACGCCCCCCAATCATTCACACTACGTTTTATAGGAGTGCTCTGTGGTACAGAATTACAAACATGATTATCAAATATAATCTGCCCTGCACCCCAGAGCAGCTTCCAACACCATGCATATGGTGCTGTGCCAGTGCTGGGAAGAGACAACTATTATCCAAGACATGCGAGATGCCAAGATGATAAAACTGTATGAAAATAAAGGAGACAGAAGTGATTGCAATAACTACAGATGCATCTCTCTTCTCAGTATTGTTGATAAGGTTTATGCCAGAGTCACATTAAAGCGACTACAATAGTTAGCTGAGCGCATATATCCAGAGTCGCAGTGTGGATTCCGAGCTGGTAGATCAACAATAGACATGATCTAGAGCAGAAAAGGCCTTTATATATCGCTTTTATAGACCAAAGAAAGGCATTTGACCTGGTTAGCAGGGATGGACTCTTCAAAATCCTCCTGAAAATAGGCTGCCCAGCTAAATTGCTGAAAATGATAAAGTCATTCCATTAAGTCATGAAGTGAACAGCCCAATCACAGCCCTTTGACATACACAGTGGTGTTAAACTACGCTGCGTCTTGTCTCCGACCCTGTTTGGTATCTTCTTTGCTTTGCTCTTGAAACATGCATTCAGAGATACAACCGAAAGAAAATGCTTTCACACTAGGTCGATGGCCGACTGTTTAACCTGGCAAGGCTGAAGGCAAAAACAAAACTGAGAACGGTCACTATAAGAGACTTGTTATTCGCTAACGACCCTGCAGTCGTCACTCAAAGTTACCTTGAGCTTCAGAGCTTCATCCAAGTGTGCAAGGAATTTGGCCTCACAATATGTCTAAAGAAAACAAATGTGCTGAGTCAGAATGTAGGTGCTGCACCAGTTATCACTATCGATACTACGAATTGGCAGTGGTGCACCACTTCACATACCCGGGATCTACCAACAACGACAAACTTTCTCTGGATACATAAATTGACAGCCACATTGGCAAAGCTTGAACTCCATTCGCCCGCCTCACAACGCGTGTTTGAGGAAACTCCAAACTGACAACTAAGACCAAGGCTGCTATATATTACGCCTGCGTCACCATACTGCAGAGTGACGCGGACAACCTTTGCTAAGCAAAAAAGAAGGCCCAATACCTTCAATCTACGGTTCCTACGCCACATCCTCGGTATTTCATGGAAAGACAAAGTGACAAATATCAAGGTGTTGCATGTATACACTGCATAGACAGCACAGACTACGCTGGCCTGGCCATGTCCGCCGCATGGAAGATGGTCGCATCCGGAAATATATCTTCTATGGACAACTGGCATATGGCAAAAGAACAGTTGGGCGACCGCAGCTAAGGTTTAAAGATGTGTGCAAGAGAGACACGAGTGCACTGGACATAAATCCTGTAACATGGGAGGGTGAAGCTGCCGATCGCACTGTCACTCGAGGTTAATTTGGTGTAGATGATAGTAGATAACAAGATGTATCAGATGAAACTAAGTATAGCTGCCAGATAAAAGTACTGGTTTTAAAAGCAACACCCCATTCTCAGAAATAAGCAATGGTGTATGGTTGTCATAGGTAATATTCAGCCTGTCAAGAATTCTCGAAATTGTTGGTAATAAGCAGTACCAAATTATAAATTGTCTCCTCTCTACAACTATCCAATGTGATTGTATGTCTAGGGAAATTTGTAAAGTTCCTTTAACTTCAAACAAAACTGTAATGATGTCACGTAGGTCTTTATGTCATTAAATTACCTACATCTTCTTCCTATTCTCTCACCCTAATCCTTTCATTTACATTCTTTCCATACTTGTTTTTCTTGTATTTTTCGCATCACTCGGTTGCGAAAAATATTTTCTTCAGTATTTTTAAACTTTACCTGTTTCTTTCTCAAAACTGAGAATCGCGCTAGGACGATATTACGTAGATGTCAGGGCTGCAGGGCGTCAGAAGGCGTGATAAGTCGGTTCGCTGAACATAGGACGTAGACAATAGTCTACATTCTCACCGAGCGCGCGAGCTCCTTCTCGGCATAAGTCCCGGTGAGGTGTGATACTTTACATCTGCACCGGTCAGTATTCAGACATTTGTCTGAAAAATCCCAAACTGACACGGCGCTCACTGTGGGCCATGGTCAGCTGTAGTGTGAAAACTGCCCTGCATTGGAGACAGGTTGTCTGAGATTTGAAACTGACACGCGTACATCTTGGTCAGTGGTGGCAGTTACGACATGTTAGGTGTGAAACGTATCGTTTAAGCCGGAAAGGGGAGAGCATTTCGTTCTACGAAATAATAGTTCATCCTTCGTCTGGTTTAAAATATTCACCCACGTTTGAAACTATTTCATTTCACTCAGTAACTTTGCAGTTAGACTAGAACAACCTTCGTTCGATTTCTAAATAATCTCTGTAAATAGAGATGGCCTTAGTTTGGTCGAAGTGGTTTAACGTTCTTAGTAATTCTGTGTTTGAGGTATATTAATATTATATATATTATTTTCTAGTATTTTGTGAAGTGATTAAGTGTTAAATTGCCGATTTTATCTCACTAGTTAGATTTTGTGCAGAGTGCTTAATTTATCTAGTCTGTATTATTTATAGTGACGAGTTTCAGTGGAAAGCAGAAATATTATAATTTCTAGCATTAAACAATAATATAGCTATAATGTAGTTAATTTTACTGCTAAATAATCAGACGAGATCATATTTTTCTAAACTAACTTATAAATGCTAGAAGCCTCATGAGATGTTGACGGAATACGCACGTGTTCCTAAATTCATGAGGATTTATGATTTTTTAAAAATATAACTTATCTCACGGGAAGTTTTAATAATAATAAGTCAAGCTGTAGGCTTGCCGTTTAATATGTAAGATCTTAACGAGTACATATTCTGTATAGTATATTGTATGTTGTTTTTTTTCTTCATTCAGTCATTTCTGGGGGTGAACCCAAACTTGCTGGCGTTTAGTAAAAAGGACATACTTGTGAGAAGCATAGACATTTCCTATCTTTAACCACGTGGGGTTTTTTTCAAGTAACACTCGTCTGACAGTGCATCTGCCATCAAAGATAGACAGTAATACAAATCCCACAAACGGTTCCTAAAGACTAGAAATATATATTGGGCTTTTGAGCCAGTTCATATTGCTCCACAAATTTAAATGTATATGCTGCCTGGCGGCGAGAATAATTGCAAGAACTAACATTTACATTTCCAACACTATTGAAAGAGTGGATAGTGAACCAAGACTATCTGTTGAGAGCAGTTGTCCACTGGTCATCTTTTCCAAATTAAGGGAATCCTCGTGTTTTTTTTTTTTCGGAACTCTGTGTGCCCGTTTAAACTTGCTTATCAAACCTGATTCAAGTGACATTAACAGTAAATCTAAAATTTAACTGGTGAAGTGAACGCTCCCCGAAAACAGTGGAATAAACCTGTAATTGTAGAGCTGGGATTCGCTTTATCCAAAGAATACAGATTCACTGTAGAGAAGTGTCCTACGGTTGCGCCAGACGGTGAACAACGTCAAGTTTTTGATAGGTAAGAACGTGTGCCAGGGATCCCTGATGAATGAACCGAGTGAAAGTGACGGAAGGATGTTCGTTATTTATTGCACTCGCTTGTTGTATTAATTGTTCCTTTAGAATAGATACTGCTGTCATAAGTCAGTTCTTACCTTCTAGAAAGGGGACAATATTAGACCCTAACCATATGCATCTCTAATTCTTTGGGCCATCATCTGTCATCCTAACGGGGCTGTGGGCTAAACCTAGAGTTAAGGGCATAACGGGGCTATCATCCTTGTAGCATTTTCTTGATTTTTATGACTATTTGTAAATGTTTTCTTTTGATGTAAAATTTATATGTTGTGTCGTAAGTTTAATAAATGATAAATAAACTTACCCATAAATTAAATCAGTGTGCTGGTCAGCTCGTTCTAAATATTTATATAATCATTGTTATAGATTTTCCAAGTCTGTGTGTTTAACTGTCGTCACGTGTATGTGCGTGCCCGTGAGTAGATAGAAATATATGTAATATATATGTGGTGTAGACTGTCGGACTCTGTAAAAACCGTCGTAGAGGATAGGTGAGAGAGAGAGAAGAATTCTTTCCGCTTTCAGCGACAGCCTCTATACCACAGTCTATCATCTCACCACTCGTGGAATCTATTTCATTTTTCTAACTCTCACCGTGACTATCACTCATTCCAACCTATTCAGAAGGGACCAAACCCCAGTCTTAATACTCCTATCCAAAATCTACGACAAATGAGTTACCCAAGACTCTAGATACAATTGATCAATTTATTGTATATACAATAATTTCTTCTTTCTCTTTAAAAAAAAAATATAAGTATGATATGAAAATTATGATGATGTTTACAAAAGCATTAACTAATTACACAATCAAGTTTTAATACAAAATGTCAATGTCTCCTTCTTTTTTGAAAAAGATCCCTTTGTTTCAAAAATTTTATTATATTTAAAATGTCATGTACACTCTTTTGTTCGTGATCTTGTACTGGTAATGAATAAATCTTGATGAATGTCCATCGACTTTTGATCTTGTCTTTCAAAAATATTGAGCTTAACCAAAAACTTATTCTCATCATTAGTCTTTGTTAAATGTGGTTGGCCATACTGTGAATCAGTCCTGTATTTGTTCACTTATCTGAAGTGACTTCACCGTCTGTCACTCTGCTGCAAACAGTCATTGGAAAAGCCCCGGTATTTGGGTTCCTAAAACAAGATCTGCTATATACACTAGGTGCCTGGATGATGCTTAGTCTTGCACGGGTATATCAACAGTCGTCTGAGTTGCTGGCAGTGTAGTATGATGTGATACGATAGGACCTGAAACACATAATGTCCTAAGTTAGTATCTGGCCATAATATCTTTCATTACCACATAGGTGAGATCAGTGAGACTATCAGAGAGTAATTGGTAAGACAGATTAGACTAATCAAGTCAGTGACACATTACAAGTAGATTTATCATAAAAAACTAGATCATCATTCCTGTGGCTGGCTGATTATAGTGATGGATAGATGGAAGAAAATGAATGTATGAATAAGTACAAAGACTGTCTAAGATAATCTCATTGAAATTTGGCTCGAAGAAAATCTGCAGAAAATGTAAGTATAAGTTCCGCAGGAGGAAGACAGAGTGAGAATCAAATGCCGTCTCCAAGTCAAGGGTCTGCTGCCACGGATCTCCAATGTCTTCCGTCTCTTGCTGTGATGGTATTTGCTGACAGACTTTTTCGTGTCGATCTCATGATGTTATGATCCCACTTATACCGCTGTCTTTCCTCTTCTTGCACGTTTGCCTTCAAGTTTTCGCTCCATTATTGTTTTCAGCACTGTGTTTTGTCATTTTATATCGCCAAGAACAGGATTGGTCCTGCAGATCTCTGCTTCTCTGGCACTAGCCCCATAGCAGCGAACATCTGCACCAGTCCTGCCCAACTTACAGCAGTGAACGGAGTGACGTATGACAACAACCCACTTCTCTCAACAAAAAACTGTTTGGACATGTCAGGAACCTTGAGCTGACTACTGCCTTTATTAGAGTCATTAATGTAGAAGTATGAAAGCGAACGAGATGTCAGGAACCTTGAGATGACTACTGCCTTTATTAGAGTCATTAATGTAGAAGTCTGAGGGCGAACGAGATGTCAGGAACCTTGAGCTGACTACTGCCTTTATTAGAGTCATGTAGAAGTCTGAGGGCGAACGAGATGTCAGGAACCTTGAGCTGACTACTGCCTTTATTAGAGTCATTAATGTAGAAGTCTGAGGGCGAACGAGATGTCAGGAACATTGAGCTGACTACTGCCTTTATTAGAGTCATTAATGTAGAAGTCTGAGGGCGAACGAGATGTCAGGAACAGTGAGCTGACTACTGCCTTTATTAGAGTCATTAATGTAGAAGTCTGAGGACGAACGAGATGTCAGGAACCTTGAGCTGACTACTGCCTTTATTAGAGTCATTAATGTAGAAGTATGAAGGCGAACGAGATGTCAGGAACCTTGAGATGACTACTGCCTTTATTAGAGTCATGTAGAAGTCTGAGGGCGAACGAGATGTCAGGAACCTTGAGCTGACTACTGCCTTTATTAGAGTCATTAATGTAGAAGTCTGAGGGCGAACGAGATGTCAGGAACATTGAGCTGACTACTGCCTTTATTAGAGTCATTAATGTAGAAGTCTGAGGGCGAACGAGATGTCAGGAACATTGAGCTGACTGCTGCCTTTATTAGAGTCATTAATGTAGAAGTCTGAGGGCGAACGAGATGTCAGGAACAGTGAGCTGACTACTGCCTTTATTAGAGTCATTAATGTAGAAGTCTGAGGACGAACGAGATGTCAGGAACCTTGAGCTGACTACTGCCTTTATTAGAGTCATTAATGTAGAAGTCTGAGGGCGAACGAGATGTCAGGAACAGTGAGCTGACTACTGCCTTTATTAGAGTCATTAATGTAGAAGTCTGAGGACGAACGAGATGTCAGGAACCTTGAGCTGACTACTGCCTTTATTACAGTCATGTAGAAGTTTGAAGGCGAACGAGATGTCAGGAACATTGAGCTGACTACTGCCTTTATTAGAGTCATGTAGAAGTTTGAAGGCGAACGAGATGTCAGGAACCTTAAGCTGACTACTGCCTTTATTAGAGTCATGTAGAAGTATGAAGGCGAACAAAGAAGAAGAACTGTCTAACTTTGGTCTCATTCATTACGTCTGTTTTCAATCCTAGCTTTTCTATGATTTCTATCTTTGTTTTCGTCTTTTTCGCCATTCATCATCATCATCATTTATCGTCGACTATATTGCTGTTATACTCTGTTCAACCAAAGAGGTTATAATTGTAGTATATTATGCGTTCGGTTCTTTGATGCTGGCCAGTTGTTAGTCCTGAAAAGGACTGGTCCTTAAAAGGACCACTAGCTGACTTCCTCTTCGTTGTCTGTCTGTTCGTGTTGGTGTGGCATATTCCATAGTGTATTTCATATCCTGCCTCACTATCTGGCTTGTGTGGTTTTGTGTGTTTTTGCCCTCCTCGTTTCTGTTTCTTGTGTCTTCCTTTTCTCCTGTATCACAGATAGCGATTTTTCTATAATTGTTGGGAATAGCTTTTCTAGCGTTTCCTCGATGACTTCTTCGTCTGACTGGTCGTTCGTTTTAGTTTCTTGTGTCTTTGATGTAATTTCTTCAATGGTCATTCTTTCTGCCTTTATTCTTTTGAGTAGTTCTTCGTTTCCCTCTTTCAGTTCTATCAGCTTCCTGACATCTTCTTCTACCTGCTGCTGGATTCTTTTCATGTCTTGGTGTATTATTTTCATGTCGTTTATGAATTGTTGTTTCTCGCATTCCAAGCTATCGCGGATTTCTTCAAATCTGGCAGTTTAGGTTCTGTTTTTGTTTGGCTGACGGTTTTCTCTCTCCTTTTGTAGTTGTTGTTTCAGATCTCTCACCTCAGTCGTGAGCTGTCTGACCTGTTCCGTTAGGCTGTCTTGGCGTCTATTGCCTAGAGTGCTTGCCTTCAGTCTGTTTGTTGCCTCTTGGTACTATACCCCCTTTCCAATGGCCACTGTAATTATTTGCCTTGTTTGATGGTATTCGGGACACCCACGGTATCGTGCTCCGTGATTTCCGAGGCAGTTGGTACATTTTCTATTTTTTTTTGGCGCTTGGTAGTCGAGGTCTTTTTTTGCCTTAGGGCAGTCTTTGTATTCGTCGCTGCCCGCACAGTATCTACAGACCGTCTCTTTTCTGCACGTGTTCTTTGTGTGAGAAAATCCCTGGCACTTCGAACATTGCATCACTTGCGGAATGTAGGCGTGTGTTCTTCGTGGTCTATTCTGAATAGTGATGCTTTCCGGAACTGTTTTCCCTTGTACAGTCACTATTATCAGTCTGGTGTCTTCTTTGTTCCAGAACTTTAGCCTTTCGGCGTGTGTGATTCTGGCCAGAGGGTTTTCGGCCTGGATGCAGCTGATGGTCTCTGCGTGTGACAAGCTGGTGTCTATCCCTGTGATGACCACTTTCTTGATTTCAATGTAGATTTCTGCTTGGATTTTGATCCGGTGTGGTAACTGAAATTCTTTACGTCATCGGCGATTTAGTCTTTTCTGTATCATTCAGGGAAAGTGTTACTCCCTGTTGATGCCTTCTGATACTTATTATGTCTCTTTTGTCTACTACATTCTCCAGGACATTGATTACTTTGTCGTCCGGGAGTGCCCTGAGGGTGGCTTCTCCTCCAGACAACTGCGTAATTTTTATTTTGCTGTCTTGTTCCATTTCCTTGTGAATGCTTTTCTGTAGTTCGCCTGGGCGGCATTTCCCATCTGCCACCACTGGATGTGTATCTGTCTTTAGGCTCGATACCCTGTCCTCGTCTGTCTGCTTACGATTCTGTGTGGCATTCTGCATCTTCTGATCACTGTGGGACCCTTGATTGTTTTCAGTAGCTGTTTCGTCCAGACTATGTCTAGTCGTTTGGGGTTCGATCGAGTTTCGGACAACGTCTTCGATGTCTAGGCCTGGCACGACGGGCGTAGACGTTGTCTCGCATGGTGGTGGTGTATTCGCTGGTAGTTTATCTCTTGCCTCCTTCTGGCATGTTAGCCTTCTCATCATAATTCTTGCAATTTCGATCATGGCTTCCTCTTCTCTTGGACCAAGAGCACCATCAAATTTTGCGCGGCTGTCAATTGTTGCCACCGCCGTGGTGTCAGGAGCTGCATTGCTCGGCTTCTCAGGAGGTTCGGCATCGACGCTAGTATTTGGGGCAGCTTTGCTCTCCGGTAATCTGTTCTTATTCTGTGATGACTCTTCTTTGTTGTCAAATGCTGGCAGGCTTTTATAAACATTCTTCCTTTTGGCTGGTATTTTGTCTTCTGCGTACGCCCTGAAAAGGACGTTGGTTTTAATATATTGCTCTCTGCCAGTTGGTTCGGTTGGGTTCGGTTGTTGTTGAAATGGTTGCTTTTTCGCCAAGGTGCGCCAGACACTTTTGTACACCCGCATCTCAAGGACCAGAACTCTTTCCTCTTATTGCTAGTTCACCGTCCACGTTTCTGTCCCTTACAGTAGTGAAGAGTAAATATTACACATGATGACTCATTTTAATTTGTAAGCTATTTGTTTGGATGATTGTTTCTGTCTCATGATACTAAATTTAGCTTTAGCCATTTTGGTCTCTTTATGATTTCTGCTTCACATCTGCCGTCATCTGCATCGGTAAAGAAAGCAACTTGTCTCTCTGTGTGACCATTAAATAGTTTGTAACAAATTGTTGTCTAGTCTTTGATCCACCATTATTGAGCGTTATTCCTTGATGATTTTGATGCCAAAGTGTTAAAGTGCGCGGTTCTGAATAGATGTTTAGGCCTGCTATATAGTGAGTAGATGGTGTGGATTGTACAGTGGTGACCGCAACAGAGAGTGCAGCAATTGAAGCTTGATGATTGCAAACCATCACATCTGAAGGATACTTTTGGACTAGGGAATGTGGCGCTCGGAAGTGACCAGATCTGCAAGGGAAAAAATTCCCCACCGATGATAGTGGCCAACGTTTAACCATGTCTTACACATCCCGCGTGAAGAACTCATGAATAGTGCACAATGCTCAGAATGGGAACGAAACCGAACTTACTGGGTAGAACACCCCCTCCCCCCACCCAAGCCTGAAACAAGTAGTTATCTAGTCATGTTAATGGAGTCATTCTTTCATTTATAGATCTGTGTCACCAACACAAGACCTTCCCATGTTTTCTTTACCATATTCCACTTTCACGTCTGTCTCCCATATTTTTTTCTTCATGTGTTTCTTTGGGTGACTTGTTAATGTTGGTGAAGTGTTTATGGCCGGAGCCGAGCTGGCGAAATGGTTGCCACACTGCGCTGGCGATCGGGTGATCCAGGTTCGCGCCCTGGCTAGGACATTTGAGAGAGTGTCTTCGACCGGGACTTGGGCTGGATTAATTCGCGTCCTGGCGAAGACATTTGAAGATGTACCTTCGACCAGGGGACTGGAATAACCTGTGCGGCTTCTGAGCAAAAACCCTCTGTTGATGGGAAGAAGCGAAGCTCCTGACCGGGTTGGAAGGAAAGTCCATAGACTCCACAGCCTCGCAATGACATGTCATTGGGCCGAAGTTCTGAAAGCCCAAGTGCCGCTGGTTAGGGGAAAAAAAGTGTTTGTGGCGATATGTTTCTAAAAGATGGGGCAGCCGGCCCCATGTCCAACACTCCTTGATCGTCTTCTACGACATACCTGGTAGCGGTCGTCCTAGAGGACGACAAAAAATGCTGATGAATTATGTCTTGAATTCATCATCATCATTATTTTCCTACTTGCTCCTTATGGAGCATGGAATCACCACTGTAGCTGCCTGCCTCCAATTACGCCTGCACCAGAGAAAACAAAGCGCACTTATAGTAGTGGGTTGTGTAGCATATATTTTTACATTATGAGTTTACTAGCCCCCCCCCCCCCCCCGGTCCCCCACAAAACCTTATTATATTTATCTTTACGATCTGTTTAGTCGTCATATAACTTATTTTAATGGGTTAGCTTTGTTTTTTTTTTTTACCCTGCAGGATATTTTTGGAAACCAGTGAAGATGGTCAAATCTCAAATGATACTGGGTGGCTTGGTGTTTGCAGGTAACACACTTTTTTTTTTTTTTTGTTTAATTCATTAATTATCTTGTGCGCTCTTTACAAAGTATAGATCCGCCACTGTAGCTAGATCCCTTACAGGAAACATGCACCAAGGATTCCCTCACTCTTGCAGCAGTGGTTTCGGGGGCAATTTTTCATGATGAGGTTGCCAGTCCCATGCAGAACCACATTTTATCGCCGCGTACCACATGCCTGACAACAGTGCAGTAGTCATGTGTGTTCTTTGTTTGTTCAGAGAGCCCGGGAAACTACACGGACAGTTTTGGTTTCGTTTGAACAAATTTGATCTTGTTCTGATTGGCTATATAGAGTTTTAAACACACAGTTACTGACATTCACCAGAGGAGCAAGTTACGATTTTGTTTAAGTTGAACTTAAAGAAATATTTTCAGTTTTGGATTTACATCGCGAGACCATTTCAGTTGCTTTCTATGAATAGAAGGTCGGGTCGGCTGCGATGGATCTTCAGCGTCTTCTGTCTCTTGTCTTGATGGGGCACTTTTATATGACTTCCTGCCGATCTCTTGTCTTGATGTTACACTTTTATATGACTATTCCTGCCCATCTCTTGTCTTGATGTTACACCCTTATATGACTATTCCTACCCATCTCTTGTCTTGATGTTACACTCTTATATGATTATTCCTGCCCATCTCTTGTCTTGATGTTACACTCTTATATGACTATTCCTACCCATCTCTTGGTGTTATCTTCTCACTTGCAACGTTGTCGTCATCTCTCCCATTTATGTTTAAAGTTTTTTTTCTTTTTTTGCTTATCAATAATCTGTTAGGTCTTTTTACATAATCAAAATATTTTTCCTTATAACTGTGATGACATTCTTTAAGTCTCTTTTCATTTCGAGTTTTCCTATTGTTTCTTAATACGTTGTCGTCTCTTTCTGTGAAATGCGTCTAGTTTTTCTGTACATCTACATTAGTCTCAAATCTGTCTTCTAACCGCTTGTTCATTGCCCATGTTTCTGTACTAAGAAGCAAATAATTTAATCCTGCCACGTGTAGTTCCCAGGGGGTGTGGGGTCTTTGGAGAAACACAGAAAGATTAGTTCTACACCCTCAATCAATGTCGTGCAAGGTACTGCACTCTCAATCAATGTCGTGCAAGATACTGCACCCTCAATCAATGTCGTGCAAGGTACTGCACCCTCAATCAATGTCGTGCAAGGTACAGCACCCTCAATCAATTTCGTGCAAAATACTCACCCGCAAGTAATATCATAAAAGATACTGCACACTCAATCAAAGTCGCGCAAGATACTGCACCCTCAATCAATGTCGTGCACGTTACTTCACTCTCAATCAATGTCGTGCAAGATACTGCACCCTCAATAAATGTCGTGCAAGGTACTGCACCCTCAATCAATGTCGTGCAAGATACTGCACCCTCAATCTATGTCGTGCAAGGTACAGCACCCTCAATCAATTTCGTGCAAAATACTCACCCTCAAGTAATATCATAAAAGATACTGCACACTCAATCAAAGTCGCGCAAGATACTTGTTAAGGGTCATTCTGGCCACTATAATGTTAAAGGTGGACGGTGGCTGTTGGATGCCACCATGAAGGTTACAGCGCTGTGATATGTGTGAGTAGGGGTCAGGTCAACCCAGGCAGTACAGTACAGGTGAATGTAGGTCACCAGGCGTTGAGGCACTTACAGGGTGCCATGAAGACTCTCTCAAGGTACATGCTCTCCGATGTGTTGTAATGATCGTAGCAATATGTGGTTAATAGGATGTGTGGGTGAGTAGACCTTATGATAAGGTGTAGTACGCGAATGTGTGTAGGCTCTGAACATTGGCACAGTACTTACTCAACCACATGTATAAGTCAGTGAAGGTTGATAACAGCGGCTGACATTTTACAATGCTTTAATGCAGTACGATACAAGAGAGACGACATCAGGACATAGTCATTTGACAATACTCAGGAACATTGTAGACATGACGATAGTACAATACATGGAGCATCAACAGTTCATCGATCAGTAAGCTGGGCATATATATATATATATATATATATATATATATATATATATATATATATATATATATATATATATATATATATATATATATATATATATATATATATATATATATATATATATATATATATATACGATTGCTGACTACAATCTAACTCCTTCCTAGAGCCTCAGCGAAGATACCCCGCATAACCAGCGGGTATTAATATGTGAGTTTAAATAACTCTCTCCTGACACATGTACATCAGTTACATTGCCTAGAATGCAATAGGCCGCAGCATGGCAAACCTCTAGGTCCAATGGCCTCTGTGGAATTTCTTAGCAAACAAGGTGGATCAGACCCTGTTCAAATGATACCGCTGAAATAGCGGGATGCATCAAATATAATGTTCTCTGGGCATACACAGGCCCTAATCAGATAATGGTAGCTTAGTTCAAGAGCTCAACTCTCGTATACTTAATGGACTCTTTTCCGCCCAGGGAAAAGTCGCTGAGCTGGTAAATACATGTGATACGTGATTCTGATAGCAAAAGGAAAATGATAATTTACCTTAGCAGATCCTCAGAATAACACTAATAAACACACTCGTCTCCTAGACGCATAGAAAATATATCATGGGGAAACATCGTCAGACTTCTAAGTTCACACACAGAGGGCTTTCGTTCCCCAGGCTTGAAGCCATAACAAAGACGTCGAAAAACACGCCTTGACACTCTGAAAATTCACAGCTCGACTCCCGATCGGAAGTCTTTCTTAACCGCCACAAAAGCTGGCGCATGCGTCGTAGACGCCAAACATCTCTGAGCTTAAACTCAGGTAGGCGATGTTGAACACATAGCAGGAAAAGATTGACCAATCGAGCCTTATATGGTCATGAAATAAGACCTCAGCTCTAGTTGCAAACATTCCTAGAAAAGCTTGACCATTCAAGCCATATATGGACATGCAACCAGACATCGGTTCTAAAATTAGACCGGTAGGTAAAAACCAGTGGGCAAACAACCACTGTTAAATTCAACTCCCAGTAAATCATGAGTAATACCCCTTAGATCAGGAATTAAAAAATAATGTCTCCATACCAAACAGATACATTTAAAAGATTATACACATTGCGAAAACTGACCGCAACAATACTGCACCCTTAATCAATGTAGTGCAAGGTACTGCACCCTCAATCAATGTCGTGCAAGATACTGCACCCTCAATCAATGTCGTGCAAGGTACTGCACCCTCAATCAATTTCGTGCAAAATACTCACCCTCAAGTAATATAATAAAAGATACTGCACACTCAATCAAAGTCGCGCAAGATACTGCACCCTCAATCAATGTCGTGCAAGATGTTGCACCCTCAATCAATGTCGTGCAAGGTACTGCACCCTCAATCAATTTCGTGCAAAGTACTCACCCTCAAGTAAAATCATAAAATATACTGTACCCTCAAGCAATGTTGTACAACGCGGCTAATATAAGGTTGTGCACAGGACTGGCAACCTCATCATCATCACCTTTTAGCTCCCCGAGCATATGCATTCAGCAAACATCTGCCAAGTCTTCCAGTCACGTGTCATCACCTCAAGGTCTGTCCTTGTCCTCTCCATCCCCATCATTTCTATCTCCAGTTTTCTTCTATATATGTTCTGTTGTCTCCCTTTACCTCTATTACTCTAGGGATTGTAGAACAAGAAGTGCCTGGTAATGTCATTTTTCTTTCTAAATATTCTATCCATCTCCAGCTTCTTCTTGTCATCTCTTGTTCCACTGGCACTTGTCTGGTTCTTGTCATCTCTTGTTCCACTGACACTTGTCTGGTCCTTGTCATCTCTTGTTCCACTGACACTTGTCTGGTTCTTGTCATCTCTTGTTCCACTGACACTTGTCTGGTTCTTGTCATATCTTGTTCCATTGACACTTGTCTGGTTCTTGTCATCTCTTGTTCCACTGGCACTTGTCTGGTTCTTGTCATCTCCTGTTCCACTGACACTTGTCTATTTTTTGTCATCTCTTGTTCCACTGACACTTGTCTGGTTCTTGTCATCTCCTGTTCCACTGACACTTGTCTGGTTCTTGACATCTCTTGTTCCACTGACACTTGTCTAGTTCATGTCATCTCTTGTTCCAATGACACTTGTCTGGTTCTTGTCATCTCTTGTTCCACTGGCATTTGCCTGGTTCTTGTCATCTCTTGTTCCACTGGCACTTGTCTGGTTCTTGTCATCTCTTGTACCACTGGCATTTGTCTGGTTCTTGTCATCTATTGTTCCACTAGCACTTGTCTGGTTCTTGTCATCTCTTGTACCACTGGCACTTGTCTGGTTATTGTCATCTCTTGTTCCACTGACACTTGTCTGGTTTATGTCATCTCTTGTACCACTAGCAATTGTCTGGTTCTTGTCATCTCTTGTTCCACTGGCACTTGTCTGGTTCATGTCATCTCTTGTTCCACTGGCACTTGTCTGGTTCTTGTCATCTCTTGTACCACTGGCACTTGTCTAGTTCTTGTCATCTATTGTTCCAATGGCACTTGTCTGGTTCTTGTCATCTCTTTTTCCAATGACACTTGTCTGGTTCATGTCATCTCTTGTTCCACTGGCACTTGTCTGGTTCTTGTCATCTCTTGTTCCACTGACACTTGTCTGGTTCTTGTCATCTCTTGTTCCACTGACACTTGTCTGGTTCTTATCATCTCTTGTTCCACTGGCACTTCTCTTCTTCTTTGATCCTTAGCTGCCCTCCGTCAAAGCAGTCAGTGGCCATCACGCCTGGCTGCGTTTTGTAGGGCAACCACAAATTGATTCCACTTTGCTTGGTCGGTGGCCATTCTTCATTCAGTGCCCCAAACTCTGGTTTATTCTTTGCATCACAGCCGCCACAGTCCTCCGCCAAGTTATGTTTGGTCGGTCTCACTTTCGTTTTCCTTCAGGGGTCCATAGCATAGCTGTTCTTGTGATGGCATCGGGGTCTCTTCTGATGACATGGCCAACTGATAAGCTCCTCTCCCAGCTGATACATTCTTTCACCATGTTGATAATGATCTTTCAGCTGATAAAGAGCAGTGTTGATAAAGTCTAACCTTCGGTCACCAGTGTTGGTTGTATGGTTACAATCGTGTTCGAAGGGGTGTTGTCACAGTGAAGACAAACACAGGTCAACTCGACCTAAGCAGTGGTGTATTGATTTGGAGTGAGGATACAACAGTACGCGAATGCTGGAAAATGTTCTGAGAGTTGACAATAGGGCAATCTCACTCACTCGTGGCATGAAGTGTAAGACGAACTACTGTTTACGTTTTCTTGCATTTAATGGACACACACTTCGACGACACAGGAACAGGAAACATCAGACAGGTTGGCATAAATCATAATAATGTTGATCAATGAAATGCACCATCACATGGGCATTCATGTTGCATAACAGTACAAATGGAATGTCAGTAGACAAGCACTCCGTAATACCAATATATATCGTCTGACTTTACTGACAGCACGTCAGTTTATAAACGAGGTTCAAGATGGTTCCTAGACCTAACCTCGTCTAGCAAAGATTCATATAGATAAAGTACAGCACATATTTTCATTGATAATAATATCGAACCACTGGTAGTGGGTTCTCTTCTGTAGCAGTGATCTCTGGACTCATCAAGTGATAGTAAGGGGCATCCCTGTTCTCTCCTCGATGATTGGAAAATATTGGATTCCAAAATGGCTTCTCCTCCCAGTGAGTTGTCGCTCACCCAGGATATAAACTATGAAGCGCAATCAAAGCTGGTCATACATTATATGTCCTCATTGCTTTGTAGATTCTACCATATACAATTGCCTTCATCACATAATATGGTGCTGCTAGGTATGAATGTCATCTTCATCTGGTTAACATTCATTTAAACGTACAACCGTACGACTGTTCATCAAATACAATGCCTCAGGAAAAGTTCATAAGAAATGCGTCTTTACCTTGGTATCAGAAATACACTAGAATATGATTCTGCCATTCCTTGGCAGTAAGAATAAACACTGGGGTGAATCATACATGATATGTCTAAAGAGACTACCTCTTTCCCCATTAATATAGAGATCACTTTTTCGGCGACAGGCCGCTACAAACAACTCAGCACCCCAACAGGGCGGAACCTTCTCACATTCCACTTTAGCGACACATCCGCCGAACAACCTTTGACCCCAAGTTCGACACCGAAGATATAGTTCGACTTAGACATACAAAGATATTAAGATATAAGACATACTCGTCCTACATAGACAAGAACTACACATAGATTCGGGTCATAGATATTCTGAAGCAAGAATAATCTATTTCTAACCAAACAAAGAATAGATCGCTGTAAACCTAGATTTCTACGCTGAGTTCGATATTCAGGAAAGATACAAGAACAGATAACTCACAGAATGAATCCACATCGACTAATCTGAGTTCTGTCCCTTGGACTGAAAATCTCGAATTCAAAGATAAATATATTTTTATCAGACAAATAAATACATTTTACATTTGTATGCGTAATTACAGTAATCTGTGAGCCACACAAAAGAATATGTGCGCAAAAGACTACCACAGCCCCCGGGAAAAAAAATAAAAATCATTTCTTTTTCATCTGAGAGCAACATACAATAGGCTCACAACGCACAAATACTGCGCAGATGAGAAATATCTGGATTTTATAAGCTAAATTAAGGCAAAGTCGAAATATAGATCGACTGGTGAGAATACATCTCAACCTCTCAGAGAAACCATTTCTCTTAAGCATAAATGTTTCCAGGGAGGTGTCACCAACGCATACTATTATACTTGCAATGACACAATGCATATAACAATTTCATTTTTAAGCATTATAAGTACATGATTGACAAAAAAGAAAAATCATCAACGAGTATCGGTGAATATATATATCAATGAACGTAATGATAGTAGTGATACAATCACTATATTACAAATTATAATGTGTATTTATCTTGATATAGAAAAGAAAAAACTGTTGTAGAGTTGGAAGTGTTAAGAAGTCCAAGAACCAACAGTTAGGTGGAATCATGTGGGCACCTAGACAAAATGTCTGCCATCACATTATCTGATCCACGGATAGCTCGTACCGAAAAATGAAAAGGTTGAAGAGCAATTGCATATCGAGTAGACCTCGAGCTCTTCAAATTCTTACTCTGTATAGCCGTAAGAGCTTTTTGATCGGTTTGTACTATGAAATGTGCGCCTAGAAGGAATCTTTGTAGTTTGAGAATTGACCAAACCATAGCCAATAGTTCACGGTCTAAAACCGAATAATTCCTTTCTGCAGCATTAAGTTTTCTAGAGATATACATCACTGGATGCAGAGTTCCAGAGTACTCTTGCATTAGTGCCGCTCCAATCCCAGTGGATGAAGCGTCACTACGAAGAACAAATGTCTTATCTGTAGTAGGTAACACTAAAATAGGTGGTGTTGAAAACAAATTTTTAATCTTATCCAAAGAGGATTGGCATTCCTGAGACCAGTGGACCATATTAGGCGACCCTTTTTTAGTAGTGTAGAAAGAGGTGCCATGATAGAGGATAGATTCGGAATGAATCTTCCATAAAATTGAATAAGACCTAAGAGACTTCGCACTTGCTTTTTAGTCTTAGGAATAGAGATGTTAAGTATCTTAGTGATATTATGGTCCTCTGTCTTTAGGAAACCATGACCAACTCGATGGCCTAGGAAAGAAATTTCGCTAAAACCAATGCAGGCTTTAGAGGGTTTCGCTGTCAGGTTATACTCGCGTAAAGTAGATAGTAATTCAACTAACCCCGAATAGTGATCTTCCCAAGTATCGCTGAAAAGACAGATGTCGTCTAGGTACGCGATGACATCTGACCTATAAGATAGGATTCGACGCATCATGCGTACGAATGTAGCTGGTGCGTTCATAAGGCCGAAAGGCATGAAATTCCATTGAAAAAGGCCTCTAGGTGTAGAAAAAGCAGTAAAAGGTTTGGCGCGTTCAGATAAAGGAACTTGGCAATATCCTTTGGACAAATCTAGTTTAGTGAAAAAATGAGATTTAGAAAGCCTAGTAAGTAGCTCTTCTAGTAAAGGCATAGGTTCAGCATCAAACTTCGTAACTTGATTCAATTTGCGACAGTCAACGCAAAGACGTATGTTATTGTCTTTTTTCCGAACAATAACCATCGGCGAAGAATATGCAGAAGTGGATGGTTCAATAATTTTTAAATCTATCATCTCATCCAATTCCTTCTCAACCTGTGCTTGAAAATGTATAGGGATAGCATAAGGTCTGACCCTAATAGGATTATGGTCAGTTAGAATAATGTCATGTTCAATGACATGAGTTTGTCCAGGGATGTCAGTAAGAACATCCTGAAATGTTTGTAACATAGCCGAATCTTGTCGCTGTTCTCCTAGAGACAAATCCGGAGAAACAGTAACGTTTTTCCATGATTCACTAGAATGAAGTGGAATCATCGGAAGTGGAAGATTAACATCCGAAAATCTTGTTTCCTCATCCTGTATTACTGACAGTGATGAGTAATGACGATGTTGGACTGGTGAATCGTCCGTTGCCTGGAAAATAGGCTGTAATTAATCCGGACGTTCATGGAATTCCGTAAGCATATTGATGAGGAAGGTTTTATGCTTTCCATCAATATCGACAATGTAGTCAACATCGGAAATTTTCGAGATTATATCGTATGGACCTTTCCAAGAAATAAGAAGTCTGTTTTCCCTACAAAGTAGCAAAACAAATGCTTTGTCACCAGGACAAAGTTGTCGTAAAGTTCTTTTCTTATTGGCAAATTGTCTTGCCTTCTGATTAGCAAATTCAGAAGAAGAAGTTGCCAATTTGCATGCTTCGATAATCTTTTGTCTCAGCGCGATGACATATTCGTAAGAAGATTTTGTGTCATCGGTAATATTATCAGCGGTTATGAGATCATGAAGCAGAGACATAGGGCCGCGTGGTCGCGCGCCAAAGACAAGTTCAAAGGGACAAAATCCTGTATGTTCATTGGGGACCTCTCTGTAAGCGAAAAGGGCCGCGGGTAAAACCCTGTCCCAATCTTGAGGATGATCCTCAGTTATCTTCCCTAGTAAGTTTTTGAGTGTTCTCTTTAGCCGTTCGACCATCCCATTGGACATAGGATGATAGATACTACTCAAAGATATCTCTATCTGTAGAGTCGACATTACTTGAGACATGGTATCCGATATTAGTTGGTGTCACGAGTTGGATTTAAGTTAGAGTTATGCCCAAGTGTAGGACAAGACCCTAGTGTGAGAAAAGACTAAGATAATAGATTAATTATGAGAAATGACAGTGAATGTAGTAAGGTGAGTCTATTGGCCCGAGGAGGATAACCGAAATTAAATCTTCCTCGCCAAATCGTGACTAAAGAAATGCTATAAACTCACCACCTCTGGCTACCTTTAACAGACTAAAGGAGATAAGGTTAAACTAACACCACAGACACCACTGTACAGACAACAGTTAAGGACTATACAGTGACGAAGCTGATCCAGTGAACATTAAATAAGTTTATTATACAAATCAACAGAATTTTCATAACATAGTAACAATTAAAGAAAAGCACATATCGTACAAGGGTTGCACCGACCTGGAAAAACAAAGAAAATCAATTTGATTATAAGCACACCAAATTTAAAACTCCAACCACTTTCACTCCTTCATACACCCTGCTGGGGACAAAATTTAAAAAAAAATGATAAGTGATCTTAACTACAGTCTAATTGGGTGGGGCGTCAACTAAAGCCACGCTCTATAATTTACTATTTCTAATGTCAAGGTTCTGCTGGTACTGCCGAAGACTATCTGCACAGTAGCTAACTCTGTCAGCGATATCCGTTACTAAGTCACACTCTGCACTGCTATGTAATAGACTTTTTCTAACTCTAAGGCTCAGAGGCTACCCTCTAAGAATAATATGAGACTCTGCAGGTCCCTGATCTAATTTTCCCCATCTCTCCCCGCTTCTGCCTTGCTGCTCTCGTTTCATTTCAGCAACCGGGAAATGATATCCCTTTCTTCCTGGTTCTGACGACTAGGCACTTGCCGTAGACTGTAGAGGCTTCTCTATTTGGCGAAAAGAAAGCTGATTTTCCCTTGCTATGTTACCCCTCATTTGGGTTTAGGCCCTTCGGTATTGTTACCGAGGCTAAAAAAACCGACACACCAACCCGTTTGCTTGGGTTCGATGGGTGTGTATATGAGCTGAGAGCTCCGGGTCTTAAGAAAACCCTTCTCACTGAAGACTGCGTCGCTGTCTCGACCTGCTCTTCCTCGCTCCCTCTCTCTCTGGGGCCACAATACTCAGAGCCGATACCCCTCCACGGTACAAGCTCTTACGCCTCTGGCGTTTCCTCGACTTTTCTCTCTTGAGAAGACTGGCTACCTTAGCCAGCTGTCAGGAACAAGATTTATTGGCAACTCCCGCTCTTCGGGCCGTGACCACTGCTGTGGACACAAAAGACATGCCACTCTGTACTACAATACCAAAATACTTCCATATAATAAACTTGCATATAAAACGTAAACAGTGGATGCTTCAGTCACGCTCATATCTTAGCACAACATGTAAACACCCAAAACGCAGACTGCTTCACCATTTCCCCTTTCATCTTGTGCACGACAATACATAAATATTTACTGACTCTGGGTCATCTCCCCCCGACTACACCCTGTCTGTCTAGTAAACCTGACTCACTGATCAATACTAATTATACACAGCTTGCCTCAGGCCTTAAAACATTAAAAACAGGTAGGGGAACCTCCCGTACTTAGGCCTACTTTAACTCTGTAAGCGGTCACAGGACCTTATCATCGTTTCCCCCTTATGATAAAAATGCACAACAATTAACTGCACATCAATGATTAAAATTCACCATTTACATTTATATTACATCTCTATACACAGAAATATATCTATCTCTATAGACTATATTTCCTAGAACTCATTAAATTCCATAACACACAAATCAAATACTACTCTGCATAATATTTAATTACACAACCACTTAAGGCACCATAAATTTCCTTTCACCTCTACCCCACGTGGTTTCCCTGAAATTATATTTTAACTCCCCCGATAGAAAAATACTTAATTATCTACTCTATCCATCCAGAATTCCTACTCGAATAAATCCCGATAAACCACGTGATTAAATTTTCCCGAAAAAATCCGTTCCCGTATTTTATTAGGAGACACATCAGAATTAATCTCTCAATGAAAAAAAATACACGTGCTTCCGAATATTCTGTAAATTAATATAAATCTAGGATGCGTGTATGTCTACAGACTTTCTATTAAATCTACGGAGCACACCTACGTAATATCTCTTTATCACTCATAGACACTGTAGAAATAAATGATGGCGTTACAAGTTATAAAGTTAAAAAATAAATTAAATTAGAACGGACTAAGGCTCTATTAGAGAATACTAGATTTAATTACCACGCTACTTTAAATTACTGACATACCAAATATTGCGTTCAGCGTTAGAAGCCAATAATATGCTTGGATACACGGCCCAGGATTTCTGCAGGAAGAGACCGCTAAATCGAAAAGCGCTACTTTATCTTAGATTTTCCTGCTCTGACCCCCGACCTACTTGAGGCAAGGCGTCTCCTTACAACCAATAGAATTAAAGATACTCTAAAATTTTCCATGCGCTCATCTCTAAATTTAGAACCAGTGTCTTCGTGCTTACTTTAAATGCGCGCGTATTTCCGGCTACGTAACGTTACCTAACGTCGTCCGCTAGCGTGAGCAGAAAGTTGGACGTTACCTGGGTAGGGGTCATCTCCCCTTCCCCACGAAAAATGACCGCGATAAATTTAACAACGCAAAAAAAATGGAATTTTCAAGATCGCGATAATTAGAAAAAGGCCGACTGGTGCCATTACAGTACTAACCTACATTAATCCCTATAGAAAAAACCCGCAATTACTTTACCTACAGAAAAAATCTAAACACCCCTATTATTCAGAGAGAAAAAGAATACTTCCCAATCTTTAATAGAGGGAAGACAAAAATGGCAAACTCAAAATGGGGCCTATTGAAGACTAAATCACAGTAACTCCGTCACAGTTGGGTGCCATGGTCTGACAATATTTCTCCGGGGAATCCCAGCCGAGAAAATATAAGCCAAAGAGCATCTGCAATGTCAGCAGTAGTAATGCTCTTCAGAGGAATAGCCTCTGGCCAACGTGTGCACATGTCCTCACACGTTAAGATAAACTGATGTCCTCTAGCAGATTTGATCTTAAATGGACCAATGATATCTATCGCCATTTTCTGAAATGGTCGAATAGGAATATCTGCAGCCTGAATAGGTGCAGCATGGCGTGGACCTTTGGATTTCACTTCTTGACATACCTTGCAAGAACGACAATAAATCCGTATGTCTTTGTTCACAAAAGGCCAAAAGAAAGCCGCAAGAACTCTTGACTTTGTACGGGAAAAACCCATATGTCCAGCACACTGAGAGTCGTGAGCGTGCTGCAAAATTTTAACTCTCAAATTCTTGGGAACAAGAATCTGAGAATGACTTGACTTAGCGGAGTCTTGCACCATACGTACAAGGACGCCATTCTTCATTGTAATCCAAGATTTACGCTTTGTATCCTTATTCGGATCACCTTTTGTTGCAAGAGTGAAGAATTTCTTTAGAGTCGGATCATTTTCTTGCTGTTTAATAAATGAGTCACGAGAAATTACCAAGGGATCATCTTGGTTATGCACTTCATTATCTTCAGTAGATGAAGTTTGAGGCATATTAAGAGCCTGAGCTCTAGTGACTACAGCATTAGCAGTTTGCATATTTTGTTTTTCCCAAACGGAAATTTGTTGTGCAGTGCATTCTTTGACTCCGTGAATACGACTGATGATAAGATCAGCGATCGGATTCGGCAAAAGACATGCGTGTACATCTCCTGTAAAGAAAGGAGTAGCAATCCTAATGATAGCTGTAGAGTATTTCTCTAAGGTGCCGCCAAATGTTACACATTTGACTACTTTTCCAGTGGCACGAGAAGGATCTACAAGCGACTGCCTAACACCAATTGTGGTGCATCCAGAATAAAAAAGAACTGAGACTGGATTGTCATTTACTAAACCTTTATGTAAGACAAGAGAACCTCTTCCATCATGCGCGACTGAAGCAGGAAGAGCGGGAAGAGGATGGCCACAACTTAAAGTGGACACCGTAGTTGGTTCAAATAATGTTTTGCATTGGGGGCACTGAGATGCTCTCCCAAAATCAAAAGCGGAACATGCCATATTATTAGCATCATTATTATCTTTAGTCTGTTTATAGGCTTCATGTGACTCTTGCTGTGCAGAGTTTGCCTGATAATGTGATTTATGTTTTTTGTATTGTGATCTACCTCGATTATTATTGCCTCTGTAATCATTATTGTTTCCTCTATTGTAACCCCTATTTGGGTTTGAGTCATAGTTCTCATGGTTACCATTATCATATTCATTATAATGAGTATCTCTATAACTATGGTCTTGTTGTCTCCATGATGGATGACTTGGATAGTTTCTATAATGACTTCCTCTGCGGAAATTTCTATAATTATGACCACCTCTGTATCGAGGGCTGTCAGCTTGTCTTCAGTTCTTAGCAGAAGAACCCTGAAATGATTGGTTACCTTGGTTTTGATAACTATTATGGTTACTTTTTTTCCAAACCTGTTTTGTGGTCCCTGAAATTTGTGTGAGTAATTAGAATTGTATGGTGTTGCTGCAGCAACCAGCATACTCTCTTTAATCTTAGTGTTGCTAAGAGTTACGTCAGGGTGTGCCGTGACGTATTGGTCACAATATTCTTGCATTTCTTTCAGTGTCTTGGGTTTACGCTCATGTAGGAATTCAAGGAATGGTTTATTCTCATCATCTCAGCCCGTAACCCGTCATGGGTCGTAGGGGTGCCATGGTGGAAGCATCAGCAGACAGGGTCCTCCACTGCTCTCTATAAATGGTTTATTAACACTTGACATAATCTTGTCTCTGAGCAACAAGTCCATAAAGGCTTCATATCTCTTTTCTGTTTTGGACAACTCAATCCAACGATTAAATGTAAGACGTGTCCTTGCAATGAATTCTGAGAATTCTACCCCTGATTCAGGTACCATTTTCTTAAACAAAATATGGTAACCTTCCTCTGTTAATTGATATTTTTTCAATAAAGCTGCTCTAATAACATCATAATTATCTTTGTCAGCCTCTTCAACCAAACTTAAACTAGTCAGAGAATCACCTTTCAAGTTTTCTGATAATTGGTTAGCATATTGTGATTTATCCACATTATGAGCTCGACAAGAACGTTCAAAACGATCCAGCCAGAATGTAATATCGTCACTGGAAGGATCGAACGCTGGTACCTTGACCTTGTAAGTAAATGGTTTACCACTATTACCATTTGACTGATTAACATTACTCATATTTGTCAATTTCAATTTTTCTAACTCAAATGCTAAAAGTTCTTTTTGATGTTCATGTTCTCTTATTGCTTTTCTCTCCTCAGCTTCTCTGTCTAATCTTTTTTGTTCAGCCTCTCTTTCTAATCTCTTTTGTTCAGCCTCTCTTTCTAATCTCTTTTCTTCAGCTTCTATTTTTTTTCCTCCATTTGAAGCTTTCTCTCCTCAGCAGCAGCTTTTTCTCCTCAGCAGCAGCTTTTCTTTCCTCAGCTTGCATCTGCAATCTTAAATTCTCAGCATCTATCTTCTTTTGTTCAACTTCTGCTTTCCACTTATTTTCCTCTTTTTGCTTCTTTTCTTCTGACTTTAATACCATGGCAAATTGAGCAGTTGCAAACTCCTCTAATTCCTTACCAGACTTATCAAGGGATTTTCCTTGTGCAATAAAGTATTCCAATGTAGACATGATGTCTAATAATGATAGCAATCACTTGAAACAATAATGTAATCTATTTCCAAGTAAACAGGAACAAGTTCTAAATGAACTTGATTAATTAGCTCACAATCCCAATCTCTGTTGGACACAAGCCTTTAAATAAGGTCTTGTATAATCAACTGTGTACCTTTAGTAACAGCAATTAGTCATCAGTTGATTATGTCTCATAAGTTCACTACACAGCTAGTAGTGTATGATCAAGTATATTTTATAGTACATGTCAACCAACAACATACATAAAGTACAAATAAGAAAGACAATATGAAAACATTTGCAGAAATCAACTAAATCAAATAGGGAAATCAATGAAAATAATCACAGAATCTGTGATGACAACTGCAAAGGGATAACAACAAAACAAATGACGTCACAGTGTATAAATATAAATGTGTATAGATCTAAATTATAGGAAAGGGTAGATCTACAAATACGAACAAATCAAAACAAAACTGAAGAACAGAAAAAATATCACAAAAACAACGATAAGCACAGTCTTCACAGCTAACAAAAAATAGCAACAGATGTTGCAGCAAATTTTCAACCAAGAAAATTGCTCCCTATAGAACACTAATATAGGACCAATATGACTCGGTATATCCTATACTAGTCACCTCACCAACCGCTCACGAAATATAAACAAATATTACATATAAACATGTAAACATAAATATATATAAAACATAAATGCATATATCATATAAGGAAATGTGTTGTAGAAGTGTCTGCAGAGAAGGCTCAGTTTTACATTAATATGGTTCAGTTTCCAATGAAAATGAACTGCCACTTTAATAAACAATAGCTTTCTGTTTTAAACTTATTACAAAGTTCAACAATATGTAGAACACAAGAAGATCCACCGTTGACGTGTAGACTTCTCAGTTCGATAGTACTTCTCATCAACACAGTTAAATATTCACTTGTAAACAGACTTGCTGTGTAACGCTGTCTGATCTATCAGAAATGTCAATAAATGCTGACCTAGATACTGCGTACGCTGACAGGACAGGTCATGCTGACATCGACTGTAGAGTTGCACTGCTTGTGTTCATGTGTGTCGTAACAGGCCAAAGGAAACGGTCTGGTCTCAGTAGTCTGTTGACTTCTCAATCTGTGCTAGGTCAAACCCAGAAAGCTGGCCCACCAGTTGATAAGCTCCTCTCCCAGCTGATAAATTCTTTCACCATGTTGATAATGATCTTTCAGCTGATAAAGAGCAGTGTTGATAAAGTCTAACCTTCGGTCACCAGTGTTGGTTGTATGGTTACAATCGTGTTCGAAGAGGTGTTGTCACAGTGAAGACAAACACAGGTCAACTCGACCTAAGCAGTGGTGTATTGATTTGGAGTGAGGATACAACAGTACGCGAATGCTGGAAAATGTTCTGAGAGTTGACAATAGGGCAATCTCACTCACTCGTGACATGAAGTGTAAGACGAACTACTGTTTACGTTTTCTTGCATTTAATGGACACACACTTCGACGACACAGGAACAGGAAACATCAGACAGGTTGGCATAAATCATAATAATGTTGATCAATGAAATGCACCATCACATGGGCATTCATGTTGCATAACAGTACAAATGGAATGTCAGTAGACAAGCACTCCGTAATACCAATATATATCGTCTGACTTTATTGACAGCACGTCAGTTTATAAATGAGGTTCAAGATGGTTCCTAGACCTAACCTTGTCTAGCGAAGATTCATATAGATAAAGTACAGCACATATTTTCTTTGATAATAATATCGAACCACTGGTAGTGGGTTCTCTTCTGTAGCAGTGATCTCTGGACTCATCAGGTGATAGTAAGGGGCATCCCTGTTCTCTCCTCGATGATTGGAAAATATTGGATTCCAAAATGGCTTCTCCTCCCAGTGAGTTGTCGCTCACCCAGGATATAAACTATGAAGCGCAATCAAAGCTGGTCATACATTATATGTCCTCATTGTTTTGTAGATTCTACCATATACAATTGCCTTCATCACATAATATGGTGCTGCTAGGTATGAATGTCATCTTTATCTGGTTAACATTCATTTAAACGTACAACCGTACGACTGTTCATCAAATACAATGCCTCAGGAAAAGTTCATAAGAAATGCGTCTTTACCTTGGTATCAGAAATACACTAGAATATGATTCTGCCATTCCTTGGCAAAAAGAATAAACACTGGGGTGAATCATACATGATATGTCTAAAGAGACTACCTCTTTCCCCATTAATATAGAGATCACTTTTTCGGCGACAGGCCGCTACAAACAACTCAGCACCCCAACAGGGCAGAACCTTCTCACATTCCACTTTAGCGACACATCCGCCGAAAAACCTTTGACCCCAAGTTCGACACCGAAGGTATAGTTCGACTTAGACATACAAAGATATTAAGATATAAGACATACTCGTCCTACATAGACAAGAACTACACATAGATTCGGGTCATAGATATTCTGAAGCAAGAACAATCTATTTCTAACCAAACAAAGAATAGATCGCTGTAAACCTAGATTTCTACGCTGAGTTCGATATTCAGGAAAGATACAAGAACAGATAACTCACAGAATGAATCCACATCGACTAATCTGAGTTCTGTCCCTTAGACTGAAAATCGTGAATTCAAAGATAAATATATTTTTATCAGACAAATAAATACATTTTACATTTGTATGCGTAATTACAGTAATCTGTGCGCCACACAAAAGAATATGTGCGCAACACCATCCCAGTTCCTGCGTCTGCCAGCTATGATGGTGTGCATGTCCTCATGCTTGCTCCGAGTAATCAGATATTGGTTGGTGATGGTATTCACCATCATTCACCGAATCTTTTAGCCGAATACCACTGACACTTGTCTGGTTCATATCATCTCTTGCTCCACTGGCACTTGTCTGGTTCTTGTCACCTCTTGTTCCACTGGTACTTGTCTGGTTCTTGTCATCTCTTGTACCACTTTCATTTGTCTGGTTCTTGTCATATTTTGTTCCACTGGCACTTGTCTGATTCTTGTCATCTCTTGTACCACTGACACTTGTCTGGTTGTTGTCATCGTTTGTTCCACTGACATTTGCCTGGTTTATGTCATCTCTTGTTCCACTGGCACTTGTCTGGTTTTTGTCATCTCTTGTTCCACTAGCACTTGTCTGGTTATTGTCATCTCTTGTTCCACTGGCACTTGTCTGGTTCTTGTCATCTCTTGTACCACTGGCACTTGTCTAGTTCTTGTGATCTCTTGGTCCACTGGCACATGTATGGTTCTTGCCATCTCTTGTTCCACTGACACTTGTCTGGTTCATGTCATCTCTTGTTCCACTGGCACTTGTCTGGTTCTTGTCATCACTTGTTCCACTGGCACTTGTCTGGTTCTTGTCATCTCTTGTTCCACTGGCACTTGTCTGGTTCTTGTCATCTCTTGTACCACTGGCAATTGTCTGGTTCTTGTCATCTCTTGTACCACTGGCATTTGTCTGGTTCTTGTCAACTCTTGTTCCACTGGCTCTTGTCTGGTTCTTGTCATCTCTTGTAAAACTGGCACTTGTCTGATTCTTGTCATCTCTTGTTCCACTGGTATTTGTCTGGTTCTTGTCATCTCTTGTACCACTGGCAATTGTCTGGTTCTTGTCATCTCTTGTACCACTGGCACTTGTCTGGTTCATGTCATCTCTTGTTCCACTGGCACTTGTCTGGTTCTTGTCATCTCTTGTGCCACTGGCACTTGTTTGGTTCTTGTCATCTCTTGTTCCACTTTCACTTTTCTGGTTCTTGTATTCTCTTGTTCCACGTGCACGTGTCTAGTTCTTGTCATCACTTGTTCCACTGGAACTTGTCTGGTTCTTGTCATCAGTTCCACATCTGTGATCTTGTCATACCATTGTAATCCTTAGATTATTCACACGCATCCATTTAACTTGTTCGTATTGATTAAAAAATAAATAAATAAATTTTGTGACATAAAAGTACTACATGATGCTCAACCCTCCTTAGTTGTCTCTTACGACTTCGACATGCGTTAAAAGTTATATTATTGTTGTTTCATGCTCTGCTTGCGGGCCACAGTAACATTCTTAGTCTCAAAAGATAACAGAAAAGAAAAAGATAATTGATATAAAAGAATAAGAAAGAAACTGTTGTTTACATGAGTTGCGATATGCAAGGCATCTTCTAAGACATCTGTTTAATACAGGGATCCACAAAGTGGTCGCAATCCAAGGGGTTCATTAACCCTAGAGGGTCGAGCTTGTGTTAATTAAACGTTTGGAATCGAAATGATCTCGAAAAACTAAGGGAAAACTCAAATACGTTTCGAGAACCTAAAAAAATGATTTAACGTGACTGGACTGTTAAGCTGTTTAATGCTGAAATAGAAAATGCAGCATTGAATCTCACCTACAAGATGAACTCTTTGAGATGTGTGAGGATCTCGAAGTTAAATCACTGTTAAAAATTAAAAGCTGCAGTGACTATTAGAACAATGTAAATACAGCTACAAAATACCCCAAGCTTTGAGCAGAAGTTGAGCTGTTTCTACTTACATTCGCAAGTTTGTACATGGCTGAAGCTTTTCAAGAAAAATGGCCGTATACAACAGCTCAGTAAAACGAGAATCATGAATGCTATGACGAATTTCATCAAGCTGGTTTTAGCCACGCAAATGTAGTTTCAACAAACCAAAGGAACAGACTGAACCTAGAAGAGCATGATGACTTACTGCTACAACTCTCCAATATCCAATCAGACATCAATGCCTCTGTTAAAACTCATCAGCCACATCCTTCCCATGACGGGGGTCGGAGTGACTGTCACGGATTGCCTCCCCTTAGCTCCGCAGTAGTGGTCCACCAGTGGCCAACTCTCAAGAGTATCTAATATGGGTCTTCAAAGGTGTCCACCTTCGCACAAGATTACTCTTGGCAGAGTTGTAGATTGAAGGATAATGATGCTTCTATCTCACGGGTGTGATCACAAGATATTTTCAGAAGTCAAGAACAATGCTGCATAGGGCAGAGCACTATTAACTTATATCTGATCCGTCGCCTTTCGTGAAGAATTAAGCGATGGTTATAGCCCGTTTAAGCCCCCAGCTGGCGTAGATCCAGCGAAATTCTTTTTATAAGTATTTGCTCTAAAGATGTATGTATGCGTCTAGATGTATATATATACATATTAAAGAGTCTTGCTCATACGTTTGCTTTCATGCCTACAATAACTGAATCAATAATGATTGTTTTGTTTTAAAATAACTTGTAACAAATTTAATAATCAAGTAGTTTTTAACAGGTTAAAATATTGATGGAATGATGGTGAATTTTAGATGTATATAAAAAGTGTCTTCACTGAGACAGGGGTTGAGGATTTATAAAAAAATTGTCCTCATGCTGTTTTCCTTTAATAAGAACTTAGCTGGTCTAAGTGAGTCCTGCAGCCGTGGTTTCGTCAATTCTTTTGTGATGAGGGCACTTTTCCACACAACTCGTCCAATGTAGACGGTTAGGGTTGAATCCCTGCTTTTGACTCACACAGTGGCGTCGAAACTTTAGTCTTGCAGCTTTTTATAACGAACAGTCTGATAGCTTCGTACTACGAACTTTAGACAAAATAAAAAGAACAAATGCCTCTGCTAAGTACACTGGGTTGGAAGATTAACATGCACATTGTCTCGCTATCCACCCACCCATGTTTGCCTCTCTGAATAATTATTCTCCCTGAGTATGCACAGTATAACTCAAGGAATATGATTAAAAATCACCGTTATTCTTCTGGTTATTTTAATGGGAAAAATGTGTCTGTACAGCGCGAGGGCAATGCCTTGCCTGAATTACAATTAACAAGGTACATATGTCTCACAAAATGATACGATACACTTGATGCACGTGGGATGTAATCATCACTCATCACTGCTCCAGTCAGAGTTTGGGATTACTGCTTCTTTCGCTTTTCGAAGTGAACTAGCATACAACAAACACCCGCTCTTTCTGTAGGGGTTTATGAACATACCATTTTTATATGTTGATGTTGCCAGCCTCCTTTGACTTATATACCCACTTAGCAAGTACTGACATGTCAAATTCACATTGTAAAATAAATGTTTACACTTACCCCAAATAAACGTTTGGGAACACAATCTCCTGGCACAGATGTATGGACACAGCACGTTGATGCGATGCTTCGAATCACTTGTCTGGGTAATTTTATTATTCCTCTTATGACTTGTATTCTGATTCCTTAAGTTTCCAGTCTTTGATTTTAAAATATGCGGCTTTCCTTTTAAGTTATACAGGTGCCCAAATACTTCGTTCTGTCACTTATCATTTTGGAATCCTTTGTACGATCCTTTTTTCTGGCTCTGTGCAATTGCTAGCTAGACGCGGCGGTGCAGTCTGATTTTTGTCTCCGAATTGTTAGATTATATCTCTCAATTTTGGCTTCAAGTGCCATGGGACGTACGACGAATTTGCCAATGAAGTCCAATGTCTATTTCTTCTCTCAAATTAAACTAATCCAATCTTTTTAGAACTACGTGGGTCGAGGTGTTAAATCATTACTTAACCCTGCGTGTTTTAAAATATTAATTTTTAAAAATTGCAACACGTGACATCTTTCAAATATGTCCGTAATACTTCCGATTGCCCTGTATGAAACCTCACAAACACATCTGTGAACTAATTTCCTGTCTAAATGTCTTTCCCATCATAATCTCCCCAGACAGATTAACTGTATTATTGCCACAGAAATGGCCCAGCGGAAGCGATTATCTAATTATCACCCGTGCTTTGTGCATCAGCCATACGGATAACTACGGTTCCCCGACAGCTTAGACAAACAATATGGCTTTCTTTCCGTTCTATGCGGGGTCGTATTGTTACGAGGAGTGGTCGGGACCACCTTTGATCAACGGTGACCGTCTCAATCAAAGGTGACTAGACGAGTTAAGTGATAAAATTATTATACACTGACCTGTTCAATTAACTTTGTCATCCTGTGATTCACGTGGTGAAACGTAAATAAGTCTGGGAGCGGCTAGGCAAACAATATAGGTGCACAAAATATGCCAAATAATAGGACAATGAGTGAAGAAAATAAAGAAATGAAGGGATACTGCCGGAGAGAACGAAAGGAATGAAAAGTGCACAACTGATTTCATTACAGCAGCTAAGAAGTATGGTATCCGCCTCGAATTCAAGAGGCACCGAGTTCGATTCCCAGTTGAGGGAATATAAATTATGGAAAATCTCTTTTCATAACCAGTGGTCCTAATATTGTCATACTCCCCTCTGGTCTCCTATGTAGTGAGATCAGATGCCTAGCCTTCTCGGATACGGGCGAAAAAAATCGGAGGTCCCGTGTGCAAGTTGCGCAAGTTAAAAATCTCACGGGAGTTTGAAATCGTAAAGAGTAGGCTGTAAGGCCGCCGCCCTGGCAAAATTTAAAAATTAGAAACCTTCCTGCCACCAACATATTTATTGAATGTGTGATTCCTGTATACACACATTGGGATTTTCGCCGGTGCCACGGAGTTCGTGCACTGTGATGAGATCCTCCTTGTGTGATCTAAGGGAGGAGATCAGAGCACTGATGGAGTTGTCCGTGTGGAATGAAGGTAGTCCTTAAAAACGAAACCAGTCCTTCACATGAATGAATTAATCACTTCAATAAAAAAAAATTAATGTTAATTTATTGTGGCCCCTATAATTACTTCCTTATTTTGTTTATTTATTTTTGCTGTGGGTTGATTAATAATCTAGGATTCCATGGTGGGGTAGAGACTCAAAAAGGTTTGGGTACCCCTGATTAAATATGTCTTTGTAACTTTTATTTGCAGTGTTGGTTTCTTGTGCAGATGGCATTTGTGATGTAACGGCTTGTACGGCTAAAATTGGAATGTCTGGAAGCACTCAGGATATTTGCAAGTATGTTTGTAATACAAATGTTTTTGTTTGTTTTGTTTTGTAAGACAGGGTAGTGATGCATGCCGTCAATGTCATTATTTTAATCGGGTGATGTATCCGTGGCAAAGATGAACATAGGTGTATGTGACGGACACGTATCAATTTAAAGTCAGGTAGTTGACGATTCACAATTTAATGGCATTTTTCAAAACAGCTCCATTACAGATGTTCAGGCACAAAGGTGGCACAAAGGCAAATGAATTAATATGCAATCTTCATAAAGTCGTAAGGCAGTCCGTTGCGCTATGGAGACGCTGTCCATACATTTCACCAGTTTAATCGATTATACCATGGTGCAGACTGCAGTAAGAGCCTCACCAACTAATAAACTCACGACCCTGCTGGGCCATGTAGTTCTATCAATCATCCATGATGCGTGCTGTCAATGAAATTATATTAATGGGATGATGTATCCGTGGCCAAGATGAACATAGGGGTATGTGACGGACAGTCAATTAGTTGACAACACCTCTCTTACAGTAGACGCTTCACAATTTAATGGCATTTATCAAAACAGCTCCATTACAGATGTTCAGACACAAAGACAAATGAATTAATATGCAGTCTTCATAAAGTCGTAAGGCAGTCCATTCCGCTATGGAGACGCTGTCCATACATTTTCACCAGTTTAATATATTATCCATTCGACACAATAATGAAAAGTACTTCCTGACATTCAATGAAGCTAGGAATACCTCAATAGAGTATACTGGTGCCCTAGTGATAGTAAAATTCAGGTAAAACAAATTAGACTGCAGGAGCAAAATACACATACGTACGCTCACATTAAAACACAAGCTGCATCTCCTCCAGCAGACGATCACCCACTTCTGCTTCAAAATTGACGTCAGCTTCTACATCATATCGGTATGACGTCACTTCCTTTATTAGTGAGTATTTCCGTATAAAATTATCAGAAAAGGATCCCTGTCGAGCTTACCATAATACCTACGTAATCATTATGAATTTTAGCCGAAACAGGTAGCCTGTATTGATAGACAATTCTTCTTCTTTTTCTTTCTTTCTTTCTTTCTTTCTTTCTTTCTTTCTTTCTTTCTTTCTTTCTTTCTTTCTTTCTTTCTTTCTACTTTTCAAATACATCATGAGTGCAGATTATATGCCACCATAATTTAGTTATGTTAACAAATTATTTTCTAATGTGATATGTATTTTTTAAGGATTATTCTGCCCTGTTCATTATTGATTATGATAAAGTCCTGTAAATGTGTGTAACTGTTATACTTTTACAATGTTGGGATTTTACTTTGTTTTATTGCATTGATTTTGTTTATTGTATATTTAAAAAAAATATTATTGAAAATGCATGTGTAGGATAAATGAATAGAGTATGGGAGACAAGAGAAAGGATGGGCAAAATGTTAGACAGGCCAGCGTGCCCAATTTTGAACCATTTGAAGATAAAGTTCGTACGTTCGTTCTATCTGATTCTGCTCTTGAGTTAGGGAGAGCAAAGAAAAACACGGAGTTCCTACTCACTCAATAGCAGACAGTTCAAATATTTATGGAGTTTCGATTCTATACTACCCCAATGTGATCATACTCGAATTATTGTCTGATTTTCCGTATAGATGTTTTTGATTTGTGTGTTTGCTTGTTTGGGGTTTTTTTTTTGATTACGGTACGTCCTTGTTTGCTTAAACAAATACTTTATTTTGATTGTGATTGGGTAATGTCATTGTACGCTGTTATATAACCTTTATAATGTTTTATGCCTTTATTTTTAATGCTTAAAGTAACATATGGGAATGAAAGGGTATAGTATGCAAGATAAGTGAGAATGGAAGGGCAGAATGTTAGACAGGCCTGCGCGCCCAATTCTTAACCCGTTGGAAATAAAGTTCGTTCGTTGTTTGTACGTTTGTTTGTTTGTTTGTACGTTTGTTTGTTTGTTTGTACGTTTGTTTGTTTGTACGTTTGTTTGTTTGTTTGTTTCTTCTTCGTTTGCTCTGAAATAATCATTTCTGTCTGTCTTATAAAGTTGGCAGCCTGTCTCAGACTTCTGTCATTACAGTTTCTCCCACAGCTGTTGTTGGAGAAGGTCATGCTACCACTGTGCTTTTCCAATGAAGCTGACAGTCTTGAAGTACACGTTCTACTGTTAGTTTGTCCTCCTCACACAGGCACATGTCTGTCTGTCCGTCCGATATAGAGAATACTGTCATCCCAGGATCACGTGAATCTCCATACAGTATTATCGCGCACATTGTGTGACCTCTTCACCACTTCATACCTTGCAGCGCTTCTTTTTTGCTAAGCGGTTACAAGGCTTGCCTCTCGCTGCAAAGTTGCTTCGTTCAGGCATCGAGACCTGGAGGTGTCACGCTCGTCTACCTAGTGTAAATGCGTACCTGACTCCGCCCTTGAGTTAGGGAAGGCACATTCAGTGAGGAAGCGAACTAGTCATCCCACCTCATCAAGTTGCATCGAGTACAGGGAAATCTCTAACACTTCACTCCCCAGCAGCAGTCTCTGCTATGTGACTAACTTCATAACCTGAGCTGGTTTTTTATTCAACATTTCCTTGTTACAACGTACAACATTTCCTTGTTACAACGTACAACATTTTTTGTATTCAAAAAGCAGATTATTTCAAACTGTCACAGTATAATGACTAAATCTTCATGACATTGTCCTCTTATTAGCTCACATACAACTGCGAGAGGTCACACAATTAAGACACGAAAGCGTGCGATCGGCAGATTGTAATGGCTGGTGTAATGGCTTCGGCGTTGTACTGGCGACCAGGTGTTCATGGTTCAAACCGGGGCGTCGGCGTTTGAAGAAATGTTTACGGCCGGAAATTTGACTGAATAGCCTGAACGGCTCCTGTGATAAACCCTCTGTGGATGGGAAGGAGCGAAGCTCCTGACCGGGTTGGAAGGAAAGTCCTCAGGTTCCCCAGCCTCGCAATGATATGTCATTGGGCCGAAGGGCTGAAAGCCCAAGTGCCGCTGGTTAAGGAAAAAAAAAAAAAAAAAAAAAAATCTTCCCACATTGCTGGATTTATGTCCAGTGCCCTCATGTCTCTGTTGCACACATCTTTGAACCTCAGCTGCGGTCGCCCAACTGTCCAATATCTTAGTGTAATCGAATACTGTGAAACGCGAAGGTTTTAACAAAAGAAAAGCATCCCGAACCTTCACTGCGAGTCTCGTAGGTCGGTAGTTGTAACAGAGGTGGAATCTTCAAGTGTACAAATGTGTTTGTATTTCCGTTGGAGTTATGTAAATTAGGATGGATTACAACTAATAATGGCATCAAGGTTTGATTATTAGAGAGCCTAAGCTTCGTCCAAATACTTATATCTTCAAATTATTTGCAGTACAACCCAAGATAATTGAGGTTAAAGGCAGAAACACATGAATAGCACAGAGTATTGCACATTCTCGTCAGCCATAGCGAAAGATAAAATATACTGAAGTGAAAGAAAATTAATAGAACGACAGCTCTCAATCGTCCGGTTGTAACAAGCCTAAGATGAAGTAAATTAGATGAAAGATAAAGGAGCATGATATAATGGAAGTTTTAACAAAAATACACACTTGGCTCGATTCAGCACATTTTGGAGAAACTAAGAGTAACGGATAACCTATGACGTCAGTGCTCCCTCGATCGTAGGATACGGAGGTATAAAAAGAAAAGAAGTGGGTGAATATGCACTCACCGCCAAATTGTTCAAACACAGAAGACAGAGCTCACCCCAAGTCTTTTGCCATCCTTTTCTGTGTGCGGCCTGACATGCTATTTGAGGCAATGTGTGTATTTCTGAATTGAGGGTAAGCTGACTCGTTTAGTAAATAAAAAATAAAAAATAAAAAAAAATAAAAAAAAATATATATATATATAATATTATTTTATTGCAGATTTACATTATATTGTGTAGAATAATATTGTGTAATTCTTGGGGGGAAGAGGCCATTGATGCAGTACATTTAAAAAAATGAACCAGACAATGAATTGAATTGGAATGTAGAGTAGTTATCAGGAGACTTACAGAGCCTTTCTTGATTACTGGATGGAACAATACATGAAGGAAATGTGAAAGAATAGGATGAATCAACTAAATGAATGATGTTTATATACTGATGATTACTGATGCCTATACTATGTCACTGAAGTGAAATGTGAAAGAATAATTGCCCCTTCAGTCATAACTGACTATGGGAATGCGCCCCTGAGGTGTCAGCCCTCGGCTGCTTATTTTCCTAGTGCTCCTTTCCACGTTATCTCCTCTCTTCTGCTTGTTGTGTGAGTTTCTTTTCGCTCAATCTGAGGTGGCGCCGTAGATAGCATCGCCACTTGGTGCGATCGGCAGTTTCATCCTCCCACATTGCTGGATTTATGTCCAGTGCCCTCATGTCTCTCTTGCACACATCTTTGAACCTCAGCTGCGGTCGCCTAACTGTTCTTCTGCCATCTGCTAGTTGGCAATAGAAGATATCTCGTGGGATGCAACCATCTTCTGTGCGGCGGACATGGCCAAGCCAGCGAAGTCTTCACTGTCTAAGCAGTGTATAAATGCTTTGAAGGCCAACACGTGACAACACCTCGAAAGAATAGGAGGAGTTAATTCAAATAAATGATATATATATATATATATATATTTATATGATAAAATATGTCTGTAGTATGTCACTGAACTGATCTGTCTAAACTGACTTAACAAATGACATCTGATGACTTACTGGCCTCACATCTGTGCTAGATAATGTTTCTTCTAGCAAAATACTAGCCTAGGAACATTATGTTGTTGCAGGTTAAATCATACCTTACTGTCAGCGAGGCAAAAGACTGTTGTATACCTGTGACAGCCAGAGAAGCATTCAATCACCAAGAGTATACCACAGGTCAGGTCTGGAACCCTAATGCATGGGAATAGGCAGCCACTGTCTAAACCAGATTGACAGCCCGGGGAAGTCAACTAAGATAAGTTTTCCACAAAAAGGACTGACTCAAAATATATGGTCTACCACACCTACAACATCCAGATGATGATATAAGATTTTGTCACTTCATGTGTAAAGACAGTTTCTTAAGTCAAAGTGACTATATTTAAAGTTAAGAACAGTGCTTCAAGAACTATTAGTTCAAGCCAATTCAACAGTGCTAGTCAAAATATAAGTGACATTATAATTTAAAGTGACATTTTAATTTAAAGTGACATTTCCAAAGAGAAAGGAGTCATTGGACACTCTTTGTGTAAAATTTCAATTGTGTGTGCTACACATTTCTTTTTTGTAAATTTCATCATTTTTATTTGCATTCCATCAATCTTTTTCCAAAAGAGAAAAGAAGAAATCAATGTATATATAATAAATTGATAAGTTGTACATGAGGACTTGAGTAACTCATTACTGTTTGTTTTGAAGTTACATTTTTCATTATTTACCCTAGACATAACACATCATAGGATAGTTGTTGAGAGGAGACGACTTAGTGTCTGGTACATCTTATTACCATCTTGGCCAGATAACTTTATAATCCGACTATTTCTATGACAACAATACACCAGTGCTTATTTCTAAGACTGATGTATTTCTTATAAGATCAGAACTCTTATCTGGCATGTGTATCCTTGTATCATCTGATACACCTTTTTATCTACTCATCATCTAATACTAATTATACCTCTCGCGACACTGACAATCTACTTTTTTAATAATCACGATACTACACATACAACCTCAATAATAACAGCAAAAACCATATGACTGGCTCAACACATACCGCTACCATCAGGTTATACAAACACTGCTGCCCAATACCAAGTAAACGAACGAAAGAACGAACTTTATTTTCGAAGGGTTAAGAATTGGGCACGCAGGCCCGTCTAACTTTCTGCCCTTCCACTCTCATTTATCTTGCATACTATATCCCTTCATTCCCTCATGTTACTTTAAGCATTAATTTAAAGGCATTTAACATTATAAAGTTAAAATAACAGCATCCATTTACAGTATGCAATCATAAAAAAAAATGAGTAGATTTTTTTAAAAACAAACAAGATAGTAACTGGGGAAAAAAAAATAATAAAATAAAATAAACAAAACAATAAATACAAATAAATAAATTATGTATACCGACACTCAATCATGCGGTCAAACCGTCTATATTTAATCTGTATTTTTGAATGTGTCATCAATTATCAATACAAAAATTACATAAACACATTCTTGCTTATATCGACACATTCTTGGTGGAAAATGAAGTAATTATAATAACACTTTCTTGCTCACTTCTGTGGCAGGTAAAGTCTTTGAGCAGTTTAAAAGAAAAAATTATGTAATATCTGCTCAGTCTCATATACATCATCCCATTTAAGCAAACGAAAAAATTCACATTTCTAAAGTACAGTGGTATGCGGGTACATTCTCACGACTCACATTTCTAAAGTACAGTGGTATGCGGGTACATTCTCACGACTCACATACCTAAAGTACAGTGGTATGAGGGTACTATCTCACGACTCACATTTCTAAAGTACAGTGGTATGCGGGTACATTCTCACGACTCACATTTCTAAAGTACAGTCGTATGCAATCACGAAGCGAACATCAGCAAATGAACTACGGCTCCTATAGCCGGCTAACTGACATTTTTCCTCCAAGGCTTCCTGTTCAATCCTCTCACTGCACCCATTTGCATCGCTTCCTTTAAAGTCTATGTGATCAACATAATATATTTTGTGACGCAAATCTTAATGTTCTTTTTCTCCAAAACGTAATGTCTATAGTGCTTCCTGCTGGCTATATTCTGTTTCATGAGTAGACTGTCTTTTATTTTCCTTGTCCGTGGCCCCTAAATTTGTTTCTGTTTATTTTGGTTCAATCCTTTTGTTTAAATCCGTTCTCTGTACTTCTTATCGTTCGTATGTATTGTTTGACTATTTTGAAGAGTTACCAGGTCATAGGAACAGCAAACAAAGAAATTTGACCGAGACAAACCGCGAGAGAGGTTTACAGACATATGGCCGATCCTGATTCTAAGGACAACATCAGCCATCTTACACGGAAGGATCAGAGCACCAATTTTTCAGCTCTGGACACCACATATACCACTGAACAAGAACAGAATCCAACCACTACACGCTCCAGAGTGTACCTATCCTTATAGAACTGATAATTACCACCTCTTTGAGTGCACATTACTAGATGGTGTTGGAAAATGCTCTATCTTCCGTAGCCGCATAACTGGAACACCTGATATAAAGCAAAACAACAACTTGCAAGTGCATGCAGACACCACTACATAGTATTGGGCCGAAGTGCGAGATCCTAAACGCAGATGGTTTAATAACAACAATTCATTCATAACCCTCCACTCCCAAAGGAGCATAGGCCTTCAACAAACACATGCCAAGTCCTCCTGTCACGTGCCATCAACTCAAGTTCTTTCCACGTTCTCCTCAGCATTTTCACCTCTGTTTCCAGCTCTCTTCTCCATGTGCTTCTTGATCTATATCTGCCTCTCTTGCCCTGGGGGTTCCAGAACAAGGACTGCCTTGTAATGTTATCACCTGGTTTCATCAGTGTGTGTCCTATCCATCGCCATCGTTTTCTTCTAATCTCTTGTTCTATTGACACTTGTCTAGTTAAAATCTGTAGCTTTTTGATTGTTGTCTTTGTTGTTCCCCATGTCTCAGAGCCATACAATAGGATTGACTTCACATTTGAGTTGAAGATTCTTATTTTCGTGTTGGATGCGATTGCATTGGGAAATATATAGAGATCAAGAGAAATCGGATCCAATAATAACAATAACAACAACTTATTGTTCCATTTGTTTGCTCGTAAAGGAGTCTCGGTCGCCCATACAGTTGATCTCTTTGCATGAATTTTTTGCAAAATCAATTCATAAGCTTTTGCAGTGATAATGTATGTAACAATTAGTTTGACACGGTGAGGTTAATGCCAATCAAACGTATGCGAAAGAAATGTAATACCAATCGAGCGTATGCGAACAAAAAGGTAAAAGAGCGGAAGAAAAAGACAAGTGTAGAATAAAGAATAGATATCTGAAATTTATTAATCATAATATCTCTGCCACAGACGTCCCCCCTTTAGGATATGGAACCACTCCATGTCTAATTTATGGAAATAAATTTCCGATATCAGTAGCTTATGGGTGCCTGTTATCTACACTATCGTGTTCCCCCCCCCCCACCCCCTTCCGTCTCTGTCCAATTCTTATTCATTTCTGCTCAAAAAGTTTTCTTTCTCTGCAATGTCTTCCGTGTGCACTTGAAAGAGTGTCACCGCTTTTGACATCGTTGAAAGATTTCGTGTGTGTGCAGTGGAAATTCCCTGCCACTATCGTCATCTTCGTCAATTTTGGCGATCGTCAGGAGATGTTCGGAGGTTGGCACTGGTCTTTCCAAGTATTTCTTTAACAGATTTACATGGTAGACCTTCTCCTTTCCTTTAATAGAGATCCTTTATTAGTTAGCCTTTGAAATCTTTTTAAGGACGGTAAACGGCCCTTGCCATCCGATACGTAGTTTGTTGTTCCCGGTAGGGAGTAACAACAAAACTTTCTCCCCTGGTTGTAGTTCTCTCTCTTTCGCGGCTTTCCTGTATCGGTTTGCGTGCTTTGCGCGTGCTCGCTTAAAGTTGGTCGTTGCTTAAAGTTTTAACCTTTCCTTTAAATCCGACACATATTTACTGGCTGAGACGACTGTCTCATCAGCCTTCTGGTCTGTCAGAGACTGAAGTAGGCTTCAAGTGGCCCCTTAATAGGTCTGCCGAATAAAAGAGTCGCTGGGGGAAATCCTGTGGAAGTATGAGTTGCTTCTCTGTAGCCACATAATGCTGCAGGAATACAAAGATCCCAATCTTCAGGTTTCACTTGTCCCAGTTTACTTAACATCATGTTGAGGTTTCCGTTGACATGTTCTACTAACCCACTTCCGGCCGTATTATAAGGCTTTATGTAGATGTCCTGGTCCCTCAAGATCTTAACGATCTCATCCATTAACAGGTTTTGGTATGGAGATCCGTTATCTATCAACACTTGTTGAGGGAATCCCAACCGAGTAAAAATCTGCATGAGAACTTCTGCGACATGCTTGGAATCTGCGCATGTTAGCGGTATAGCTTCTGCCCATAAAGTGCATGTGTCGACTAAGGTCAGGACGAACCTGTTCCTTCTTTTAGTCCTTTCCAAGGGTCCTAAAATGTCGATCACTACCCCTTCAAATGGTGTTCCTATTATTGGTATTTCACCCAGGGAAACTGGAGGTGTCCGTTGCTTGGGTGGCACACGTTGGCACTGGGCACAGGATTTCACATACCTAATAATATCAGTATTCATTCCAATAATGAGTAGTTATCCGTTGGTTTGTGGCGTTCTGTCCCATATGTCCGCTGAAGGGAAGAGAGTGCCCCATTTCTAGGATTTGGCTTCTATACTGTTTCGGTACTAGGAGCTGGTTGTAACCTTGGTCAGGTTTGCCCGTTCTGCGATAAAGTACGCCATCCTTAGAAAAAAATGTCCCCGTTGCGTCTGGGTTCCTTAGCCATGGGCAGTTTCCTAAAGCAGGGTGCAAAGATAGGGTCCTTTTGTTGCGCTTCTTTAAGTTCCATAGGTAACAAATTTTGCGCAGGCTCCCGTTCCTTCTTGGTTTGCCCTCTTGTAGTTACTGCTGCCACAATTGGCTCTTCCGGTTTCCCAATAAACACGTATCTACCGCCAAGTATGACTGGGTAGATCGGTCATCCATAACAGCCGCTTTGATTACACCTCTGACAAAATCAGAGTGGATCTCAACCAATACGATGGGAAGCGCTGTAGGTGTATCTCCTTTAGAAACTTCACAAAGTTGGACGGTTTCTCCTGTCTCTTGACCGGGTTTGACCAGGTGCCTGGCGACAATGCAATCATAAGAAAGCTCCGTGTCAAATAAACAAAAAGTTGAAGAATCGTTCAATATAACAGTACCTCGCGTTGAGGGTCTCTCTCCCTCTACAGGTTGAGAATCACTGACATCAATTCTGTCTTGCGAGACTGTTAGCAAGCATCCGATGCGTTTAGACTCGGTGTGCTCGCTCTGATCATATGTCCCGTGCTCAGGGGTTTTCCCCTTTGCCATCTTGTCCTTTCTGACCGCGCTGTCATGTAGGACGGTTGGGTTGATCAGACTGTTTGTTGTTGGTGGGGTACTTGTTTTTTTAGAACTTAGACTTCTCAGGAGGGGGGCTTTGGGGTCCAGTTTCTCTGTGGTTATTTTGTCGAGAAGCATGAGAAGATTGGTCTAGATTATTCTTTCGAAAAGGCTCTTCTGTCGGTTTACGTTTTGTTGCCAGCGCATTATGATATCTCTCAGACTTTTCCACATTGTCTTCAAGCTTTTCTGCTCCTGCTCAGCTAAAAATCTCCGGGTGTCACCAGACAAAGTGTTCTTTATCTGTTCGCATATAACGAACTCCTCAAGCCCTTCATAGGTAGAGGCGAGCTGTGACTGCTCCAGACACTTTGTCAAGTATCCCTTTAGACGAGACGAGAACTGCTGAAAAGTTTCAGAGCTCTCCTTCCTGCTGTTGCGAAACAGTTGCAAAAATTTGCGCGCATTCATTTCAAAGCGCTCAAGCAAAGCTTTCTTCAACACGTCGTAGTTGTCTTGTTGGCTGCTTTCCAGCTTTGAGTACACTTAATAAGCAGTACTTTTTAAAGCCCGAGAAAGATTCATACACCAACGCGACCTCTTTAAACCGCACAGAGTTGCCATTTTCTCAAATTTTTCTAGCCACGTGTCAATCTTCTCATTAGGACAAGGGCAAGGTTCTAGAGCAAAAGACATAGCGTTGAGCGGAAGAGATAGAGTGTTAGATTGATCAGCGATTTTTGGAACACACTCATTCTCTTTGAACATTGATAACTCATAAACTATGACAGATAAACACGTAATTCAAAAAGAATATCGAAGTAAAAGGCTTATAAATATTTAAAACACAATTATTATATGCAAATTAAAAATAACTTTTTTTGTCTATTTATGGGTGTATATGCCCCCTTAATCGAGAATGAAGTAAGAAAAAGGATACGCTGGTTCCTTACCACTTACGAGAAAATACAAACAAAAAGATGATATATTTTAACTGGGATACCTCCTCCTAAATAGTTATCTAACTATCGCTGCTATTAATTGGCAATTAAGCTCCTGATGCAGACGACTACGCCAAATAAATGGTAGTTAAGATTAATCACTAACAAAAATAAGTTGCTACAGTGAAAACAAAACAATTATTGCAAAAGCAAAAATTTAGGAGAAAAAAATTGCCTTAATATAAAAGTCCACTACAAGTTCACCCCTGAAGTCAGATCGGGTAAGGGAGGCAATTAACTGGACGAAAAAATTAGTCCAAACGCACTCCTTAACTTAGTTCAAAACACCTTCTGCTTCAATACCCTGTGATTGTTTCACAATCACAAGTTCTACCAGCGGTTTTGTATTACAAAATCAATACATAACATATCTTCCGACAAAATCAACCTGTAAATCGAAATGTATAATATCCAATAATGCTGTGGAAAAACAATTACTATTAGTGTGGTCAGCAAGCCCATAAACAGATCGTTAGTCTAGGGGATAGTTATTTTTAAAGATACTAAAACTCACGAGACATCACACTCTTACTCTATTTCAGAATAAAGAAAATTAATCCTTCAGAAGAGCTGATATTTGTCGTATATTCTTCCTATTTTAAGTTCAAAATCCCGTTAGACGAGACCCCATTTGTCGTAGATTTTTGATAGGGGAATTAAGACATAGATTGGACCCTTCTGAATAGAAATAGAACAGGTGATAGCTCAGTGGGAGATAATATTAGAAATAAATTTTCACGAGTGAGATGGTGGAAATTAGGTAACTCTGTCCCTGAGACTCGAGGAGATCCTCTCGCTCAGTCTATCTCTACAACAGAAAGTATTAGTCAGACAGATTACTCAGTTATATAGATATACTCTATATCAACCACTCACAGACACACACACACATAAGTGACGACAGTTAGACGTACAAACGTGAAAACTACAACAATGAAATGTAGATAATTTTGGGACGAGCTGACTGACACACTTGGATAAGTTTAGGTAAGTTTTATTTATCATAAGAATTTCATCACAATCATACATTTGAATATCAATCACATATAAATACACATAGGTTAAAGAATTACTAAAAGAAATAGACCCACAGGTGTAATCCTTTCCCCCTCTGTTGAGCCCACGATCCCGTTAGCAGAAAAAGTTATAGCCCCCAAAGAGTCACAGATTTATACGCTATGGTCTAGGATTTCCCTCTACAGTTAAGAACAGAGTTGATATATTAATCTATTCTAAGAAGAAAACATCATTAGCAACAAATTGCATAAAGAAAAACACAAAGTGGGTGTCAGAATTATAAAAATGAAAGAATCACTCGTTCCTGCTTTCGTTCTACTCATTCAGCAGTGGCCACTGGCGTACTGTTGTACCTACAAAACTGGACTTTTCACCTTCTGGCGCAATCATAGGACACACACTCACAGCACATCCAGTGTTCTGTTAGCAAAAACAATCCCAGCTCTACAGTGACCGGTTAATTCCAAGACTCCGGGGAGCGTTATCTTCACTGGTTATACTTTTATTGGATGACTGTTTATGTCGCTAGAAATCAGTTCATGTAAGAGATGCCACATGGCTCACAGTGTCAGAATTCTTGAGATTTCCAGTACTTCGGAAATTGCAGGTTGGTACCTTCTCTCAATATATAATTATTGTTCACACCACAATTGGTCAAACGTCGGAAATGTTACTGTTAGTAATAACGCCACAGGGGCTGAATGTACATGAGATTTAGGGAAGAAATATAATCCGGCTCTATAGACCCAGTTACATCATTTAGTCTTAACGTTCGTGAGATGGGTACTCTGTCTATTTCTGTATGCAAACACAATTCCAGACAGGTTTTAACTTGTAAACCCGCGTAGTTAAATACAAAAATGTTTTCTTCTAAGTTAGTCTCAACTGTATTGAAACCGCTGGTAGATTTTAGGTGACCCAAATACTGTATAAAAGGAAGAGAAAAGTACAAAATACTTAACCATAATATTATACACACATCCTATCCTACCCTCGCGTAAAATATAATATTCACTTCGGTTATTTAACTTTAAGTTAGAGACTATAAGCTTAGAGCTTGTCTCATCGTTTAAGCTTCCGTGAAATAAATTCTAGTCATTTAAAAATCAATCATCATGAATTAGAAATACGTAAGTATCTCGTCAATACTCAATGATGAATCAGTGCATTTACTAGTTAGTTAAAATATTCTCTGACTGGTTACTAGCAAATTCAATTTAATTTATTATAGCTGTATGAGTTTTAGCTAGAAATTTTAAATTTTTAGCTATCCACTGTAGCACAGTAAACTTTAGAGAATTATAACTGAATGACTGGCCTGTTCTAGAAAAACACTTCGGCACAGAAAATCTAGTGAGGATATACTTCGAACTAACAATTATATCACTCGACAATACTAGTCAATATTTATATTTTACTTTCACACAAACTTCTAAGATTATCTCCACGAGAAACTAAGAACTTCTCTTTATATAATGTATTCTAGAACTCAGATAGGTGTCTCTAACGAGAAACTAAGAACTTCACTTATACAACGTTCTAAAACTACCAGCTAGATGTCTCTCTAAAGCTGTGGCAGTACTGAATGAATAAAGTTAGAATTCTGGAGTATATATCTCTCCTAAATCCAAGGAAGGTTACGTCTATAGCCCGACCCGACTCATTTGCCAGGTGTTAACACCTACGTCCAGATTTACACATTTCCTTACTCATTCTACGAATGAAACGAATTTCTACACACCCTTACCGAAACCAGACTTAACACCTACAGTACATTCTCACGATCTGATCAGACATCGGCAATAAAACGCACAGTGTGCGTTTTACACGTTCTGCTTCATATGGCCGTTTCCAGCGATCAATGTCTTTCATCTCAAATCTTTCACCGAGAATAATTAACTATAGGCGGACAGATCAGAGAAAAATAATAGACGATAGTCTTACTTCTTATCCCTGTCGAGAACGAATTAACACGATTCGATCTCATCAAAGAATCTAGTTTAACAGCAATAAAATGCGTTGCTAAATTAGAAAGGAAAAGACAAAGGTTAGAATGGGAGAGTTTTCGTTAACAATCAAGCGTATGCGAAAAAATAAAAGAGCGAACGAGAGGTAAAAGACAGGTGTAGAATAAAGAAGAGATATAGAAATTTATTAATCATAAATCTCTGCCACATCCATAACCAATGCACCTTCTATGGGTGCTCTTGAAGTTAGTCTGTCAGCTCTTTTATTGCCTCATACTCATGCATGACCAGGACAGTAGATCTGCACCAGTTCCTGAAGAATCAAGGTTTCTATAGAGGTTTTCCAGTCATGCCGGAGCCATCTACTTTCGACCTTCCGCAGCATGGATTGTGAGTCTGATACAATAACTGCCCTTGTTAATGAAGTTTCAGACAGCAACCTTAAGGCTGTAGTAGTTGCTTATACCTCCATTCTCATGCTGGAGGTTGTTATTGTATAAGCCCCGCTATGTTCTGTCTCTCTGTCTGTCCCTCTGTCCTTGTCTCTCTCTGTCTGTATCTCTTTGTCTCTCTGACTGTCCCTCTGTCCTTGTCTCTCTCTGTCTCTTTCTGTCTCTCTCTGTCTCTCTCTCACTCTCTCACTCAATCAATTTCACATCAATTTTTCAGTCTCTTTCTTTCTGTCTCTCTCTCTGTCTCTCTCAATCTCTTAATCCCTCTTTCTCTCTGTGTTTCTCTCTGTCTCTCTGTCTCTGTCTCTCTTTCTCTGTCTCTCGGTCTCTGTCTCTCTCTGTCTCTCTCTGTTTCTCTCTCAATCTCTCTCCCCAATCTCTCACTCTCTCAATCTCTCACTCTCTATCAATCTCTCAATCTCTATCTCAATCTCTCAAATTCTCTCTGTCTCTGACTCTCTCTCAATCTCTCAATTTCTCTCTCTCTCAATTTTCTCAGTCTCTCACTCTCTCAATCTCTCTTTCTCTCAATCTCTCTCAATCTCTCTCTCTTTCTCTATCTTGCCCTCTCCCCATCTCTCTATCTGTAAGTCTCTCTCTCTCAACTTCTCTCTTTCTCAGTCTCTCAATCTTTCTTTCTAACTCTCAATCTTTCAATCTCTCTCTCAATTTCTCTCTCGCAATATCTCTCTCTCAATCTCTGTCTATCAATCTCTCAATCTCCCTGTCTCGCAATATCTCTCTTTCTCTTTCTCAATCACTCAATCTTTCTCAATCTCTCTCTCTCTCTCTCTCTCTCTCTCTCTCTCTCTCTCTGCCTCTGTCTCTCGTCTTCCTTGTAAATGTTATACAACTGATTTCCAATATTTGTGTTTATCGTCTTGAAATGTTACAAATACCCTTTTATTTGTTTCGTTATTGCAGTGGGGTCAAAGCTTACATTTCATGTTTTGAAACAAGCATCACGAAGAACACAAACTGCACCGACGCACAGAAGACAGGCTATCAGAGTTTTCTTGATAATGTAAAAAAATCTGAAGCTGGTTGTTCTGGTAAGTCTATATTACAAGGATTAGAACAATGTAGTGGTTACAGAGTCGGTAGATTTTCACTGAGCATCCAATCAGCACATAGAGTAGAGCGTATTAAAAAGTTACCGTGTTCCCGGCCGGAATACTGTTAGTGTCACGCTGCCGTCTACTTCTTCTTTGGTCCTTGGTGGCTGACTGACAAGTAATCAGTGACCATCATGCCTGGTAGCGTCTTGTAGGGCAGCAACAAACTGTCTCTACTGTTCTCGGTCAGCAGTATGGTGCCCCAGCTTTGGTTCATGCTTAGCATCTCTGCCTACACTGTTCTCCGCCAGGTGGCTTTTGACCATCCTTGTTTTCGCTTTCCTTCTGGAGTTCATAATGTGACAGTGCGAAGACAATGTGGGAAGAAGGATAAGAATTCATGTGTAATGTTGTCACTCTCTGGCCTACTTTCACACACGTTCCGCAGTCACAGAAAAACTCTCTTGATGACAGGGGTCCCACTTTTATTAATGAAACCCTATCAGGTAGCAAATGAGTCATACAGAAAACAGTGTTGTCCACAAGTTTACTTTGTAGGTAATTCCTACGCAACACCATGTAACCCATCACAGACTGCTGGACTCTCTCTTTGTCGTTAGTTATCTTAGCACAGATGCAACAAATGCGATATCAAATCCTCTACCTCACTGGTGCATCATACCGAGGATGCATACCGCACATGAAGACGATCTGGCTCCTTCTCAACTCTGACTCGACTCTCTCACTGTTTCAGTTTAAATCTTCATATCCACTCCTGTACCACATGACAGCCACGTCAAAATGTCAGGCAAAGATCCGCCCATCCCTCTAGGGAACAAATCAGGAATCCTATGCTCAGTTTGGATGACATGAGATCACATTTTAGTAAAGATTATCTTCCTAATCGTCTACAACTCAAGGTCCGCCCACAAACATACCACGATATATGTTGCCCGAGTCACACGGTTTTGTGCTCAAAAAGATGTTTTCCTCTGGTGTCATACAGCGCCGAGATGTCTAAGACCAAGGGCCGTCTCTCATTCTTCTGCGTCTTACACGTTTGTCTTCTTTTCAGATGGAAAAGGCGTGTTTCGTTTAAATCGCCCATTCCCGTGTGAGAATGCCAGCATGAACACAAATATACACCGTAAACAAGATCAACAACTATTACTCAGTCTAAAATTACACCTTTCTGGCCACCCAGTCACAATAGCATGGCAGTTCTGGTGATGGAATAAGGGTGTGGCCAACCCAGTTTTACCGTCTACTCGCTTACATTGATGCACATGTTCTCTTGGTGGCTCCGAGTTAGCAGTTCTTGGCTGCTGATGGTGTTCGCCAGAAAAGTCGAAGAATTTTCCTTAGGCAGGTTGTGTGGAAAGAGGACAATTTGGACATTTCTTTTTCTGTTACTCTTCAGCATTCTGCACTTACAGAAATTACTCAGCTCTCATATATTTTCAGTTTAGTCCTTGTTCTAAACTTAGAGGATTTCCAGATGCTGTTTAAGATGGTGAAGGATGTTCTGGCTTTATTCGTTAAGCTACTGATGTCTTTCTGGTGTTACTATACATCCTAAGGGGTGTTTGGGATGTCAGGTATTGGTAGTACCTCTGGTGAAGGAGGTGTCATGCCCTTTTCAGGGCAGGTCGGCCACCTTTGGTCCAAACCTGGCATCTAGTTCTTACCTGTGGCTCCTCGCAGCTGTCAGCATGCGACAGCGGCCACCCCCCGGGCAACGGCTTTGACAGGCCGGCTAAACTAGGTGAGGGTAGCCGAATGGTTATAAACCTTCGGTGAGTTAGAGTCTGCCTACCCATGCATGCGAAGACTGGATTCGACAGACTGCGCGGAAGAAACCACCTGTTGGTTCAACGGGCATGACGGCGATTACCAGAAACGCACTGTGGAGCGTAAGGAGCACGGCGAGGCACGTAGAAAGCCCTGGTCATCCACTGTACCTGACTTCATCTCCAGTTGTCTTGACTTGTCTTGCCACTGGATTCAGATGGACCCAGGCGAGAGAGTGAGGTCGACGAATTGCGCAACTCTTCCTCACTTAAATCCAAATCACTGCGCAAGTCACTCTTTCATCCATTCATCCATCCACTCACAACAAGTCCTGTGTCGATGGGCGAGCGGCGAAGCGGCAGGCGTGGGTACGCTGGCAGTCGTAGTCGCAGACCTACACACAGGCGGCTCAGGCCATATGGTCGTCTTCCACTGATCGGAGCAGCAGTGGGATTCGGCAGCCCCCTGAGTGTCTGAGCAGCCCTCTTTAGGAAAGCACCGCTCACCTCCATGGCATGAGGAAGGGGCTAGAAAAGGTGCCCTAAACATTGCCTGCTCCACCACTACCTAACCAGCTTACCGCGGTTGGTGGGTACCCTACTTTCGCGGGCGACACATAAGAAAAAGAAAGGACATATTTTTCCCCCTCATTCTAGGCGCATGGAATGTGCGCACTCTCCTTGACAAAGACTTTAACGCAAACAGACCTGAGAGGCAAACTGCCCTGATTGGGAGAGAACTGGCCAGATACAACATTGACATAGGAGCACTGAGTGAAACTCGACTTGCAGGCGAGGGCCAACTTTGCGAAAAGGGGGCAGGTTATACATTCTTTTGGAGCGGAAGAGGAACTGAAGAAAGACGAGAAGCAGGGGTTGGATTTGCAATCAAAACATAAATTGTCGGCAAGTTAGCGGGGCCCCCAAAGGGAATAAATGACCGACTCATGACGGTCAAGATCCACCTGCTTTATGGAAGAAAACATGCCACCACCATTAGCGCGTATGCACCAACTATGACAAACCAGGATGACGTCAAGGATAAGTTTTACGAAGAACTACATGCAGTCATTGCATCAGTTCCTAAAGCAGATAAGCTCATCATTCTTGGTGACTTTAATGCAATAGTAGGCTCAGATAACATCTCCTGGAATGGCACTATCGGAAAGTACGGCGTGGGTCGCTGCAACAGCAATGGACTTCTTCTCCTCCAGACTTGCGCAGAACATGACCTCCTTGTCACCAACACCATTTTCGACTTCCTTCCCGCAACAGGACCTCCTGGATGCACCCTCGCTCAAAGCATTGGCACTTAATTGACTATGTAATTGTTAGGAAGAAGGACAGGCAAGATGTCCGGGTGACCAAGTCCATGTGTGGTGCCGAATTTTGGACTGATCATCGCCTCATTGTGTCTAAACTTAAAATTCGTATCCAATCAGCCAGGCGACCTCAGGGAAAGAAAACCCAAAAAGGCTAGATGTCACCAAACTAAAGATGACAAAAATCAAACAGTCATTTACTGACACCCTAGAAGACCTTCTCAAATCTATCTCGCTAGACGGTCAAAGTGTTGAAACAAATTGGGCAGCCCTAAGTGAGCAGATCTACAACACTGCTACAGAGGTTATGGGTCAAGAAACAAAATCAAGAAACAAAATGACTGGTTTGATGAGAACTCAGATGATAAAAAGCAGATGTTGGCTGAGAAACACCATCTCCATAAAGCATATTTAAATGATCCAAAATCTACATCCAAGAAAGACGCTGTCAACAACGAGCGTAGAATCATCCAACATAAACTGCGCCAGATGCGGGATTCATGGCTGAGTAATAAAGCAGATGAGCTCCAAGGCTTTGCTGACAGCCATGACTTGAAAATTTTTTACCTTGCACTCAAAGCGGTCTATGGTCCAACATCATCAGGATCATTTCCCCTCCTTAATGCAGATGAAAAACACTAATTACAGACAAGGAAAAAATGCTTCAACGCTGGGTTGAACATTTTAATAATATTCTGAACCAGCCATCATCTATTAACGACGAAGCCATCATCCGTCTGCCCCAAATTCCTATAAATGAAGCATTAGATGATATACCAACTCTGGAGGAAACTAAAAAAGCGATTCTTTAACTTTCTAGTGGAAAGGCCACCAGCTCCGATTCAATTCTTGTTGAGGTTTATAAAGATGGCGGTGCAGTTCTGATAGAGAAACTTCACGCGATCTTCCAGCAAATGTGGCAGAGTGAAACCATCCCACACGATCTCAAAGATGCGTCAATTATACATCTATATAAACGTAAAGGTAATCGCCAAGACTGTAACAATCATCGAGGCATCTCTCTTTTATCAATCGCTGGGAAGATATTCGCCAGAATCCTTTTGAATCGCCTTACGGCTCATCTTGACAAAGGTATTTTACCTGAAAGTCAGTGTGGATTCCGGAAAGAACGTGGAACCACCGATATGGTGTTCGCTGCAAGACAGCTACAAGAAAAATGCCAAGAACAGCACTGTGACTTGTACACAGCTTTCATCGACTTGACAAAGGCGTTCGACACGGTCAGTAGAGATAGTCTATTGAAGATTATGGCAAAATACGGCTGCCCAAAGAAATTTATCACAATAGTGCAGCAACTGCATGATGGAATGCAGGCTAGAGTTCAGGAAAACGGTGAGCTATCGGAGCCTTTCCCCGTCTCAAATGGAGTTAAACGACTCTGTTCAGTATCATGTTTTCTTCTATGCTGACTGATGCTTTTATAGACGGGGACACAGGAATCGACATTAGATATCGTATTGATGGAAAATTGTTTAACCTTAGGAGGCTTCAAGCAAAAACCAAGGTCAAATCATACACCATCAGAGATCTTCTGTTTGCAGATGATTGTGCCCTCAGTGCTGGCTCAGAGGCTGATCTGCAGCATAGTGTGGATAGATTCTCAGAAGCCTGTGCCAACTTTGGGCTTACCATCAACACGGAGAAAACAGAAATCATGTTCCAACCAGCTCCTGGCACAGTTTATACTGAGCCAATCATCAAGGTTAAGGGTGAGAAACTAAATGTTGTGAACAGATTTACATACCTTGGTAGCTGTTGAGGGAGCGTTTATTTATATTTTTCGTGCTTATTCCTGCCTTTTTCTTTTGCACGACTGTTTATTAGATCCAATATAGAAAGGAATGTAATGTCCAGGGTTCTCTCTCTTTACGTGCCTGGCAAATAAACATTAATTTACTTTTGTGCACACATCTCTTTCTCCAACGAAAGTAATAACAACTGAGTGACGGTTTGTAACTTTAATACACATGACGACGAACTTCACATTAGACCCATTGATGTGGTCAGGCAATAAGAACACAATCAAGATTAATAATAATAATAATAGTCACTCATTTGCATGAACAATTATGAATGTTAAATATGACATGCAGTAGAATACTTCCATGTAAAAACAGGAATATACATTAGGGCTATCCACACACGCCCAAACACACATCTCAACCGTAAAACGGCTGGACACTGACTGCCCCCTTCGCTAACTCCATTTTCACCCGCCTCGTTAGCAATACTTTCACAGCCAGTCTCATCACGTGACATAGAGTGGCTATTTGGGTGAAATGGCAAAGTGCCAAACTCGGCGTTAAAATTAATGCATTTTCTACTCCCAACATTGCCCCTCTGTTCCCGAGCGGAAACCAAGGGTTTTCGCTTGAGAACAGTGGATAGTTAGCCCAAGAACTATTAATCTATTATGAAAGAAAAATCATACTGCTTAGAATAATATATGAAATAGTAATTGTAGTATGAAATGACATGAAAACGGATACATTTAAAAAGTTTAGACAAAATGTAATCCAATCTTTCAAAAAAATGCAGTTAAAGTCGTAACATGAATGTTTCAATAGTATATCACCTGAAAAACAAAACAAGATCAGACAATGTCAACATCTGGCACAAACAATTTCACTTTCCAGTTACATTCCTTGACAATAAGTCTGCCAGAAAGTTTTCTGATCCCTTGATTGGAATAATTGTGTATCTATATTCTTGGATAAGCAAAAACCATCTGTGTAATCTACTGTTTGTCGTAGTTTTTTGATTTAGGGATGTTAATGGATGGTGATCCGTCTGGAGGAAGAAGTGTGAGCCAAGTAAATAACGTGATAACTTGCTTATACACCAAATGATGGACACAAGTTCTCTTTCACTGGTGGAATACCGAGTTTCTGCTGGTAGCAACTTCCTGCTTACATACAAGCATGGATGTGGAGTATCATTGAACCATTACAACAGGCAACCACCAATGCCAGTCTGAGAAGCATCAGTCCTCAGAAGAAATGGCATTGTGATATTAGGTAACACCAAAATAGGTGCCTTGGAAAATACAGTTTTAATTTTGTTCAAAGCTCCACTGCAAGTATCGGACCAAACAATTTTAATAGGAGCTCCCTTTTTAGTCAAAGATGACAGGACAGAAGAAATAGATGAAAAGTTCGGAATGAACTTGTGATAGAAGTTAATGAGTCCTAACATGCTCCTAACCTGTTTCTTTGTCCGAGGGATATCTAATTCTAATATGCGTTTGACAGTGTGCTCATCAGGGTATAACATGTGGTTACCAACACGGTGACCAAGAAATGAAATTTCTCGACAACCAATCTGAACCTTTGAATGTCTAACTGTCAAACCATGCTTTCTGAGTAGCATTAATAAAGATTTTAATCCTGTGATATGTTCTTGCCAAGAACTATGGAATAAACAGATGTCGTCTATGTATGTGATGACATCAGATCTATCTCCTAAGAGTCTCCGCATCATGCGCACAAAAGTCGCGGGAGCATTGACAAGGCCAAAACACATATAATTCCATTGGAATAAACTATATGGAGTCATAAATGCGGTTAGTGGTTTGGCTTTATCAGTTAAAGGGATCTGCCAATATCCCTTGGATAGATCTAGTTTGCTAAAGTATGTAGCCTGAGATAGTTGTGATAAGAGATCCTCCCAAACAGGCATAGGCTCAGCATCTGTGAGAGTGACACTGTTAAGACGTCTAAAATCAATACAGATGCGAAGAGATTTGTCCTTCTTTCTAACTAGAACCATATGAAAAGAATAGGATGATTCAGAAGGAGAAATGATGCATATGCGTAGCATATCCTTAAGTTCACTATCCACCTGAGATCTGTAGTATAAGGGTATAGTATACGGGCTGAGTTTGATAGGCTGATCATCAGTCAATGTAATATCATGAGAGATAACATCAGTGCGACCTGGAAGTTCAGTCAGCACATCAGAGAAAGATTCTAAAACAGCAAGAGCCTGTTCTCGATAACTAGAATCTAAATCACCTGATACAGTTACATCTCTCCAAGATTCAGAAGATGTTAAAGGCAGCAGAGGAAAATTAAAAGAAATATCGCTTGCTGTAGAATCATCAGATTCCACAACAGCTGACAAAGTCTGTTGCACCAGTTCATCAGAAATACTGTCCAAGATAGGTTCTAATTCTGTAGGGCGCTCCACATATAATTTTAACATATTGATGTGAAATGTTTTAACTTTGCCCCTTATGTCAATGGCATAATCTACATCAGTTTTCTTCTCAACCACCTTAAAAGGGCCCTGCCAGGAAATTAGCAGTTTATTTTCCTTGGTCGGAAGAAGTAGCCATACTTTTTCTCCTGGTAAGATCGAACTTAATTTTCGAGATTGGTTGCGGCGCAATCTCGACATGTGTGAAGCATTACGTATCATCCTTGATGCATAAGTACATGCATCCACAAGGCGTTGCCTGAGATCAATGACCAGTTCATAGCTGGTGCGGACAGTAACATCCTCCACTGATCCCAACAACAAATCCTTGAGTATGAGCATAGGACCTCTAGGGTTGGCACCATATACCAACTCAAATGGCGAAAAGCCAGTGCTCTCATGGGGCACTTCTCTGTAAGCAAATAAGACCGCTGGTAACATTCGGTCCCAGTCACGAGGACATGTCTCGGTGACTTTGCCTAACAATTGCTTCAACGAGCCATTGAAACGTTCGCAAACGCCATTGATTTCCTCAGGAAATCCTATGCGACAAAAATAACAAATAAAGCATCAGCGACCGCTGCTGAGGTGATAGTCTTCAATGGTATGGCCTCTGGCTAACGTGTACATAAGTCTATACACGTTAGGATATATCGATATCCTCTATCTGACATGACTGACATAGGACCAACTATGTCAATTGCAAGCTTGGTGAAAGGCCGTAATGGCATATCAGTGACTTGTAAGGGTGCAGCGTGGTGCTTGCCCCTACGTGCTACCTTTTGACAAGTTGTACATGACCTGCAGTATAGCTTTACGTCTCTGTTAACACAGGGCCAATAAAAATTTGAGGTGACACGAAACAGAGTACGCTTAATCCCCATATGACCAGCTAAAAGCGAGTCATGGGCAGTATTCAATACAATAGGTCTAAAACTCTTTGGAATAACTACCTGTCTCCTGACTAAAACATAGTTGTCAAAGCATCTAGTCAGTACTGAGTTTTTAAATTCAAACCAATAACGTGAAGTTTTTGTCTTCTTCACATGCTTGCTCTCTGCTAGAGCAAACAATGGTTGCAAAGCAACATCTTCACGCTGTTTGGTCGCGAACGACTGGGGGGGGGAAACATTATGAACATTCTGAAGAGATGCTGTCTCACTAAATGGTATAGCTGGCTCTGCCTTGAATTCAGCGGCATGCTGGGCCCTAGTGACCACAGCGTTAGCCAACACTGGGTGAGATTCAACCCATTTATGTATCTCCTCTGGAGAGCAATCCTTAATACCTGGTATATTACCAAAGATAATGTCTGATACTGGTTGATCAAGGACACATGCCCTTACCTTCCCTGTAAAGAAAGGTGTGGCAATATCTATTTCTGCCACTGGGTAACACTCTATACTCCCACCAAATTTTATGCACTTCACTGTTTTACCAGTAAAGGCAGATTCATCAATTAATGATCTACGGACTCCGACAGTGGTACAGCCAGAATCACGAAGGACACTTACATGCCTGTTATACAGGAAGCCAGTATATAATGTGAGGCGTCCCATGTTCTCACAAGATGACATAGCGGGTAGAGCATGCCCGCAAATTAATCTGGGCTGTGAACCAGGTTGGAATAAAGATTTGCATCCATAACAATTTTCATCATTAAGTGAGCTAACAATACATGCATTGGCATGGTCGGTTCCCTTCTCATCATTCTTTTTTGTAGTTACACATGCATTACCCTTCTCATGATTGCTATTGTCATTATGCCCACTGTGTTTGTTAATGCTGTTTCCATAATATTTCTTATAAGGTCTATTCCCAGCACATGACCAACATCTGCCACTATTCATATTACCACTGTAGGGTGCATTGTCTTGTGTGGGTCTATGATCCATCCGTTTGTGATGCATTTCCTCATTACGGCTAGAATTCTGCCGCCACTGACCTTGGTTTGAATAACCATAGTCTCGCCTCTGTGAGAAGTTAGATGGTGACCTCTGCCTTGGGAAGTTATATTTTCCTCGGTAGTTGGATCTATAGCTTTGCCTTACTCTGCTGTCCGCACTCTGTGATCGAGGTCTATGACCACCATCTCTTAAATCATGACGAGCCACACATACTGGGAGTGCGTCCTTTATAGTTGGTTTGTGAACCTCTTTATCTGGGTGAGCTGTCATATATTGTCTCCCAAGAATCTCCATTGCCTCAAGGTCTTTCGGTTTTCTTTCTTGAAAAAATGAGGCAAAATCGGTACTACATGCCGACAACACCTTGTCACGTAACATTAGATCAAGTAAGCCAGTGAAGGTCTTATCAATTCCGGACAATTCTATCCATCTTTTAGAATATAATTTTATTAATGAGATAAATTCTCCAAAGTCAGCTTTCCTGCTAGGCAGACAGGAATGAAATTTATCACGGAATCCTGCTTCCGTAAGCTGAAATTTACGTAGCAATGTCTCCTTGACAACATCGTAGTCTTCTCTACTACCGCTGTCCAGAGCAAAATAAGCCTGTAGAGCGTCCGCTTTTAAAAAATCGCATAATGTTGCACTCCATTGACCCTTGGGGATCTTCAACGCACTGACCTTGAGCTCAAAACGTTGTAAGAAACTATCGACGCAGTCGATTTGTTGGTTGAAATTAGGCAATCGTATCCGGTTTGTGGTCACAGGTGTACTAGATGATGTGTTTGGAGCATCCAACTCCACTTTTCTTAGGGCGACAGCAACATCTATATCTTTCTGAATACGCAATTTCTCTATCTCCAAATCAGTTGCTTTCTGAACAGTTGCAGCAGCTAATCTTAATTTTTCTTGCTCAGCGTCAATCTTTAGTTTTTCTAGCGCAAGAGCTTGTGCAAGATCTTTTTCTTTCTCTTCCATCTTCATTCTCTCCAATTTCTCCTTTTGTTCTATTTTGTCCTTCTCCAAATCTTGTGTCTTTTTCTTCTCATCATGTTCTAACTGAAGCCGTTTTAATTCACGTTCATTCTGTCTTTCAATTCTTGCATTATAGCTGTCAAATTGTGCAGTAGCAAACGCCTCTAGTTCCGCTCCTGATTTATTAAATTTAATCCCAATTTCTATAAAGTCCTGAAACGAAGACATGGTTTCCTACCAGAAACTACTTTCTGTTCAAAATATAGTGATATTTATAATGATGAACAATACAAAACTCAATACCTATGTAAGTCGTACAAACCCGCCAAGGACATAATTAGAATGTGTTAAATTATAGTGATATTGTTAATGAACACTGCAGTGCTCAATACATGTTATAATAAAAGAAAAAAAAATATGCAAAATTATGCCATGTATATCAATGGGTCCAGACAAATGTACAATGAAAAGATGAAGGCAATGATGTCAATGACAATGATGATGATGATGGTATATTTTCAAATACAACACACACAAAAACAAATAAAAATCAACCAACTAAGACAACAAAACCAATATTCTGTATTAACATGTAAAAAAAATAATAACTATTAGACACTACAAATAATTCACAACTAAAACGAAACAACCGTCACATTAACAACTAAGGAGAAGAAGTTATAGAAAGCACTATTACAACAACTGACAATGTGATATATATACGAAACAATAACAAAACGTGATACCTAACGCCACATCTAAACAAAAATTAAATGTTCGCAATGCAAAAAAGGACTATCAGTATGAATGCGTCAAAGCACTAAAATTCCTTAAATGCAAACCTCACATAAACCTATAGAAAATCACCTTTCATCATACTTCCAAAGATGCATAAAAAAAAAATGATACCTAAAAAACAAATTGCAACACTGAACATATAGAATAGAAAAAAAGAAAAATAGCAAAGATGGAGCACGCTATGAAAGCACAAGATGCTTTAAACAAGCTTTTACAATGAAACTAAACGTATCTTAAAATGCAGACTAAAGTATTTTGGTCTGAACACGGCGTAACGTAGTTTACACTGTCTCGCATGAATCAGGAACACTGAGCCAAAATAGAAACTATAGTTCTGAAAACTTGTTTGATAATATGTCGTCTGGTGGAACTGTTTTATTTATTTCTTAATAATAAGGTCCGTACAGTTTCTTTCATAGATTTATAAATGTTAGTACACGTATGGTCCCTGAAAGCCTTCAATGTTTTTGGAAAAACTAGGTCCTCCGTTCGTCTTTAAAATATTCCATAAACAGAAATCATGCGTGTTTGTTGACCGAAATTCCTGCTGCCGGTAAAGGTCACGGGGCGTGGCTAATTTGCCGCTGTGCGTTGAAAAGTTTCACTTGTACGGGAAGCTCATTTGCCCGATTGTTGGTTTCACCGTAGTTTGTGAAAAAAGGTTCGTTTGCAAGAAAGTTCATTTACACGAACAAAAAGTCATTGTTAAACAGCCCAGTTCTTAAAAACAGCTTAAAACACGTTGCCTTAAAAGTGCATCTGAACTCCTGTCTCATGTTCAATCATGTTATAGTTCAATTGATGCAAATGCATTTTAGATAAACTTGGTGCACATAATTAATTGAGGCATAAGACATCGCGAGGCACAAGGCTTGGCTACCCAACTGTTCAGGAGTGGGTTTATTTATATTTTTCGTGCTTATTCCTGCCTTTTTCTTTTGCACGACTGTTTATTAGTATCCAATATAGGAAGGAATGTAATGTAACAGGGTTCTCTCTCTTTACGTGCCTGGCAAATAAACATTAATTTACTTTTGTGCACACATCTCTTTCTCCAACGAAAGTAATAACAACTAAGTGACGGTTTGTAACTTTAATACACATGACGACGAACTTCACATTAGACCCATTGATGTGGTCAGGCAATAAGAACACAATCAAGATTAATAATAATAATAATAGTCACTCATTTGCATGAACAATTATGAATGTTAAATATGACATGCAGTAGAATACTTCCATGTAAAAACAGGAATATACATTAGGGCTATCCACACACGCCCAAACACACATCTCAACCGTAAAACGGCTGGACACTGACTGCCCCCTTCGCTAACTCCGTTTTCACCCGCCTCGTTAGCAATACTTTCACAGCCAGTCTCATCACGTGACATAGAGTGGCTATTTGGGTGAAATGGCAAAGTGCCAAACTCGGCGTTAAAATTAATGCATTTTCTACTCCCAACAGTAGCACACTTTATCAGAACATTATCATTGATGATGAGTTGAACACCAGGATCTCCAAAGCCAGCAGCACATTTGGCAGACTATACACCAACGTTTGGCATCGAAGTGGCATTAGTCTACAGACAAAGCTGAAGGTGTACAGAGCTGCGGTGCTTCCAGTGCTGCTATATGCATGTGAAACATGGACTGTATACAGGCGCCACGTAAAGAAGCTAAACCACTTCCATACAGTCTGTCTCAGGAAGGTAATGAACATCAAATGGCAAGACAAGATCCCGGATACCGCCGTTCTTGACAGAGCTGGTATCCCTAGCATCCATACTATTCTGATGCAGTCACAGATTCGCTGGGCAGGTCATGTAGTCCGCATGCCAGACCATCGACTGCCAAAGATACTCTTTTATGGTGAGATGCAGAAGGGTAAACACTCCCATGGTGGCTGTCGTAGATTTGTGATAGGTGAATAAGACTTAGTTTGGTCCCTTCTGAATAGACATAGAAATGAGTGATAGTTCAGTGAGAAGATAAAAATAGAAATAGATTTCACGAGTGAGGTGGAGGAAATATAGTAGATTCTGTCTCTGACACTAAAGAAGCTTCTCTCAGTCAGTCTATCATCTACAGCAGAGTTAGATTAGTCAGACAAATCTAATATAATGTATATTAATATATATACTCCTCACATACACACACACATAAGTGACTACAATAGACACACAAACGTGAAACTATGACAAATGGAAAAAAAATATATAGATATTTGGGAACGAACTGACCAACACACTGATTAAGTTAAATTGAATTTTAATTATCAGAATAAAATTCCATCACTACACATAAAAAGCAATACATCAGTCATATACAAAATAGTCATAAAGTCAATGAATTGCTACAAGAAATGATAGACCCACAGTTATGATCTTTTCCCCTGATGTATAGCCCATAGTCCTGTTAGAAGAAAAGTGATAGCCCCAAAGAGTCACGGATACATCTGTGGTAGTCTAATGATTTTCCCTTTTAAAGGTATGAACAGACTCTGATATTAGTGTGATCTATCCTAAGGAAAACTATTGTTAGCAACAAAAACCTGCATAAAGAAAATTTAAGACAGCAAAAATGGGTGCCAAAAATACAACAATAAAGGAATCACTCAGTCCTGCATTCACTCTATTCAGTCGGCCGTGATCACGTGCGTTCATTCATACTTACAGCTTTGGTAGCAACTTCTGGAAACACAATTTTTAGGACATGCACCTACAGACTCCCCAATGCTAGTCTTGGCCAAGAGAACCCCAGTTCCAAAAAGACGGGTTGAATTCACTGCTTCAGGGAAACGTTTTCTTGGTTATTCTTATTTTGGATGTCTGTTTAAGTCACATTAAAATTGTCCAGGCACGGACGTTAACAGCGAGCACGGTGTCCATATCTTAGGTTACTAGAAATGAGGAATGTCAGGTCGGTGCCTTATCTCAGTATAGGACTTTATTTGGTCACACCACCACTGGTCAAAACTACGTCGCAATGATAGTGATATTTACTTGCCACAAGGGCTGAAAATGTACTTGAGAGTTTGTGAAAAAATATGATCTGGCTCAAAGGCACAGTATAAGCATTTAGTCCCAAAAAAACCCGTTAGTGAGAGTTGTACTCTGTCTATTTATGGAGACACACGCACTGTCAGACAGGTGTTAACTTGTAAACCCACGTGGTTAGAGGTAAAATGTTTCTTCTCTCAATTGTACTCAAACGCTGTCAAAGTTGAGTTACCCCAGTTTCACTGAATAAAGAAAACAACATATAAAATACTTATACATACTATGTACTCGGTTATAACTTACATTATAAACTGCAAGCGGAGAGCTTGGCTTATCGTTTAAAACTCCCGTGAAATAAAATCAGTCATCATGAATTAGAAATACATACGTATTTTGTCAAAACTCACCGATGAATCGGTGCAGTTATAAGTTAGTTTTTAAAATATTCTCGACTGAGTATTTAACAGTTAAATTAAATTCATTTATAGCTGCATGAGTTTAAGCTAGAAATTATAATTTATTCTGCTTTCCACTGAAACACGTCACCTAGAGAATATAACAGACTTATACATTCTTCCTTCTGCACAGAATCTAACTAGTAAAATGAAATAGACGATTTATCACTTAAATCACTCACAAAATACTAGATATCTAATATATTTACCTCCACACAGAACTACAGACTAACACCATGAACTAGAATCATTCAATATATGGGTAGTCCAGAACTTTTGATGAATTTTGGTAATAAGCGGCAAAATTGTCGAGCAACTAGAACTTCGCAATACAAAAGATATTCCTTCTAGCCCTAGCGATCTGTCTACTGCAAATTTTGGAGGACTCAATGAAATCAAGTTTCAAACTCTGGTTAATATCTTAAACAGACAAAGGATGCGCGCTATTTCCAAAACCCCCTGTCTCCCCCTCTCCTCTTTCTCTCTCCCTCTCTTAACACTTCCTGTTAAGTAAGACGTTACCCATAACCGCCAAACGTGCGTCTTCACACCTCACGCCCAGGACGGACCGTAGAGCGCCCGTGTCAGATGAAAATGCTAGACGATATGTCTCATTTCTGAGCTATGCAGATGGCAGTTTCCACACCTCTCCGAAAAACTCTTAACCAAGAGCGCCGTGTCATGAGAAAAGTGTAGACAAATGTCTGCAATCATGTCTGGCGAAATGAATTCTAACACTATATCGTCTCGTGCAGGGACTGACATCTTATGTAATTAATGCGTTCTAGTATGAGAAAAAGAAACGGTAAAGTCAGAATGGGAAAGTAAATTTTTTTCGCAAACGAACGAATGCGAAAAAACAGGAAAAGGATAAAAGAGCGATAATAAAGTAGAGGACACGGGTAGAAAAGAAAAGAATATAGAAAATTTATTGACCATAAATCTCTATGCGACAGAACATCCCCCCTTTAAGATATGGAAGCACTCCATGTGTATGTTATGGAAATAAATTTCCTTTATCCGTAGCTTCAGGGTGTCTGTCCTCTTCCCTCTCATCTCCCCCCTCTATCTCTGTCCAATTCCTACTCATGAAGTCTGCTCCCACGTTTTCTCTTCCTGGAATGTATTCGACTTTAAAGGAATATACACTTAGCAGCAGTGACCAGCGCATTATTTTCGCATTAAATTCCTTATTAGCCCCAAGAAATGCCAGTAGAGCATGGTCGGTCTGCACTGTGAATGTTGCTCCGTAAAGATATTCATGGTGCCTCCTTATACCATGCACTAATGCCAGACATTCTCTTTCCACTGTGGAGTAATTTTGTTCTGCCTTATTCAATTTACGACTGCCGTATACCACTGGGAATAGCTGGTTGGGATCATCGTCGCCTGCCTGAAGCAAAGTGGACCCGATGCCTTGTCCCGATGTGTCAACTCGCAATACAAAAGGTTTGGTAATATCAGGCAGTCGCAGAAGTGGATATTCGGACAACTGTTTCTTGAGCGTGACGTAAGCGTCTTCGCACTTTTGTTCCCAGATAATTCTCTCCGGTCGCCCGTTTTTCGTAAGGTCAGTAAGGGGTGCTGTCAACCCATTGAAGTTTTTGATGAATTTCTGGTAATAAGCACATAGTGATAAGAACGATCGCGTTTCTTTCTTCGTCCTTGGCCTCTTTGCTGCACGTATCTTCTCTACGTTCTTAGCAACTGGCCACATGGCACCGTGAGCAATGGTATGCCCCAGGAAGTCAAGTTTCTCGAAGCCGATTAAACATTTGCTAGGTCTAGCTGTGAGACCAGTTTCCTGTAGTCTCCTGAGGAGCATCTACCCCGTAGCCATGTGTTCTTCGTATGTGTCCGTTGCAATTAGTATATCGTCCATAAAATTGTGGATGTGTGGACTGTGCAATGGTTCTAACAGCTTTCTCATAATCCTTGTGAACACTCCTGGTGCGTTGTGTAACTCGAATGGCATCATGTTAAACGTATAGTGTCCTTCACTAGTGCTGAAAGCCAGCAAAGGCTTAGTTTCCTCTTTGACTGGTATCTGATAGTAGCCCTTACTCAGGTCAATCTTTGAGAAAATCCGTGCCTTGCTTAGCTTGCTAAACAGCTCAGAAGCGCTTTGCAGGGGTTCCGGCTGTAATTCCGTTATTGTGTTAAGAAGACGGTAATCAATACACAGCCGAACTTCCTTATTGGGCTTCTGCAACAGCACTACGCTCGCACTATACGGAGATGTAGACTCACTAATAATTCCTGTTTTACGAAGCTTGTCTATCTCTGCGCGTAGCGTATCAGCTTTCGCATACGGAATAGGGTATACTCTGGTTTTCGAACGGGTGTCTCGTTTTGTTAAGTTTCATTTCGAACTCTACGAGATGAGTTCGCCCAGGTACATCCGTTAGCACTGCTGTGTACTGGTTTTTTTTTTTTTTGACTTTTGTCCACTCTACGTGTGAGTAAAGCCCTCGTTTCTGTCTGTTGTGCTTCTGAGAGAGTATCACCAAATTTTACATCTTCGAAAGATTCAGTTTGTTGCAATGGACATTCCATGCAACTATCGTCATCTTCAACATCCTTTGTAGCTATGGCGATCGCCAGGAGATGTTCGGGGGACGGCGCCCGGTCTTTCCAAGTATTTCTGCAACAGATTTACGTGGTAACCCTTCTCCTTTCCTTTAATAGAGATCAGTTAATTCGTTTCTCGAGATCTTTTTCAGGACGGTAAAACGGCCCTTGCCACCCGATGCGTAGCTTGTTGCTTCCGGTTGGCAGTAACAACAAAACTTTTATCTCCTGGTTGTAATTCTCTTCTCCTTTGCTGCTTGTATTGTATCGTTTTAGCGTGCTTTGCGCGAGCTTTCTTAAGGTTGGTCGTTGCTAGATCCCATCCTAGCTGTAGCCTTTTCCTTCAATTTCGATACATATCTACTGGCTGAGACAACTGTCTCATCCGCCTTCTGGTCTGTCAGCGACCCTGAGTAAGGCTTCAAGCTGGCCCTTGATAGGTCTGCCGAATAACAGTTGTAAGCTGGGGAGGAAACCCGCAGAGGCCTGAGGAACTTCCCTGTACGCAAATAGGTCTGCAGGAATGAAAAGATCCCAATTTTCCGGTTTTTCTTGTCCCAGCTTACGTAACATCGTGGTGAGACTGCCATTGAAACGTTCCACGAGCCCATTACCGGCCGGATGGTACAGGCTGGTGTGGATGTGTTTGGCCCTCAAGATCTTAAAGATCTCCTCCATTACCAGGCTACGGAATTGGGATCCATTGTCCGTCAAAACTTGTTGAGGGAATCCCAACCGTGTAAAAATCTGCACTAGAGCTTCTGCGACATGCTTTGAATTTGTGCATGTTAGCTGTATAGCTTCGGCACACATAGTGCATGTGTCGACTAGGGTCAGGATAAACTTGTTCCTTCGTTTGGTCCTTTCTAGCGGTCCAACAATGTCGACAGCAACCCGTTCAAATGGTGTTCCCACTATTGGCATTTCCCCATGGGAACTGGGGGGGGGGTGGTGTCCAATGCTTGGGTGCCACCCGTTGGCACTGGGCGCAGGATTTGACGTATCTGATAATATCAGTATTCATTCCTGGCCACCAATAGTGAGTGTGTATTCGCTGGTTTGTGGCGTTCTGTCCCATATGTCCGCTAAAGGGAAGAGAGTGCCCCATTTCTAGGATTTGACTTCTGTACTTTTTCGGTACTAGGAGCTAATTAAAATCTGCCTCAGCTTCGCCCTCTCGGCCATAATAAATCAGTGACTGAGACTTACTCAAGGAAGAAAAGACGAAAAAGGATACACTGGTTCCTACCACTTGCGAGAAAATACCAAAACAAAGGATGATATACTTATATACTGGGATACCTCCTCCTATAATGTAGTATCTAACTATCGCTGCTATTAATCGGCAATAAAGCACCTAATGCAGACGACTACGCCAAATAAATGGTAGTTAAGATTTACTCACTAAAAATAAGTTGCTACAGTGGAAACAAAATAATTATTGCAAGAATTAAAAGAGAAAAAAAAATTCCCTTAATTTTTAAGTCCACTACAAGTTCACCCCTGCAGACAGTTAGGATAAGAGAGGCAATTAACAAGACGTAATTGTCTAAACGCACTCCTTAGCTTAGCTCAAACACCTACTTCTTCAGAACCCTGTGATTGTTAGACAATCACAAACTTTACCAGCGTTTAGTATTACAAAATCAATAATTAACATATATTCCGACAAAATCAACCTGTAACTCACATGTATATTACTAAAAAAATGCTGTGGAAAAACAATCATTAATTGTGTGGTCAGCACGCCCATAAACAGATCGTTAGTCTACATGAATAGTTATTTTTAAAAGATACACAAAACCACGAGACAATCACACTCTTGCTCTATTTCAGAATACAGAAAATTACTCCTGAGACGAGCTGATATTTGCCGTCTCGTCTTCCTATTCTAAATTCAAAATCCCGATAGACGAGTCCACATTTGTCGTAGATTTGTGATAGGTGATTAAGACTTAGTTTGGTCCCTTCTGAATAGACATAGAAATAAGTGATAGCTCAGTGAGATGATAAAAATAGAAATAGATTTCACGAGTGAGGTGGAGGAAATATAGTAGATTCAGTCTCTGACACTCAAGAAGCTTCTCTCAGTCAGCCTATCATCTACAACAGAGTTAGATTAGTCAGACAAATCTAATATAATATATATTAATATTTATATATACTCTTCACATACACACACACACACATACACATAAGTGACTACAATAGACACACAAACGTGAAACTATGACAAATGGAAAAATATATAGATATTTGGGAACGAACTGACCAACACACTGATTAAGTTAAATTGAATTTTAATTATCAGAATAAAATTCCATCACAACACATAAAATTACATCAATCATATACAAATAGTCATAAAGTCAATAAATTGCTACAAGAAATGATAGACCCACAGTTATTATCTTTTCCCCCGATGTATAGCCCACAGTCCTGTTAGAAGAAAAGTGATAGCCCCAAAGAGTCACGGATACATCTGCGGTAGTCTAATGATTTCCCCTTTTAAAGGTATGAAAAGACTTTGATATTAGTATGATCTATCCTAAGGAAAACTATTGTTAGCAACAAAAACCTGCATAAAGAAAATTTAAGACAGCAAAAATGGGTGCCAAAAATACAACAATAAAGGAATCACTCAGTCCTGCATTCACTCTATTCAGTCAGCCGTGATCACGTGCGTTCATTCATACTTACAGCTTTGGTAGCAACTTCTGGAAACACAATTTTTAGGACATGCACATACAGACTCTCCAATGCTAGACTTGGCCAAGAGAACCCCAGTTCCAAAAAGACGGGTTGAATTCACTGCTTCAGGGAACGTTTTCTTGGTTATTCTTATTTTGGATGTCTGTTTAAGTCACATTAAAATTGTCCAGGCACGGACGTTAACAGCGAGCACAGTGTCCATAGCTTAGGTTACTAGAAATGAGGAATGTCAGGTCGGTGCCTTATCTCAGTATAGGACTTTATTTGGTCACACCACCACTGGTCAAAACTACGTCGCAATGATACTGATAGTGATATTTACTTGCCAAAAGGGCTGAAAATGTACTTGAGAGTTTGTGAAGAAATATGATCTGGCTCAAAGGCACAGTATAAGCATTTAGTCCCAAAAAAAAACCCGTTAGTGAGAGTTGTACTCTGTCTATTTATGGAGACACACGCACTGTCAGACAGGTGTTAACTTGTAAACCCACGTGGTTAAAGGTAAAATGTTTCTTCTCTCAATTGTACTCAAACGCTGGCAAAGTTGGGTTACCCCAGTTTCACTGAATAAAGAAAACAACATATAAAATACTTATACATACTATGTACTCGGTTATAACTTACATTATAAACTGCAAGCGGAGAGCTTGGCTTATCGTTTAAAACTCCCGTGAAATAAAATCAGTCATCATGAATTAGAAATACATACGTATCTCGTCAATACTCAATGATGAATCAGTGCAGTTATAAGTTAGTTTTAAAATATTCTCGACTGAGTATTTAGCAGTTAAATTAAATTTATTTATAGCTGCATGAGTTTAAGCTAGAAATTATAATTTATTCTGCTTTCCACTGAAACACGTCACCTAGAGAATATAACAGACTTATAAATTCTTCCTTCTGCACAGAATCTAACTAGTAAAATGAAATAGGCGATTAATCACTTAAATCACTCACAAAATACTAGATATCTAATATATTTACCTCCACACAGAACTACAGACTAACACCATGAACTAGAATCATTCAATATATGGGTAGTCCAGAACTCGGCAAAATTGTCGAGCAACTAGAACTTCGCAATACAAAAGATATTCCTTCTAGCCCTAGCGATCTATCTCCTGCAAATTTTGGAGGACTCAATGAAATCAAGTTTCAAACTCTGGTTAATATCTTAAACAAGACAAAGGATGCGCGCTATTTCCAAAACCCCCTGTCTCCCCCTATCCTCTTTCTCTCTCCCTCTCTTAACACTTCCCATTAACTAAGACGTTACCCATAACTGCAAACGTGCGTCTTCACACCTCACGCCCAGGACTGACCGTAGAGCGCCCGTGTCAGATGAAAATGCTAGACGATATGTCTCATTTCTGAGCTATGCAGATGGCAGTTTCCACACCTCTCCGAGAAACTCTTACCCAAGAGCGCCGTGTCATGAGAAAAGTGTAGACAAATGTCTGCAATCATGTCTGGCGAAATGAATTCTAACACTATATCGTCTCGTGCAGGGACTGACATCTTATGTAATTAATGCGTTCTAGTATGAGAAAAAGAAACGGTAAAGTCAGAATGGGAAAGTGTGGCAGCCCTGGTGGTTATTATGAATCATCTATGGCAATGTCTGCCCAGGTTCGCTTATCTCTGTGGTTAGCTATACTATGCTGTATACCACACAGTCACACACACCACAGCACGTGATGCGATAACGCCATAGTAATTTGAGTAGTGGTTTATTTACATATGAAAGGATCATTGCTGTCTGCTCTGACCTCCACATTTGGTCCATCATAGAATATACAATGTAAGTTCATTCTTTCCCCACTCTCTCTCGCCCAGTATCGAATCTACACCTTCTGACCTTTTAACCATCAGTGATCACTCAGGTGTTATAGTCTCTATTTCTGTTGTTTCTTCCTTATAATTTCTTATGTCTATTTGTTATCTATCATCTCAGTGTTCAGGTTATCTATTGGTAGACCGGGCCTCTCCGGGGATGTTGTTTTCCCTTTTATCACTGAGGAACATGACTACTGTCTATATGTATCATGAATCACTCTACGTACCTTTTCCCTTTCCGAATAAAACTAACTCACACGGTTTTCTCCTTCTGAACAAGAATTCTCACTGTTCAATAATTCGGGTTAATCATTACCCAACTACTTCTTGTCCATGAAATATTCATCCTTTAAACTATCTGAGTACGCCATTAACATGGCTACCCGCGTATATGCGGCTTCCCTCTCTGGCTCACGTTTCTGTACTGTCTGCTGAGAAAAGCGTGATTCACTAGATTTTATCGTTCACCTCTCTCATGCGCAACATTGTTTTATACTCTATCTGAACCTTCACATTCCTAGTTCTCTTTATTCCTTCCCTTTGACTGTACATCGTTCCCTAACTGCCACATTATCTCCCTTTCTCCCCTAAAAATAAATTATTTATCCGTAGGAGAAAAAATTTATTTTAATGACTGTACCACCCATTATTGTACTTAACTATGTATCAAAACAAAAACAATATCCTTAGCAATGTGCTTTCACAACCCTAGCTCAGCACATTACCAATTACTATCTGTGTCAAAGGACAATTTCCCTTTACATAACACAATTAAATTATACTGAGAACGTACATTCATCAACATCTCGTTCCCATTTGTGACCACTCATCTTTGCTTTTTCTCCTATCTGCTCATATTACATGATTTCAAAAACATACATTTGACATGTTATACATTCCACTTCCTTAGTGGTCTTCATTTCTTTTTTTTTCACATCACCTAGCATGTCATTATTGTCTTACATTACAACATATTATCATAACAAAACTGAGGATAACTCTTTTCCCGTCACTTTTCTTAAGTGACCTTTCCTCTTTGCATTTATGACTGTTCTTAACCCTTATCTTTCTCACTCACATTCTGCCAACTGTGTAATTATCCATACAAAGTTTATTTCCTTTTACACATCCAGTCACTCCTATTGTCATACATGTAAACCCCTCATATAGTATTATTTTTTTGTCACCACACACCTGGTGTGACATGTCTGGCCTTCCTCTTCTCTCGTATAAAGCCAAACATGTCTTCTGTCATGTCTCCCTATATACATAGTTCATGATGGCGTGAGCCATTTACTATCATGGCAACACTGAATTGCCATACTTCCGCCCACCCTTTTCTAACTAGACCTTTGTCTATAATCTTACTACGCAGAAATATCTTCAACTTCTTTGGTCTACCTATCTTAAACCGCGTTGTCGCTTTGACCTACTTGCGGTATTTTTCTGCTGTGCTGACCTGTCACTTGACTTCCTTTTTTCTACAACACTGTCTCCCAGTGTCTGAATTTCTGTTATATATGTTCGGTGAGGGTTATCCTCAATAGACTCACATTTGTAGTCTGATAAACACCGCACTTAACGTTTTTATATGTTTTTCGTTCCCTCCCTGGAACTTCTCTTTGTGCTATCTCCCTTTTCCTTCTCCACAACACTATCTCTCCATGTCTAAATTTCTACTGTATATGTTCGGTGAGGGTTACCCTCCATAGACTCACATTTGTAGTCTGGCAAACGCCGCACTTAACGTTTATATATGTTTTTCGTTCCCTCCCTGGAACGTTCTCAACACAATTCTCTTCTCTTCATGTATTACGGAGAGAAAAAAAAATGATTTCTCCCCAAAATCTTCATAAGACTCGGTCACTACCGCAAAAATCTCTTTCTTTGCCATATGCTCCATGGCTTCTTACTTCTACATAAGTTCCTTCTAGAACTATATCTTTTATATGTCCGTGCCATCCTTCCTGTGGCTTCTCAATACTCCGTCACTTCTCCGTGACTCTCAATTTTCGCATACTTATTTATCTAAGCGATTCTCTTGTTTTCGCCATTTCCCATGGCCCTTAATACCTCACCGTCCAATATTTCAATTACTCACTCTTACTTTCGCCATCTCTTATGGCTCTTCTTCTTCTCACATAATATCCTCGTCATTTTTCATGACCTTTTATCCCTCATCTCCCCCTCTACTTCACTTAATATCTATATTTTCTTTTTCCTTTATTTTTCTTCTGACTTCGATGACGATTTGCCTGCTCTGCCTTTTCTATCCACCTTTTCCTGTTTGCATCATCTATCATTTTCGTCAGAACCTTATCAATTTCAATTCTTGTTTGTGGAAAGTTTGAATGATATTTTCCCTCTAGCACTCTCCAAACCATGATTCTTGAGAAGTTAAAATCAGGCCGCTTTATGGTGGCTTCTATTACATTTTTCAACTCATCCATGCTTGGTTCAACTATTTTGGTAATTTCCTTCGTATTTATCTGATTTATACGTTCAAGATCACTAATCTCATTTTTCGGCAAATAAATTCTACGGCCTTCGTCGTCCGTTATATGCTCGAGCTCGTCCGACCTGTATCCATATTCGTCGGAGTGCATAACTCTATCCTCCTCCCCACTTGACGAATCGAATTCTGATTCTATGTCAAGCTGGTACTTTTCGTGTACTGTACTTACACCCTCCTGTTTCGTCTTTCTTTTCTCCGAGTCTTCAATTTGTCGATTATACGCCTCCCTCCATTCAGTCTGCGTGATTGTCGCTGCATGTCGCATCCACATTTCTGCATTGTCTGCTATTATTTTCTCCAGATTGTATACTGTCAACTCCCTTTCTCTACTACTATCTCCACATTTGCTGCCTTCTTCCTTACCTCTTCTACTATTCTCTCCTCTTCTATAAGTACTTTTGTGTCTGTGACTACCGTCACTCTCATCAGACACTACACTGTCTAAGTCCGTCGACACTGATTCTGAAGACCAGCTCCGTCTACTTTTTTTTCTGGTCGACAGCATCGGCTCATCCTTCTTATTCTTTACTTCGATGCTATCCCCGTGCTGTGGTACCACTACTTCTTTAGCAGTTTGTAGGTTCATCCTTTTTACACTGAGTGGAATCTTAGACTTTCTCGTATTGTCTAATACCTGTGACCATGTTTCCTTTTCTCTCCTGACGTCTTTCTCATTGTGTGCTGGCCCCAAGTGTGACGCTACAGTATCTATCTCAGTTTGTGTTCCGGCACTAATCATCTGTGTTTCATGTGTTTCTGGTTCTTGTGTACCAACGTTGACCCTGTCTCTCTGTATGTTTTCCTGTTTCTGGACTGTTGTCCTAACCTGACTTGTCCATGTTCTATTCCTATTACCTTCTTCCTTTATTGTAATATTTTGTTGATCAGATCCTATTATGTTTCTCCACACTCCTACCGGTTCTACCTTCATTTCCCAACCGTTCTGTGTTCTTATATGGCACTTCTGTTGGTTTGCTATGTTGATTTTATTTATTTCTATGGGTTTCCCTTTTCTAATTTCTCCCACAAAATTCCTGACCGCCATTCTTATTCTTCTTTTATTAAGTGTGTCCCAGTGTGCGCGTACATCCGCTGTTTCTGGGATTTTGTTTGTGTCCCTGTTTTCTCTATCACAAATGTGACAATGTCCTTTCCCTATTTTTTCGTATCGTACGATTTAGACTCTGCTTGAAGATCTCTTTCATTAAGTAATGTGTCCAATTGCCTTCTGATAGAGTCTGTGATCAGATCAACAGATGAAAAAATCGCAATTTTAACTTTCTCCAATTCATCTGCTATTATTACATTGCATATTTGTCAATGTCTGTAAGCCCCTTACGGCATGCATGTGGGTCACCTGAAAATAAGTCTACATTACCTTTTATGTTTGCGTATTTAGCACTGTCTACCTTGGCTAATGTGTCGGTAATCGTCTTTATGAAGGTCAAAGTCGGACTGTCTTGCATGTTATACTGTGTCTGTTCGGCCTGTGTCATCGTAACAATCTGAAAAAATTACTACTTATTTCTACGGTTAAATTAAACTAACTTGCACCTGAAAATGAATGGAAATTTGTCTATTAGTCTTGGGTGTTCTGAAAAAAAAAAATAATATTACAGTTACAAAAAAAAATTATGCATACACTGTTATAATTCAATATTAGTGAGACCACAATACTACTAATAATAAGAATAGTAATTAAACAGGCATAATATTAATAACAATAATATTACCATAATGTCTAATTAATAAGACAAGAATAATAATACAACAATGTCTAATTAAACTAATTAATTAAGACGTCTGCGTTGGAGTACTCGTTTTATCGCGATGTTGCCCGCGTGCGTGACCGACTTTTCTTATTTTTCACAAACACTATTGTTATATTTTTTTATACCATCCGGACTACACACTGTTTTGCTACATACAAACCTGTCGTGAATCGGTTACTGTACTGCACTCTATGACCTGTCTTAAGACTACTTGCGCGAAACACGTCGACCTGTCCGTCTGCTGTGATGAGTGTCCCCGTGTTGATTTCTAAGCTGGCGTTACAGGACAGTGAATATTGTACCTGCTGTGTTTCTGCGAACCCCTCTCGTGCAGGCGTGAAGAAAGAAAATCTTGATTTGATTTCTGAGCTGGCGTTTCTGGTTGAGTGGTTCCCAACCTGTCACTTCTTCTGTTTACACTTTGACTGTACTGTTTTTCTTCGTATGTTGTGAAACTGCAACTTTACCTTCCATCTGCGTTGCCCCGCCGTCTGTGGTGCTTGAAGTCTGTCATCAACCAGTTTGTGTGTTGTACTTTGTCTTGTTGTGACGACTTATTCTCGTGCAGGTCGATTTGAAAGAAGAAAATCCCGACTTGGTTTTCCGGACCGACGTTTCTGCTTGGGTTGTTCCGATACTGTTCACTTTGTTCTGTGTTTACAACTTACACTGTTGTCACTCTGTTTTTTTTTTCATGTTATAAAAACGTAAATATGACTTTTTCTTCGTTGTACTCTGCCGTCTGTAGTTGGTGAGGTCTGCCACAGATAGGAAAATGTATTATGGTGTCTTCTGTATGTGTTATTCTGTAGGTATTATCATGGCTATCTGTCATTCGTGGTTGTTGAAATCTGTCACAGCGTCAAATGTATCTATGTCTTCTGCCTGAAGCGAGGAGAGATGACAGCATAAAGCATAGTTGTTGAACTCCTGTTTAGAAACAATGTGTGTGTGCTGCTGCTAGAGGTTGGTTACGGCACCAAAATCATAATATGTGGCAGCCCTGGTGGTTATTATGAATCATCTATGGCAATGTCTGCCCAGGTTCGCTTACCTCTGTGGTTAGCTATACTATGCTGTATACCACACAGTCACACACACACAGCACGTGATGCGATAACGCCATGGTAATTTGAATAGTGTTTATTTACATATGAAAGGATCATTGCTGTCTGCTCTGACCTCCACATTTGGTCCATCATAGCTCAGTATCGAATCTACACCTTATGACCTTTTAACCATCAGTGATCACTCAGGTGTTATAGTCTCTATTTCTGTTGTTTCTTCCTTATAATTTCTTATGTCTATTTGTTATCTATCATCTCAGTGTTCAGGTTATCTATTGGTAGACCGGGCCTCTCCGGGGATGTTGTTTTCCCTTTTATCACTGAGGAACATGACTACTGTCTATATATATATCATGAATCACTCTACGTACCTTTTCCCTTTCCGAATAAAACTAACTCACACGGTTTTCTCCTTCTGAACAAGAATTCTCACTGTTCAATAATTCGGGTTAATCATTACCCAACTACTTCTTGTCCATGAAATATTCATCCCTTAAACTATCTGAGTACGCCATTAACATGGCTACCCGCGTATATGCGGCTTCCCTCTCTGGCTCACGTTTCTGTACTGTCTGCTGAGAAAAGCGTGATTCACTAGATTTTATCGTTCACCTCTCTCATGCGCAACATTGTTCGCACATCTCCTTTTTATACTCTATCTGAACCATCACATTCCTAGTTCTCTTTATTCCTTCCCTTTGACTGTACATCGTTCCCTAACTGCCACAAAAGTAAAATTTTTTCGCAAACGAACGAATGCGAAAAAACAGGAAAAGGATAAAAGAGCGATAATAAAGTAGAGGACACGGGTAGAAAAGAAAAGAATATAGAAAATTTATTTATCATGAATCTCTATGCGACAGTGGCCAAAAAAAAGCGCTTCAAAGACACATTAAAGACGTCATTGAAAACCTTTGACATAAACCCAGACACATGGGAAGCTGCTGCGCAAGACCGAACTGCTTGACGCACATCTCTTCGTAAAGGTGCAGCGGCATGCGAATCATACAGAAGAACAGCAGCGGAACAGCGGAGACAAGCTAGAAAAGACCGTATAATAAAACCTTCACATGAAGCAAACATTTTCTGCCCACACTGTCCGAGATCTTTCCAGGCTCGCATCGGGGCTCATCAATCACCTTCGTACCAATAGACTAACCTAACATATTCCTAAATAATTGGATGAAGAGAGTGGTCTTTATCACCCGTGATGGACGAACAACATACTTCCTAAGTATGTGAATGTGTTTGTATTTTTCCAGCTTTTGGTCCCTTATTTTTATGAGTGAAGATTTCTTACATTTAGTGTCATGACTTCTGTCTTACATTTTAGTTGTCATGACTTCTGTCTTACATTTAGTGTCATGAAATGACAGAAGTCATGACACGTTCACGTCTATCTACCTGTAAATGAGTACCTGACAGCTCTTGAGTTAGGGAAGGCCGAGACAGCTAGGAATGGAACTGCCCACCACACCTACTAACAAAAATCTGGACTTCGTTTGATGAAGTCTCTAACAACTTCACACACTTACGGCAGTATTTGATATGAGACAACCTTTAACCTTTTACCAGTCATACTCATCGACATTTTACCAGTCATAATCATCGACATTTTACCAGTCATACTCATCGACATTTTACCAGTCATACTCATCGACATTTTACCATCATACTCATCGACATTTTAACCAGTCATACTCATCGACATTTTACCAGTCATACTCATCGACAAAAATTGAAATTGATAACGAAGAACTGGAAAGTGTTAATGAATTCGAATACTTAGGATCAATCATCAACAGCTCTGGCGACTGTGCAGTAGAAATTAAAAGAAGACTTGCAATTGCTCACATAAACTAATACAGATGAAAAACCTATGGCAAGGCACAAGCAAAGAAACAAAGTTACAACTGATCAGAGCAATGTATTATTCCCATTAGCAACATACGGCCTGCGAGACTTGGACTCTCAATAAAGACAGTTTTGCAAAAAAGATTACATTCATTCAAATGAAATGCTACAGAAGATGTTGAGATACCTGACTGAAAAAAAAGACCAACAGAGAATACTGCACTCACTAAATGTAACAGAACTTTGCTCCGAAATACCATCGCAAATAAGGACTGAAATTTTTCGGTCAATAAAAAGACATAATAGTCTGGAAAAAACAGTGATGGAAGGCATGGTCCCTGGAAAAAGGGGAAGGGGTCGACCTAGACGACGGTGGACCCAGGACATCACAGAGAGTCTGAACTTGTCTTTGGCTGATGCAGGTCGACTTGCCCGAATCGTGATGCGTTCAGAGCAGCTGTAATGGAGACAACGTTCTGGAAAGAATACGTCACATGATGACTCATCGACATTTTACCAGTCATACTCATCGACATTTTACCAGTCATACTCATCGACATTTTACCAGTCATACTCATCGACATTTTACCAGTCATACTCATCGACATTTTACCAGTCATAGTCATCGACATTTTACCAGTCATAGTCATCGACATTTTACCAGTCATAGTCATCGACATTTTACCAGTCATACTCATCGACATTTTACCAGTCATACTCATCGACATTTTACCAGTCATACTCATCGACATTTTACCAGTCATACTCATTGTCGTGGTTGAGTTAGAGTGTAGAGTATTTGTCGAGTTGGACAACTGTAGTAAAATCGACAAGGGATAGTGGACTGACAGAGTTATAGATTACACTTTAGATAAGGTGTAAATAGGAGATGGACTTGAGACAACCTGGAAGAAGATTTACCAAAATGATCTCTCTCTCCAGGCCTCAACTCACTTTTACTGTCTAAGCATCTCCTGCTCTCACTCTTTTCTCTTATCATACATAGAGATTATAGTAAAGAGCTAAAAATACAAATATGGATGGAAAGGTCGTGAACAGCGCATTAATAAATGTGTAAAATTTATTAAAGAAGAAAAGCATGAAAATAATGCATATCATCACAACAACATAAAATTACATCAATAATCAAACATTCATTAATAGTCATATACACCAAAACCCCACACACACAGATCACCATTCATAAAACCTGTAGAACACAGAGAGATGAAATAACTGAGTGTCAGCCCGTCCGTTTTCGGGACCAGATGAAATAGTCCGGACAGTGTGTTACTTGTAGATCCTTCGTGAGGGACTATGCCTACAAAAACTGTCCTTGTTGGTACTATCATTGGTGATTCCTCCCTACTGGCGCGAGGTGGGCTGGAAGACTCTAGTTACCTTCTGTTTACCAAAATGAATAAACTGCGATTCAGTCCGTCCGCTTTCGGGACCAGATGAAATAGTCCGGACAGTGTGTTACTTGTAGATCCTTCGTGAGGGACTATGCCTACAAAAACTGTCCTTGTTGGTACTATCATTGGTGACTCCTCCCTACTGGCGCGAGGTGGGCTGGAGGACGCTGTTTATCTCCTGCTGACCAACTGAAATGAACTTAGCGACAGCCTGTCCGCTTTCGGGGACCAATGGAATAGCTCCAGTAAGTGGTTTCTTCGTATATATCCGCCATCGGTGATGGAATTAACCTGAATAAAATCACTGTATAGGCGCTATCGTTGGTGTCTTCCCCCTACTGGCGCGAGTGGGGCTGGAACTCTGTCCATAGATGGCTGCTCATACGTGCGAAGTTCTACATAGACCCAGAAATAAACCATGGGACGAAGTCACTTGAGGACAATTGATCCCAAGGCATGCTTATCCGGCGCTAGAATTGGCTTTAAATCCGGTTTTTGCTGGTTGACTGTGGCTTGGCTGAGTGCCCCGTTTAGGCACAAAAAAGGCGGGTGATATGGAATTCTGCTATAGGCATGCTGGGCGGTTTTGATATTCTGGAAGCCGCAATGCTCTGGCTGGTAATCCAAGAGGCGAGTAGAGAACTACTACTGCATTTGATGATTCCAGATTTAGCGTTGGCTCCGTTGCACTGCGTGAGCTTAACTTGGCGTTGACAAAAGGTTGTTGATTCAGGAACGGGGTGTGACACTCGTGGGGCTAGATATCCTCAGAATCCCTCTAGACGAAGAGACGGTGACATTCTTCGTCTGACTGGAAACTAGACTAGCAATTCGGTATCCCCCTGAAACTGAGACCGAAAAGAGACACCCTTTTACATCAAGCAAATAATAAATCACACTAACTTTATACAGAAAGTTTCGCTCCACTATGGGATTAAATTTATTGTAGTTATTGCTATGATAGTTTAGGGCTGTCTTTAACCATGTCTCCTGTTCCTTAAAAATATCAATTATCAACA
>JAMPIV010017905.1:0-222691 GCA_024509875.1 Oreohelix idahoensis
AGGTTTAGTAGTGAGTGCCGTCTGACGAGTGACGCGTGTGATACGATTAAGGGCATCAGATAACACATGTTCTGGATAAAGACGTCGGCGAAAGAACTCAAGCATCTCTTGAGCTCGCTCATGAAAATCATCGTCATCGTGACATAACCGACGCAAGCGAAGAAGTTGAGAAAAGGGAATGGAATTTTTACAGCTAAGAGGATGCGATGAAGTATAAAGAAGGAAACCATGAGCGTCAGTAGCCTTATAATAGACAGACGTTTTAAGACCAATAGGGCTAATAGTCACAGTGATGTCAAGGAAGTTCACTGAGGTCGTAGAAATTTCAGAAGTGAATTTGATGGCAGGATTGAAATTACCAACATAGTCGATAAATCGACGGAGGTCTACCTCAGACATGTCAGTAATGCCAATACCATCATCAATGTAGCGGCGGTAAAACTCGGGTATTGGCCCATCATAATTTTGAAAGACCAAATATTCAAAGTGGCCCATAAAAAGGCAAGCGTAACTAGGGCCCATCTTAGTACCCATAGCAACGCCACTGATTTGGTTGAAGAATTGGCCATTAAACTCAAAAGAGTTGAGATTAAGAACCAACTCAGCAAGGCGAAGAAGCGGACCTGTACTTATAGTAAGATCAGTACGCTGGTCGAGAAAAAATTGGAGTGCCTTAAGACCATCAGCATGTGGAATAGAAGTATAAAGGGAACAAACATCTAGAAGGAAAAGACGGTAAGTACGATCAGGCGTGAATCTGATAGAATCAAAGGTAGTGATAGCATGAGTAGTGTCTTTCAAATAAGAAGGCAGATTGGCGACCAAAGGCTGGAAAATACTATCAAGGAATTCAGAAATACGTTCAGTGGGACAAGAGCAGGCTGAAACAATAGGCCTACCAGGGTTAGCAATTTTATGCACCTTAGGAAGCATGTAGAAGGAAGGCTTACCAAGACTACTATCAAAAATATGGAGAGATAAAGCACCAGAAGGGAGATGATCATCATGGACAAGGCCCCGGATAGTCTCATAAACAGTAAGATTATTCCGGACTGTAGCATCACCAGAACAAGGTGAGTAAAAGGTGGTGTTACCTAGCTGTGTAACTCCTTCGTGAATGTATAAGTCCTTACGCCAAACAACCACAGCACCACCTTTGTCTGCCGGCTTGATAACAATATCATCACGGTTTTTAAGGCGTGACAATGCCCGCCATTCAGAAGACGTGAGGTTGGATCGACGGAGACGGCGTAGATTGAGCTGGTCAATGTCATGTAAAGTATTGGCAATATATAAATCCAGAGCACGAGAAGCTCCTGGAGCTGGAGTCCAGTCTAGTTTACGTTTGCCGAAACGACGAAAGATATCATCAGTATCGGAAACCCTGGTAGAATCATTACCATTACGATGGTAATATTTGAGACGCATGCGGCGATGGAAGCTGTGAACATCCTGAAGCAGAGAATATTTGTCAAAATTAGAACGAAGAGGAACAAACTTAAGACCTTTACTCAGGACAGACAATTCATCAGGAGACAGATGCAAATCTGGAGGAATGCAAATAACTTTAGCTTGGGTAGAAGACTGAATAGAGGACCCTAAAGGAGGTTGCGGACGGAGGCGGCGCAATTTCTCTTTTTTATGCGTGCACAAACGAGTATACAGCTCCCTATTCGTGTCATGAATTATAGTGCGAATAAGAGGGAACGCTGCCGGGCACAAAGAAGTCAGTAGACGTAGCTGTTGTGTAAGGTTGGATTTCGAAAGTTCAAACTCAGTCAGCTGGCGTTTATGTATAGCAATGACGCACCTCATACGTTGGAAGGAACATTTCTTCTCAACTTGTTGTAAGCGATGCTGGTCGGCAAGATGAGGAAGTCCCGCCGATAGATGGAAGCTAGAGACAAACCCTTTGGGAATAACTCTAGCATGGAGACAGTTCTTGAGAAAATTAATGTGACATGTACAGCGTGTCTTCTTGTATATAGTAAAGGCTAAGTCACAAGCAGTACGAGATATGTCAGAAGGCATGAGAGAAAATGAATGGGTGATAAAAGAATGAAGAGAAGAAATCAAATGTTTCTGATAAGGCATAATGAACAAATGTAAAAATATGAAACAAGAGATGCACACAAAATATAGTAGTCACGAAACGGAAACAGGGTAGCAGCAATAATTGTAGTATAGTATAAGTAAATAAATTAAGGGGCTGCAGTAAAACTGGTAAGGAATATAAGTTTATAAACTAATAAAACGGTATAGAATCAGTTTTACAAATAACAGTTCACATGAGACAAGGGACGTTTCGGGTTTTACCCTTCATCAGCCACAGTTACAAACAGGTGACAAGGACAAGAATTACATATAGATACTACAAAAACACATGATGATGAGAAACATACAGAAAATGAGCGATACAAGCAGATGGAAAAAATAAACAACCACAGTGATGAGCGAAAAATGAACAATAATAATACAAGAAAATCGTAATACCTGAAAGAAATACCGAAACAAGAAAGTAAATATTCAACGAAACGAAAAAATGAATAAACAAAACTTAAGAACAAGTAAAAGGTCACTTAGCTAGATCGGAAGATGCTTGGAATAAAACACTGAGGCACTTTATCAAAGAAATCCCGTATCAAAGGAAATGACGTATAAGATCGCGACAATAAGATACGAAACGAACCAAAACAAAAACATAAGAAGACAGATCGGAAAAAATAACGAAGAATGAAAAAGAGAGAAAAAGAGAGAAAAACCACCAGAATTTATGCAAAATGATGTTGTATATTTAAACCGCCGGGAGCTAGAACGCCCATTTTAAAAATAAGACGATTCTCCAACGAAAAGCGAGTCTTGTCATTACCGGCACATGAACGCAGGGCAGTGACATGTATATCGGAATTACCTGAATGGTCCGGTCTATTGAAATGAAGGGCCACCGGTAAATGTTTGTCCTGATAGATGTCATTCAAGTGCTCACGAAACCTGTCTGCCAAACGCCTACCAGTTTCACCAATATAGGTCATGCCACATCTCTTGCAGATAATAGCATAAATCAGGTTTCTGGATTCGCACGTAAAAGACTCTCTAATGATAAATTTTCCTTTAGGAAAAGTGACTGTCTGAGTTTGGAGTACAAACGGACAGGTCTTGCATATCCGGCGTTGGCACGGTTTAGTACCAAAGTAAGATGGGCTAGAATGTCGCAAGCGACTGTGTACAAGAATATCCCTAAAATTCCTATCCCTACGATAAGCTACCAAAGGTGTATCACGAAATAACTCTTTGGTATCAGGATCAGAGTTGAGAATAGGCAGATGTCGAAACAGAATTCTCTTTACCGCCAGGCAGTGAGGATGGAAAGTTAGAACCAGTTTGAGTCTGTCAGATTGGACAGAAGGTTTAGTAGTGAGTGCCGTCTGACGAGTGACGCGTGTGATACGATTAAGGGCATCAGATAACACATGTTCTGGATAAAGACGTCGGCGAAAGAACTCAAGCATCTCTTGAGCTCGCTGATGAAAATCATCGTCATCGTGACATAACCGACGCAAGCGAAGAAGTTGAGAAAAGGGAATGGAATTTTTACAGCTAAGAGGATGCGATGAAGTATAAAGAAGGAAACCATGAGCGTCAGTAGCCTTATAATAGACAGACGTTTTAAGACCAATAGGGCTAATAGTCACAGTGATGTCAAGGAAGTTCACTGAGGTCGTAGAAATTTCAGAAGTGAATTTGATGGCAGGATTGAAATTACCAACATAGTCGATAAATCGACGGAGGTCTACCTCAGACATGTCAGTAATGCCAATACCATCATCAATGTAGCGGCGGTAAAACTCGGGTATTGGCCCATCATAATTTTGAAAGACCAAATATTCAAAGTGGCCCATAAAAAGGCAAGCGTAACTAGGGCCCATCTTAGTACCCATAGCAACGCCACTGATTTGGTTGAAGAATTGGCCATTAAACTCAAAAGAGTTGAGATTAAGAACCAACTCAGCAAGGCGAAGAAGCGGACCTGTACTTATAGTAAGATCAGTACGCTGGTCGAGAAAAAAATTGGAGTGCCTTAAGACCATCAGCATGTGGAATAGAAGTATAAAGGGAACAAACATCTAGAAGGAAAAGACGGTAAGTACGATCAGGCGTGAATCTGATAGAATCAAAGGTAGTGATAGCATGAGTAGTGTCTTTCAAATAAGAAGGCAGATTGGCGACCAAAGGCTGGAAAATACTATCAAGGAATTCAGAAATACGTTCAGTGGGACAAGAGCAGGCTGAAACAATAGGCCTACCAGGGTTAGCAATTTTATGCACCTTAGGAAGCATGTAGAAGGAAGGCTTACCAAGACTACTATCAAAAATATGGAGAGATAAAGCACCAGAAGGGAGATGATCATCATGGACAAGGCCCCGGATAGTCTCATAAACAGTAAGATTATTCCGGACTGTAGCATCACCAGAACAAGGTGAGTAAAAGGTGGTGTTACCTAGCTGTGTAACTCCTTCGTGAATGTATAAGTCCTTACGCCAAACAACCACAGCACCACCTTTGTCTGCCGGCTTGATAACAATATCATCACGGTTTTTAAGGCGTGACAATGCCCGCCATTCAGAAGACGTGAGGTTAGATCGACGGAGACGGCGTAGATTGAGCTGGTCAATGTCATGTAAAGTATTGGCAATATATAAATCCAGAGCACGAGAAGCTCCTGGAGCTGGAGTCCAGTCTAGTTTACGTTTGCCGAAACGACGAAAGATATCATCAGTATCGGAAACCCTGGTAGAATCATTACCATTACGATGGTAATATTTGAGACGCATGCGGCGATGGAAGCTGTGAACATCCTGAAGCAGAGAATATTTGTCAAAATTAGAACGAAGAGGAACAAACTTAAGACCTTTGCTCAGGACAGACAATTCATCAGGAGACAGATGCAAATCTGGAGGAATGCAAATAACTTTAGCTTGGGTAGAAGACTGAATAGAGGACCCTAAAGGAGGTTGCGGACGGAGGCTGCGCAATTTCTCTTTTTTATGCGTGCACAAACGAGTATACAGCTCCCTATTCGTGTCATGGATTATAGTGCGAATAAGAGGGAACGCTGCCGGGCACAAAGAAGTCAGTAGACGTAGCTGTTGTGTAAGGTTGGATTTCGAAAGTTCAAACTCAGTCAGCTGGCGTTTATGTATAGCAATGACGCACCTCATACGTTGGAAGGAACATTTCTTCTCAACTTGTTGTAAGCGATGCTGGTCGGCAAAATGAGGAAGTCCCGCCGATAGATGGAAGCTAGAGACAAACCCTTTGGGAATAACTCTAGCATGGAGACAGTTCTTGAGAAAATTAATGTGACATGTACAGCGTGTCTTCTTGTATATAGTAAAGGCTAAGTCACAAGCAGTACGAGATATATCAGAAGGCATGAGAGAAAATGAATGGGTGATAAAAGAATGAAGAGAAGAAATCAAATGTTTCTGATAAGGCATAATGAACAAATGTAAAAATATGAAACAAGAGATGCACACAAAATATAGTAGTCACGAAACGGAAACAGGGTAGCAGCAATAATTGTAGTATAGTGTAAGTAAATAAATTAAGGGGCTGCAGTAAAACTGGTAAGGAATATAAGTTTATAAACTAATAAAACGGTATAGAATCAGTTTTACAAATAACAGTTCACATGAGACAAGGGACGTTTCGGGTTTTAACCTTTCATCAGCCACAGTTACAAACAGGTGACAAGGACAAGAATTACATATAGATACTACAAAAACACATGATGATGAGAAACATACAGAAAATGAGCGATACAAGCAGATGGAAAAAAAAATAAAAAAAGTGATGAGAAAAAATGAACAATAATAATACAAGAAAATCGTAATACCTGAAAGAAATACCGAAACAAGAAAGTAAAAATATTCAACGAAACGAAAAAATGAATAAACAAAACTTCGAACAAGTAAAAGGTCACTTAGCTAGATCGGAAGATGCTTGGAATAAAACACTGAGGCACTTTATCAAAGAAATCCCGTATCAAAGGAAATGACGTATAAGATCGCGACAATAAGATACGAAACGAACCAAAACAAAAACATAAGAAGACAGATCGGAAAAAAATAACGAAGAATGAAAAAGAGAGAAAAAACCACCAGAATTTATGCAAAATGATGTTGTATATTTAAACCGCCGGGAGCTAGAACGCCCATTTTAAAAATAAGACGATTCTCCAACGAAAAGCGAGTCTTGTCATTACCGGCACATGAACGCAGGGCAGTGACATGTATATCGGAATTACCTGAATGGTCCGGTCTATTGAAATGAAGGGCCACCGGTAAATGTTTGTCCTGATAGATGTCATTCAAGTGCTCACGAAACCTGTCTGCCAAACGCCTACCAGTTTCACCAATATAGGTCATGCCACATCTCTTGCAGATAATAGCATAAATCAGGTTTCTGGATTCGCACGTAAAAGACTCTCTAATGATAAATTTTCCTTTAGGAAAAGTGACTGTCTGAGTTTGGAGTACAAACGGACAGGTCTTGCATATCCGGCGTTGGCACGGTTTAGTACCAAAGTAAGATGGGCTAGAATGTCGCAAGCGACTGTGTACAAGAATATCCCTAAAATTCCTATCCCTACGATAAGCTACCAAAGGTGTATCACGAAATAACTCTTTGGTATCAGGATCTGAACGTATTTCTGAATTCCTTGATAGTATTTTCCAGCCTTTGGTCGCCAATCTGCCTTCTTATTTGAAAGACACTACTCATGCTATCACTACCTTTGATTCTATCAGATTCACGCCTGATCGTACTTACCGTCTTTTCCTTCTAGATGTTTGTTCCCTTTATACTTCTATTCCACATGCTGATGGTCTTAAGGCACTCCAATTTTTTCTCGACCAGCGTACTGATCTAACTATAAGTACAGGTCCGCTTCTTCGCCTTGCTGAGTTGGTTCTTAATCTCAACTCTTTTGAGTTTAATGGCCAATTCTTCAACCAAATCAGTGGCGTTGCTATGGGTACTAAGATGGGCCCTAGTTACGCTTGCCTTTTTATGGGCCACTTTGAATATTTGGTCTTTCAAAATTATGATGGGCCAATACCCGAGTTTTACCGCCGCTACATTGATGATGGTATTGGCATTACTGACATGTCTGAGGTAGACCTCCGTCGATTTATCGACTATGTTGGTAATTTCAATCCTGCCATCAAATTCACTTCTGAAATTTCTACGACCTACGTGACCTTCCTTGACATCACTGTGACTATTAGCCCTATTGGTCTTAAAACGTCTGTCTATTATAAGGCTACTGACGCTAATGGGTTCCTTCTTTATACTTCATCGCATCCTCTTAGCTGTAAAAATTCCATTCCCTTTTCTCAACTTCTTCGCTTGCGTCGGTTATGTCACGATGACGATGATTTTCATGAGCGAGCTCAAGAGATGCTTGAGTTCTTTCGCCGACGTCTTTATCCAGAACATGTGTTATCTGATGCCCTTAATCGTATCACACGCGTCACTCGTCAGACGGCACTCACTACTAAACCTTCTGTCCAATCTGACAGACTCAAACTGGTTCTAACTTTCCATCCTCACTGCCTGGCGGTAAAGAGAATTCTGTTTCGACATCTGCCTATTCTCAACTCTGATCCTGATACCAAAGAGTTATTTCGTGATACACCTTTGGTAGCTTATCGTAGGGATAGGAATTTTAGGGATATTCTTGTACACAGTCGCTTGCGACATTCTAGCCCATCTTACTTTGGTACTAAACCGTGCCAACGCCGGATATGCAAGACCTGTCCGTTTGTACTCCAAACTCAGACAGTCACTTTTCCTAAAGGAAAATTTATCATTAGAGAGTCTTTTACGTGCGAATCCAGAAACCTGATTTATGCTATTATCTGCAAGAGATGTGGCATGACCTATATTGGTGAAACTGGTAGGCGTTTGGCAGACAGGTTTCGTGAGCACTTGAATGACATCTATCAGGACAAACATTTACCGGTGGCCCTTCATTTCAATAGACCGGACCATTCAGGTAAATCCGATATACATGTCACTGCCCTGCGTTCATGTGCCGGTAATGACAAGACTCGCTTTTCGTTGGAGAATCGTCTTATTTTTAAAATGGGCGTTTCTAGCTCCCGGCGGTTTAAATATACAACATCATTTTGCATAAATTCTGGTGGTTTTTTCTCTCTTTTTCGATCTTCGTTATTTTTTCCGATCTGTCTTCTTATGTTTTTGTTTTGGTTCGTTTCGTATCTTATTGTCGCGATCTTATACGTCATTTCCTTTGATACGGGATTTCTTTGATAAAGTGCCTCAGTGTTTTATTCCAAGCATCTTCCGATCTAGCTAAGTGACCTTTTACTTGTTCGAAAGTTTCGTTTATATTCATTTTTCGTTTCATTTCGGTGATTATTTACTTTCTTGTTTCGGTATTTCTTTCAGGTATTACGATTTTCTTGTATTATTATTGTTCATTTTTCGCTCATCACTGTGGTTGTTTATTTTTTCCATCTGCTTGTATCGCTCATTTTCTGTATGTTTCTCATCATCATGTGTTTTTGTAGTATCTATATGTAATTCTTGTCCTTGTCACCTGTTTGTAACTGTGGCTGATGAAGGGTAAAACCCGAAACGTCCCTTGTCTCATGTGAACTGTTATTTGTAAAACTGATTCAATACCGTTTTATTATTTTATAAACTTATATTCCTTACCAGTTTTACTGCAGCCCCTTAATTTATTTACTTACACTATACTACAATTATTGCTGCTACCCTGTTTCCGTTTCGTGACTACTATATTTTGTGTGCATCTCTTGTTTCATATTTTTACATTTGTTCATTATGCCTTATCAGAAACATTTGATTTCTTCTCTTCATTCTTTTATCACCCATTCATTTTCTCTCATGCCTTCTGATATATCTCGTACTGCTTGTGACTTAGCCTTTACTATATACAAGAAGACACGCTGTACATGTCACATTAATTTTCTCAAGAACTGTCTCCATGCTAGAGTTATTCCCAAAGGGTTTGTCTCTAGCTTCCATCTATCGGCGGGACTTCCTCATTTTGCCGACCAGCATCGCTTACAACAAGTTGAGAAGAAATGTTCCTTCCAACGTATGAGGTGCGTCATTGCTATACATAAACGCCAGCTGACTGAGTTTGAACTTTCGAAATCCAACCTTACACAACAGCTACGTCTACTGACTTCTTTGTGCCCGGCAGCGTTCCCTCTTATTCGCACTATAATCCATGACACGAATAGGGAGCTGTATACTCGTTTGTGCACGCATAAAAAAGAGAAATTGCGCCGCCTCCGTCCGCAACCTCCTTTAGGGTCCTCTATTCAGTCTTCTACCCAAGCTAAAGTTATTTGCATTCCTCCAGATTTGCATCTGTCTCCTGATGAATTGTCTGTCCTGAGCAAAGGTCTTAAGTTTGTTCCTCTTCGTTCTAATTTTGACAAATATTCTCTGCTTCAGGATGTTCACAGCTTCCATCGCCGCATGCGTCTCAAATATTACCATCGTAATGGTAATGATTCTACCAGGGTTTCCGATACTGATGATATCTTTCGTCGTTTCGGCAAACGTAAACTAGACTGGACTCCAGCTCCAGGAGCTTCTCGTGCTCTGGATTTATATATTGCCAATACTTTACATGACATTGACCAGCTCAATCTACGCCGTCTCCGTCGATCTAACCTCACGTCTTCTGAATGGCGGGCATTGTCACGCCTTAAAAACCGTGATGATATTGTTATCAAGCCGGCAGACAAAGGTGGTGCTGTGGTTGTTTGGCGTAAGGACTTATACATTCACGAAGGAGTTACACAGCTAGGTAACACCACCTTTTACTCACCTTGTTCTGGTGATGCTACAGTCCGGAATAATCTTACTGTTTATGAGACTATCCGGGGCCTTGTCCATGATGATCATCTCCCTTCTGGTGCTTTATCTCTCCATATTTTTGATAGTAGTCTTGGTAAGCCTTCCTTCTACATGCTTCCTAAGGTGCATAAAATTGCTAACCCTGGTAGGCCTATTGTTTCAGCCTGCTCTTGTCCCACTGAACGTATTTCTGAATTCCTTGATAGTATTTTCCAGCCTTTGGTCGCCAATCTGCCTTCTTATTTGAAAGACACTACTCATGCTATTCACTACCTTTGATTCTATCAGATTCACGCCTGATCGTACTTACCGTCTTTTCCTTCTAGATGTTTGTTCCCTTTATACTTCTATTCCACATGCTGATGGTCTTAAGGCACTCCAATTTTTTCTCGACCAGCGTACTGATCTTACTATAAGTACAGGTCCGCTTCTTCGCCTTGCTGAGTTGGTTCTTAATCTCAACTCTTTTGAGTTTAATGGCCAATTCTTCAACCAAATCAGTGGCGTTGCTATGGGTACTAAGATGGGCCCTAGTTACGCTTGCCTTTTTATGGGCCACTTTGAATATTTGGTCTTTCAAAATTATGATGGGCCAATACCCGAGTTTTACCGCCGCTACATTGATGATGGTATTGGCATTACTGACATGTCTGAGGTAGACCTCCGTCGATTTATCGACTATGTTGGTAATTTCAATCCTGCCATCAAATTCACTTCTGAAATTTCTACGACCTCAGTGAACTTCCTTGACATCACTGTGACTATTAGCCCTATTGGTCTTAAAACGTCTGTCTATTATAAGGCTACTGACGCTCATGGTTTCCTTCTTTATACTTCATCGCATCCTCTTAGCTGTAAAAATTCCATTCCCTTTTCTCAACTTCTTCGCTTGCGTCGGTTATGTCACGATGACGATGATTTTCATGAGCGAGCTCAAGAGATGCTTGAGTTCTTTCGCCGACGTCTTTATCCAGAACATGTGTTATCTGATGCCCTTAATCGTATCACACGCGTCACTCGTCAGACGGCACTCACTACTAAACCTTCTGTCCAATCTGACAGACTCAAACTGGTTCTAACTTTCCATCCTCACTGCCTGGCGGTAAAGAGAATCTGTTTCGACATCTGCCTATTCTCAACTCTGATCCTGATACCAAAGAGTTATTTCGTGATACACCTTTGGTAGCTTATCGTAGGGATAGGAATTTTAGGGATATTCTTGTACACAGTCGCTTGCGACATTCTAGCCCATCTTACTTTGGTACTAAACCGTGCCAACGCCGGATATGCAAGACCTGTCCGTTTGTACTCCAAACTCAGACAGTCACTTTTCCTAAAGGAAAATTTATCATTAGAGAGTCTTTTACGTGCGAATCCAGAAACCTGATTTATGCTATTATCTGCAAGAGATGTGGCATGACCTATATTGGTGAAACTGGTAGGCGTTTGGCAGACAGGTTTCGTGAGCACTTGAATGACATCTATCAGGACAAACATTTACCGGTGGCCCTTCATTTCAATAGACCGGACCATTCAGGTAATTCCGATATACATGTCACTGCCCTGCGTTCATGTGCCGGTAATGACAAGACTCGCTTTTCGTTGGAGAATCGTCTTATTTTTAAAATGGGCGTTCTAGCTCCCGGCGGTTTAAATATACAACATCATTTTGCATAAATTCTGGTGGTTTTTCTCTCTTTTTCATTCTTCGTTATTTTTTCCGATCTGTCTTCTTATGTTTTTGTTTTGGTTCGTTTCGTATCTTATTGTCGCGATCTTATACGTCATTTCCTTTGATACGGGATTTCTTTGATAAAGTGCCTCAGTATTTTATTCCAAGCATCTTCCGATCTAGCTAAGTGACCTTTTACTTGTTCTTAAGTTTTGTTTATTCATTTTTTCGTTTCGTTGAATATTTACTTTCTTGTTTCGGTATTTCTTTCAGGTATTACGATTTTCTTGTATTATTATTGTTCATTTTTCGCTCATCACTGTGGTTGTTTATTTTTTCCATCTGCTTGTATCGCTCATTTTCTGTATGTTTCTCATCATCATGTGTTTTTGTAGTATCTATATGTAATTCTTGTCCTTGTCACCTGTTTGTAACTGTGGCTGATGAAGGGTAAAACCCGAAACGTCCCTTGTCTCATGTGAACTGTTATTTGTAAAACTGATTCTATACCGTTTTATTAGTTTATAAACTTATATTCCTTACCAGTTTTACTGCAGCCCCTTAATTTATTTACTTATTAGAGGCAGTAGGACAAGGTAGTTAATTAAATTGCTTGGGGATTCCTCGTATTACTATCTTACTCAAATGGCGAGTTCTTATAACACATCCCTGAATATGTCTCAAATCACTCATTTACTGTATGAGGAATTCAATTTTTATCAGTCTTGTTGTTTGTTAGTTTTTTATTTATTTTTTTTTATTATTAGTTAGTATTATTTTTTATTTTTTCATTTTCAATAAATTTTTTTTTAATTATTTTTTTGTAATTCTTTATTTTTCTATTTTTTTCCTTCTTTTTAAAAACATACTTTAATTATGATGATTATTGCAAATGTATGATGTTATATTACTTTTATAATGATAAATGCCTTAATAATGCTTAAATTAAATGTGAGGATGAAAGGATATAGTATATATGATGAGAGAGAGAAATGAAGGGCAGAATGTCAGACGGGCCTGCGTGTCCAATTCTTAACCCTTTGAAAATAAAGTTCGTTCGATCGTTCGTTCTCTAAGCCACAATGAACAAATACAGACAGCTCGTCGAGAAAATACAGAAAAGTCAGACACACTGCACTATGAACGTTACATGGAACAGCCACTAAAAAAGTGTACCTTGCAATCTTTTCTTGATGCTTTTTTTTTGGGTTGGGGGGAGGGGGGGAGGGGGGGGGGGGTTCAAGAAGGATACTGAAAAAAGCGCACTTTGCACCCGAAAAGGTAAATTGTAGCTATGAAAAAAGCATGCAGGCCTTTCTATTTTTCATTTTGCATCGACCATAAGTTATGATAAATTTGACTACACAGATTCAATAAATTTGAAACGGGATGGACAGGAATGAAATGAGCACAGGAGAATTAGTGCGGTCATCAAGACATGCAGCAGACATGCAGCAGACAGAACAGAACTCAGTTATTTGTCGCCATGTTTTGGAGGGTTATACTGGCCCGTGTTATAAGAAAAGGAACGTTGTAATGCATTGCTTCATCAGAAAACATTGATATAAGAGACGTAGAGAACAATGAAAAGAGAAGGTAGAAGACAGTCTGACACGGATGGGAGACAACAAGAACTAATGCGCAGTACCAATGAGTTATAGTTATGTAAAACATGTGAAGAAGACGAAGATCGATTTGTACGTCACCCCACTCGTCATTCTGGAGTTAATAATGATTAATGTAACAGGCACGATTGTCACCCATAACTGTAGAACAGGTGCCTTGTTTCATTGCCAGGTCCTGTGAAGTGACAGGCATGTCGTACAAGCCGACTAGTGTAAGGTTATGTATGTGGCTGGCAACTTCATCATGTCAAATAAATTGCCACAGAAACCACTGCTACAAGAGCAGGTGACTGCTTAGTACAGGCTTCCTGCAAGGGAACTAGCTGTAATGATAGCTCTATGATCTGTAAGTAGCGCAAAGGGAAATGATGCTGCCGTAGACCAGGTAGTGAGAGTAGCCAGAACTAGAGAACTACACAATGTAGTCAAACAGTGTATAACAAGAACAAACATTAACTAGTATATAATTATTAATGGGGGCGGGGGGATGTTGAAGGGAACATGAAGATCTAGCGAGGTTGTAGTAAAACATATTGGTATTGATAAATAACAAGCACAAAATTAGGATTATATCAGAGATGCGTGCTTTCTGTGCTTCTCTATGGTGCGGAATGCTGGAGAGTTACAGAGAAGGAAATGTCGAAATTGTCCTCTTTTCACACAACATGCCTAAGAAAAATTCACCGAATCTTTTGGCCAAATACCATCACCAACCAAGATCTGCTTACTCGGAGCAAGCAAGAGGACATGCACACCATCATAGCTGGCAGACGCTGGAGCTGGGTTGGCCATGTCCGCAGAAGAGACCCCGATGCCATCACAAGAACAGCTATGCTATGGACCCCTGAAGGAAAACGAAAGAGAGGCCGACCAAAAACAACTTGGCGGAGGACTGTGAAGGCTGAGATGCAAAGAATGAACCAGAGTTGGGGCACTGTACGAAGGATGGCCACCGACCGAGCAAAGTGGAATCAATTTGTTGTTGCCCTACAAGACGCCACCAGGCGTAATGGCCACTGACTGCTTTGACGGTCGGCGGCTAAGGATCAAAGAAGAAGAAGAAGAATGGAGACACGATACCACGATTATATATCGGAAATTGATCATATTATCTGGAATTAGAGGCACTACATATCTTAATTATAACACGCTAGATATTAAGCGGGATATTTTTCTTCATAACAAAAAAAAAATATTAATGTGGCTGTCAGACTTTGTACCTCTAAAACTAGACACTACCAGAATGTGAAAAATTGAACAGCTGTTTCTCGGTTCTTTAGACCTTGTAGATAATTTACACTGACTCAGTATAATGTAGATGGCTTACAGTATAATGTAGATAATTTATAGCGACTCAATATAATGTACTAAAAATTATCTACATTACACTATAAGCTATCTACATTATACTGAGTCAGTGTAAATTATCTACATTACACTATAAGCTATCTACATTATACTGAGTCAGTGTAAATTATCTACATTACACTATAAGCTATCTACATTATACTGAGTCAGTGTAAATTATCTACATTACACTATAAGCTATCTACATTATACTGAGTCAGTGTAAATTATCTACATTACCCTATAAGCTATCTACATTATACTGAGTCAGTGTAAATTATCTAAATTACACTATAAGCTATCTACATTATACTGAGTCAGTGTAAATTATCTACATTACACTATAAGCTATCTACATTATACCGAGCCAGTGTAAATTGTCTACATTACACTATAAGCTATCTACATTATACTGAGTCAGTGTAAATTATCTACATTACACTATACGCTATCTATATTATACTGAGTCAGTGTAAATTATCTACATTACACTATAAGCTATCTACATTATACTGAGTCAGTGTAAATTATCTACATTACACTATAAGCTATCTACATTATACTGAGTCAGTGTAAATTATCTACATTACATTATAAGCTATCTACATTATACTGAGTCAGTGTAAATTATCTACATTACACTATAAGCTATCTACATTGTGCTGAGTCAGTGTAACTTATCTACATTACACTATAAGCTATCTACATTATACTGAGTCAGTGTAAATTATCTACATTACAATATAAGCTATCTACATTGTACTGAGTCAGTGTAAATTATTTACATTACACTATAAGCTATCTACATTGTACTGAGTCAGTGTAAATTATCTACATTACACTATAAGCTATCTACATTGTACTGAGTCAGTGTAAATTATCTACATTACACTATAAGCTATCTACATTGTACTGAGTCAGTGTAAATTATCTACATTACACTATAAGCTATCTACATTATACTGAGTCAGTGTAAATTATCTACATTACACTATAAGCTATCTGCATTATACTGAGTCAGTGTAAATTATCTACATTACACTATAAGCTATCTACATTGGACTGAGTCAGTGTAAATTATCTACATTACATTATAAGCTATTTACATTATACTGAGTCAGTGTAAATTATCTACATTACAAAATAAACTATCTACATTATACTAAGCCAGTGTAAATTATCTACATTACACTATAAGCTATCTGCATTATACTGAGTCAGTGTAAATTATCTACATTATACTATAAGCTATCTGCATTATACTGAGTCAGTGAAAATTATCTACATTACACTGTAAGCTATCTGCATTATACTGAGTCAGTGTAAATTATCTACATTACACTATAAGCTATCTGCATTATACTGAGTCAGTGTAAATTATCTACTTTACACTATAAGCTATCTGCATTATACTGAGTCAGTGTAAATTATCTACATTACACTATAAGCTGTCTGCATTATACTGAGTCAGTGTAAATTATCTACATTACACTATAAGATATCTACATTGTACTGAGTCAGTGTAAATTATCTACATTACACTATAAGCTATCTGCATTATACTGAGTCAGTGTAAATTATCTACATTACACTATAAGCCATCTACATTATACTGAGTCAGTGTAAATTATCTACATTACACTTAAGCTATCTACATTGTACTGAGTCAGTGTAAATTATCTACAAAGCGTAAAGAACTGAGAAACAGTCTAACATAGAGCTGCGGTAGCGCAGTGGTTATTGCACTGGCTTCCGAGTTCAGTGTGGGCTATGGTTCGATCCCCAGTTGAGGTGGGATTTTTTAGACCGCAAACGGCTCCATGGTCGATCCAGCCTCATGCATTGGACACCAAAGCAACTCTGGGAAGGTTAAAGGCGGCCGGCGTGATGCTGATCACCCCTAGTGTGCAGTATGGTTATTAAAATATGGGCCTAACACCATATACCCAATATGCCTCAAATGGGCATGTAACAGGATCCCCCTAGTATAATGTAGATAATTTAGAATGGCTCAGTACAATATATATAACTTATAGTGGCTCAGCATAATGTAGATAATTTATTGTGACTCAGTATAATGTAGATATCTTATAGTGGCTCAGCATAATGTAGCTAATTTATAGTGACTCGGTATAATGTAGATAACTTATAGTGACTCAGTGTAGATAATTTGTAGTGGATCAGTATAATGTAGATATCTTATAGTGACTCAGCATAATGTAGATAATTTATAGTTACTCAATATAATGTAGATAACTTATAGTGGATCAGTATAATGTAAATGATTTATAGTGGATCAGTATAAGGTAGATAATTTATAGTAGCTATATATGTGCGCAATATATATATATATATGCGCAAGGCATGTGATACAGCTCGATTAATATGCGGTTGTGCAATGTGGCTGGCAAGACAATCATGTAAAAGAATGTATTACAAACACCAAGAGTACGTGTATGATTTGTACAATCTTCCTGCAAGGGTACCAGCTGCAGTAATGGCTCTGTGCTCCATAGGAAACGAAAAACAAAATAAGGATGAATGATGGTGATGAAAGGATGAATGATGGTGATGAAAGGATGAATGATGGTGATGAACATGCCTTTGCATTCTTCTGCACAGCCTGCTACGTCTTGTATCTGTGACAAGTTTTTCATCTCTTGCAGTAGTTCCCTGACATTGTATGTATTCTCAAACTGACAAAGTCTTCCAATATTTATTATAGCATCATTAAAGCATATCTAGTTTATGTCAGAAACTTATGTTAATGGAAAGACCGTGGAAAACGTATTGGAATGTTAATCTTAAAATCAAGACGTCTGAGTGAGTGAGAAGAATAGCTCGAGACAAAATTTGGAAACATGTTTTAACCATGTTTGTCTTAGCAGCATTGAAGAAAAAATAGAATTTAAGCCGGATGTTTCTTTACATTTAGTGCGTGTAGAGTTATAGGCTAGACCAGAGGTGGCCAAACTACGGCCCGCGGGCCAGAACCGGCCCGCCAACCAGTTTTTACCGGCCCGCCAACCTGTTTTGGCCGGCCTCTTATTGTTGATTGAAGCCACACTCTTCACAATGAAATAACACACAAATGAGCCACACTCTTCACAATGAAATAACACACAAATGTATGTTTGAAATAAATAATTACATGTCATATTACAAATTACACAACAAATTAAAACAACAGATTCATTATATTTTTTTTAAACAGTAATTTCAGTCCGAAGACTGGTATACATGTCTTGGCAGATGTGCAGTACAGTAGTTTGCCGTTGCTTTCTCTACGTGGTTCATTATATATGTAAAACTAAATCTCAGAACGTTATTTTTTAAGGATTTTATAGGTCTGGCCCTCTGGTGTTACCCTTTACCATAATCCGGCCCTCGGCCAACCTTAGCTTGGCCACCACTGGGCTAGACTATTATTTTATTTGTATTTCGTTGTAAAAATTGCATTTCATAACAGTAAACAAGGCAAGAGTGTCTGATTGACATAGTCAGAGTGGTTAGAACGCACACCTTTCATGGCAAAGGTACCGGTGGTTCCAGTTTAACCAGCCATAAATGGGTACATTTCTATGCTCTTGAGTTAGGGAAGGAAAAGGCAACGAGGAAGAGAACTGGTCATCCCATGTCTCGAAAGCTAGACCTAGTATAGTTCAGTCTCTAACGCTCCACTCCTCTACGGCAGGTTCTATTATTGACTACCTTAAACAATACTGCCTTGTGGGCTTGTCTTATTCAAATGCTAAGATGGTTAAGGCTAGTCGCTTTTTTATATAATAGGCCTCAAATTTTGCTTTGGTTTCGATTTTAGTTTGCCTGAAATTGGCCCTGATTTGAAGGCAACAGTTCCAGCAACCTTACATTACATCTCCCAGCATTTTGTCATTCAGATCAGGAAATACATGTAAAATTTTAAACGTGAATTAAAACCAGTTTTGTATAATCAGCTATCTAATTTATTAAAGCTTTATTAATTATTTTTAAGTAGTTAATAAGTTAAAAGATTATAAATCGGTCACTGTTATCAAGCTGGTTGATTTAAATTTTTTGTATTTACAATATGAGCATGCGACTGACAGAGTGGTTAGGTCACAGTTACCGGGTTCCACGTTCAAGATCTTGTAGCATCACGTTCCAATCTACTCAGCTGTAAATTGGTACCTGACTGTTCTTGAGTTAGTGAAGGCAAAGGCAACGAGGAAGGGAACTGATCACCTCATAATAGCTGACCCTAATATAGTGAAGGCTCTAACACATCACTCCCCTAAGGCAGTATCTCATATAGGACTACTTTTACCATTTCATTAGTTAGAACATGAATCTTGTTGAACTTGAACCCACCTCATCCACGACGTTCACATAAGTACAACACACTCTACGTGACCAGTCATGAATATGAAATACTGCACTTATAGAGATAATAGAACATGGATTGATGGAATAGCTGAAGTGCGTGAGATTATGGCTTGATCTTCACACAAATAATATTAGAATAAAACAAGAGAGCCAGATAATGTTGCAGAGACGCTTTAGAACAATAAAAAGGAAAAGGAGGAAGAAGACTGATCTCTCAGTATTGAACTCGCACAACAACAAATAATAAAGTGATGGCAATAAAGTCTACACAGAACATTATGGCAAGAGGTAATCTGATCAGTCAGAACCTCCCCCCTTCCTTTTTTATCTCCATACAAATATTTCGGCCTATTTATCTTCTTGGCACTCTGAGGCAGGGATCAACAACCAGCCTATCGCATTACCATTAGATCACAAGGAATGGTTTGTAGATCTTTAAGTGACGAAGGGAACAAAAAATAATTAATTTTTAAGCTAGAGAAATTTCAGCTACACCTAGTCGTCTCGCTGTCATATTTAAAAGCGAGATATTCTCAGGATTAAAGAAATATGTTTCGCGTTCCCAGTTAAAAAAAACCACAAGCTAGCTTCCTAAAGTTAACTTTATTCATGAACTTCATCAGACAGCAAAGCCATATTTTCGTTGAAGTGCGGTTAACACTTGGTAAAATATCATTTAGTTTGAATTGTCCACAGCTCTGTCTATGAAATAGCAGGAAACAGACCGTCCGGCAGAGTGTTTATCAAGCAGATCCCCGCAGTTTCTGTGTTGTCTACCGCTGCTCTAAGATAAGCAGGCCTACTTGGGTCACAACTCCGAAGTGCCATCCTCGTGAAGATTTTTTTTTTCTTCGCCTGCTCTATGACCAGACTGAAAGACGGCGTTATTAAAGTCCCAGTGTGATTACCTGTAATAAAGCAAGCAGCGAAGCCGTAAAAATGAAATTGTAAATAAGACGAGTTCCTGTTTCTATATACGAATAAATCTGGGTGTTTTCGGGTGTTTTTTCTTTCAGTCGTTTGAACTGTTATTTATTATTTCCTGGTTCTAAATCTAGATTTGCTTTCTGCAAGAGTTACTGTTCTTCTTTTATTAAACCGAGATTTGAAACAAGATTCACCAACACGTTTACAGCGTTTTGCCTGGTCGATAGCTCTGTCTGATCAAGCTTTTAAAACAAAATCTAGCAAGGAAAAAAAATTCCGACGTCTTAGTTTTTTTTTTCTCTTTCACCTTTCACTGTTCAGATATTGTATTTGAGATGAATTGTCCAGTTTGTCTTTTGGTGGTGTTTTTCTTGTCCTTACGACAGTATGAAAATTAGATAATTTTGAGACATGTGTTCGTCGTGTGTTTGGGCTAAAAGTGTTTATAGAATGTTAATCCTCGTTATTTAATGTGTAGGTGAGTTTCTTGCATATATCTTTCACGACAATCTTAATGTAAACACGTTTTTGAAAAAAAAAAGGATGAAAGTTATGATTAAAGATTTCATTAAGATGTTTCATAATCATTGACGTTAAGATGTTTCATAATCATTGACGTTAAGATGTATCATCATCATTGACGTTAAGATGTATCATCATCATTGTCGTTAAGATGTATCATCATCATTGACGTTAAGATGTATCATCATCATTGACGTTAAGATGTATCATCATCATTGACGTTAAAATGTATCATCATCATTGACGTTAAAATGTATCATCATCATTGACGTTAAAATGTATCACCATCATTGACGTTAAGATGTATCATCATCATTGACGTTAAGATGTATCATCATCATTGACGTTAAGATGTATCATCATCATTGACGTTAAGATGTATCATCATCATTGACGTTAAGATGTATCATCATCATTTTCCTTGAGCTTCTTGAGGAGCATGGAGCCACCATCGCAGCTGGTCCCCTTGGATGGAAGCCTGTATCAAGCAGTCACAGGCTCTTGCACCGGTTATTTTTTAATCAGTTTATTATAATAATATTAATATACATGATGAGAGTGCCAGCACTAATGCCCAAACCTCAGATTAGTCGCCATGTACGACATGCATGAGGCAGTAGTGGTTCTATTATTTCTTTGCCTCATTAGAGACCCCCGGGAAACTACACGAGGTATTAAGACGTAAACAGCTGTTACAGACGTCACATATATTATCACGTGTGGTTAAAAATAACCTTATTGTTTATGCCACTACAAAAGTTGTTTAATACGCTTTCTGCTTTCTTGATTTTTTTGAGGAGTTTTGTTTTGTTTAACACAACAGCATATCACTTGTTATTCGTGATCTTCATCTTTACCGTACAGCTCCAAGCGGAGCGTAGGACTTTAAGAAATACAGGTCCAACCTTCCTGTGCTGAACGTATGTTCAAGGTTTTACAATGATATCTTTATCCCGTGTATGTCTAACTTCCATCTTCATGTGTTTGTGTCTTTCTCTCTCTCTCTCTCTCTCTCTCTCTCTCTCTCTCTCTCTCTCTCTCTCTCTCTCTCTCTCCCTGGCTCGTCAGTTAACAGTAACCTTGGTAACTATAGACAAATTTCTTTTATCATCGCTTTCTAAACCACTAGAAAAACACATACATAAAGCAACACTACAGTACCTAGTTAGCAATGACTTGCTAATTGACAGTCAGTCAGGGTTTAGACAACAGCATCCATGCCACACAGCTCTAACTAAGATGATAGACAACTTGGACGTAAACATCAATAACGATAACATATGTGGAGCAATCTTTGTAGAATTTAGGAAAGCATTTGATATATTAGTTCATGCTGTTTTAATAAGAAAATTAGAAACAATGAAAGTTAACTTTAAAATAGTGATATTACTTAAATCATTCCTGTCCGACAGACAGCAAGTAGTGTGGTTCAATAACTCCTTGTCAAGCCCAACTATTATTGAGACCGGTGTTCCTCACTGTTCTATTCTCGGCCCTCTACTTTTTTCTATTTACATAAATGACCTTCCACTACACATCAGGCACTCATCCTGCGACCTATTTGCCGATGACTGTACCATTTATACTAGTGATAAAAGTTGCAACACGCTAGAAATATTATTACAAAGCGACACAGACAATCTTATTAAGTGGAGCAATGAAAACTGCATGCAAATAAATATCATTAAAACAAAATGTATGATAATATCAACTAGACAAAAATTACAAAACTCACTGAAAACAACACTTCAGCTCTACATTGGAACCTCTTTAACTGAAAATGTAAATGAAAATAAAACACTAGGACTCATAATTGACCAACATTTAAGTTGGAATTCGCATGTACAAGCACTGACCAAACAAACGGCACAAAAAGTTTACCAGTTAGCTAAAATCAAACATTTCCTAGATGAGGAGACACGAAAAATGTTCTATACATCCCAAATACAAACACATCTAGACTATTGTTCCACAATTTGGGATGGCTGCACCATGTCCAACACTAAAAGACTCTATTCATTACAAAAACGTGCAGTGCGCCTAATTTCAGACAAAAACCTCACACAGTGTGTAGACCCATATACATATCTTAACATATTACCACTAAGAAAGCGCCTTCTCTTCAACAAAGCCAAATTTATACACAAAATCTTGTCACAGAATGCTCCAACGTATCTGTGGCCTATTTTCAAATACAGCGGAAGACGCAGTCAACGCTTAAATAAATTACACATGCCCAAGCCTAGGCTCGACTTATTCAAGAAAAGTTTAGCTTTTTCTGCTGCTCATCTGTGGAATAATCCTCCACACGACTAAAAAAACACGCTTAGTCCATATTCATTCAATCACAGACTTTTCAAATACATCATGAGTGCAGATTATATGCCACCCTAATTTAGTTATGTTCTTAAATAATTACATAACATCATATGTAGGTTTTAAAGATAATTTTGTCCTGTTTAGTATTAATTATGATAAGGTACTGTAAATCTGTGTAACTGTTATTGTACTGTTACAATGTTGGGATTTTATTTTATTGTATTTTATTGTTATTTTATTATTTAAGTAATATTTAAGATACATGTGAGAATAAATGGATTCAGTATGGAAGTCGAGAGAAAGGAAGGGCAGAATGTTAGACAGGCCTGCGTGCCCAATTTTAAACCCTTTGAAAATAAAGTTCGTTCGTTCGTTCGTTCGTTCTCTTATTCTCTTACTCTGTAAGATCTAAAAATAGAATTGCCTTATAATGCTATTACTAGGTCTGCTCAGTGTGTATCCTATTCACATCAACGGCAGGTAAAAAAAACGGATAGACTTCTATAGCCATATGGGCTTGAACATCTAAAGAAGACAGAGTCATGGACGCTCAATGTGAGCAAAGCCCTGAGCCCAATCAGCAACAGGAACAGACAGATGCGTCCTTACTTACCTAGGATCATAGTTCCACTGTTTTATGTGAATGAACAAAGTCCTCAAGAACAACCTTTTTTAGTTGTTAATTCACAAAATATATCAGAGCTTTTTATTTCGTTGTTACAGAGAAGGAAATATTCGAAATGTGTCCTCTTTTTCCATTGTTCTGCCGAAGAAAAATCTCCGAATCTTTTGGCCGAATCCATCACAAGATTTAATCGGAGCTTTCAAGAGGACATGCATCACCATCATATTTCGCTGAACTGCTTGTCCTCAAAAGAGACCCCGATGTCCATGCTATTTTGCTCGAAATGAGAGGTCGCCTAAAAATGTGTCCCTTTGTTACTTCAAAGAATGAACCAGAGTTGGGGCACTTTACGATTGGCCGCCGACCGAGCAAAGAATCATTAGTTGTTGTTGCCCAAACAAGATACGCGAACCAAGGTTTAATGGCCATTTCCATGACGGTCGGCGGCCAAGGATCAAAGAAAGAAAAGATAGAACGAAGTATTAAAGAAATACGTCGACCAAAGAAGGCATTAACACAGGAAGGGATGGTCGCCATGAAAAACAGAAGATCTGATTGAAACTTTATGACGTTAAGTTTTACTTACACACGGATTAAACCAAAAAAAAAGTAATAGAACGCAGTAAACTTAACAACATGTATCCGGCTCCAAGACAAAAGGATATAACTGATAAAACGGTTAAATGGATAGCAGTAAGAGTAAAGTGTAAAGTGCGTAGACAAGAAGATACCTTGCACAATGACGAAGACTAGTTTCCTAACCTTCCCTTTCTCCATCACCATGCAATTTAACGGCGCTATTGAATTAAGAGACTACATGAACTTGAGCCTCCGATTGGCAGAGTGGTTAGAAATACGGTGTCGTAATGGTCCGGTCTACTCAGCTGTAGATGGGTACCTGACTGCTCTTGAGCTAGGGAAGGCAAAGACATCGAGTAAGGGAAGTGATCACCCCACCTCTCGACGCTGAACGTAATATAGTAAAGTCTAATACACCTTACTCCCCAATGGGATCACCTTTACTTTTTACACAAACTGTAATGAGACGTGAGCGCGGAAATACGAACATTGAGCCAAACAAGTAACTTTTACTCGTTTCTCAGTTGTGAAATACTGTACTCAAATACAGACAAAGATTAAAACTTAGCTTTCATCGGTTTGCCATATGCGCATCGAAGGTCAAATGCAATGGACTCCAAGGTCTTATGTATCTCGCCTTGGTAATTTTAATGTAATTCTATAGTAGATAGTGCTGTAGAAGTGAAGTGTTAGAGACGTCGCTATACAAGATCCGGAATCGAGAGCTGGGGTGACCAGTTGCCTTCGTCGCTGGTATTTACCTTCCCTAACTCAAGAGCAAAGTCAGGTACCCATTTACAGCTCGGTAAACTGGAGCGAATCCGGTACCTTTACTGCGATAGATCAGTGCTCTAACCACTCTAACAATCACCGTAAAAGTACTGTGGGCGAAGTAGACTAACTAGCAGCTACAGCGGTGTTTCTTAACCTCGTTTGTGCCACTGACCCCTTTGATTGTCGGTTGAAGGATATTGACCCATTTGATTGTCCAATGAAGGCTACGGGCCCCTGATTATCCTATGAAGGATATGGACCCCTTTGATTGTCCCATAAAGGCTGTGGAACCTTTCGATTGTCCGATAAAGGCAACGGACCCCTTTGATTGTCCGATGAAGGCGACGGGCCCCTTTGATTGTCAGATGAAGGCTATTGACCCCTTTGATTGTCCGATGAAGACTATGGACTCCTTCAGTGAAAATAAATGTACTCATAAGCATAATTAACAAACTTTATATTTTAAATTTTAGATTACATACACGGAACCCCTAGATTCATTCACGGACCCCCATGGGGCCGTAGACCACAGGTTCAGAAACCCTGACTTACAGAGTCGAAAACACCAAGACATCTACTTATTTTTAAAGTTACATTACGAATAACCGACCATTGCACTTTTCCATCACCACATGGATAAACGTTGTCTCTCCCTGATACAGACACATAATTCTCCCACTAACACATTGAGTTATTACTCTACTGAATTATTTGTGTAACTGCGTGCAGTGAAAGTTTGTAACAATAGTAAAGCTTTAATGCCTCACTGACATAGACGCATCCTTTCTGTCACGGACACATTCGTGAATTCTCATACTTAATGAAAAGTGAGTGTAACGCTGTGCAGTAAAAATGTTTGACAATCAATTAACAGTTTTAAGAACTGTGCGATTTTACCAAAGAATAAAAAAAGAGCAGTTTTACTGCATTACCACATGAATAACGTCATAAAGTTAGTCTCTCCTAAAAAGAAAACCATTTCTTCCTCATAAGGCTCGGGTACTGAGCACAAACTTCGATCTTGTTGGGTATTTGATGCTTAATATATAAATAAATGTCTGAAATTTCCACACTCTTCCTCTGTTAGCTACCAAATTAGGAATGATCCTAAAATAAATTAAATTGACATTATTAACGAAATTTGGGACAACACCTGCGCCGAATTATTGATAGACGTTTTCACAATGTTTATATTTTATAATCGCAAATTCAACTTTTCCAGATATTGGCAGAAATTGATATTTTGGCTAAATTGATGACAGTGCATATTTGTGCATAATTTATACGCTGCCCATTTATCAGTTTTGTTGAATTAAAAAAACAAAAATTAAGATTATTGTAATTGTAATTAATAATTTAAAAAAATAACTTTAGTATAATCCATTATGTGGAACATTTTCTGTTTTCGCAAGCAAAGAAGCTGTTAATGGAAGCGTGAACTTTCCAAATAGACAGAAAAAAAAACCAATTTGATGTATTTTCAAACACACTATCTATTAGTCGCCTATTTGTTAGCAATCGTGTTCAGGAAAACATTCAGAAATGTGATAAACACGTTAGCCAAAGAATATATATGGTTTCATGTTTGATGTAACATGGAATATTGAAAAGGACACATTGCGCCTACTTTGTTATGGTTGAAGGCATAAATTAGACTTAATGACGCAACTATCAGCGCAGCAGTGCCTTCTCTTTAAAATACAGACTGTCTCGGACTTACGGCGGGGTTCCGTTCTGACGACCCTGTCGAAAGTCGATACTGTAAGTTAGAAATCGTTAAATACCATAAGAACCATAAAGATATATTAGCAATTAACATGACTGAATACTAAAATGAGCATGTCTGTTTTATTTTATATTAAAACTAATTTTACTCTTTATATATATTAAAATAATACAATATACAAATTATAACATAAAATAACAATACAATGTAACATTATATCATAATAGGATTTTTGGACGCCTATCGCATGTACGAATAGTCATAGCTGGCAGAAGTGATAGGTTGAGGACAGTCTGTTATCCCATAGTGTTTTATTTAGACCTCAAACACGTGATTTGCGATCTTTGCAGTCATGTGAACCAAACATTTCCATGCGTGAAGAAAGGAAAGAGTGGTGAACAAAATCAAACATAATCTGTTTTACGAAACCCAAACTGTTAAAGATGAATATCTCCTGTATAGACGTAGAGGAACATAGCACTAAGGTACCATAGTTAAAAGCACAAACATAAAAATGGTAAATCATATTGATTTCTTATGAGTATTACATGTTATTCAACCATTGATACCCACAGTTATAATGTATGTTATGATTGTTTGTTGCCTTTAGAGATCTTTTAAAACAATAATTATCGGTTAAATGGGGAGCCGAATGTTGTTGCTGTGTGTTTGGTTTTTTTCAAATCTCATGTTCATATTTGTCTAAATTTATCTTAATGCTACGCAATATTTCGTTAACTATTCCAGTTTTCCACCGCAACCAGTACATAAACATAATCATCATTTTATTTCGTTGTCGTATGTAGTATAGAGCAACCTGTGCAGATGGCCCTGTAGAGAAAGCCAGTAACAAAGCACGAACTTCTGTAGCAAAAAGTTTTACATGATAAGGTTGCAATTTCCATATTAGTCGCCTTTTACGGCCTGCTTGAGGGAGCAATTGTCCTATTATGAGCAATTGTCCTATTATGTTCTCCGGACCCCCCCCCCCCCCCTTCCCCACCGGAACTACACACGACTGTACATGTAATATAATTTTGGAATTTTTATTAGTGCGATCATGCTGATCACGTTTTATTTTATTTTATTTTTTTGGTTAGCGCCGCGGTGATTTTCGGAAGTCCCTTTTGTTGAACGACGAGCCAGCACGTTTCAACCACGTTGAGGTCTTATTAAGGCGTACGATTCAACTCATCCAAAACAGCCGAAGTGGTTATGACGAGGTGACTAATGTGGAACTAATGACAAGAACTAGACAAGTGTCAGTGGAACAAGAAATGAGAAGAAGACGCTGGAGATGGATAGGACACACATTGAGAAAACATGTTGATAGCATTACAAGACAATTCCTGTGCTGGAATCCCCAGGGTAAGAGATGTAGAGGAAGACCCAAGAACACATGGAAAAGAGAACTGGAGACAGACATGAAAGGATGAAGAAAACATAGGAAGACCTTGAGCTGATGGCACGTGACAGGAAGACTTGGCTTAAGTTTGTTGAAGGTCTATGTTGCTTTGGGAGTTGAAAGGTGAAGAAGAAGAAGAAGAAGAAGAAGAAGAAGAAGAAGAAGAAGAAAAGAAGAAAACAACGACTTAGTCCGAAAGATGTGGATGGGTGCTTTTACAGTGGGTTTGGATGAAAATAGAGTATGTCTTAGTTGGGCAGAGATCAACGAAATTGCGTTTATTTACGACCTCAAGATCTTCTGCAGACAAGGGAGAAAATAAAGGAAGGAGTACTAATTTATATGCATTAAACAAAAAAAAACAATAATAATAAAAGAAGTGGTAAATGGAAAACGTTGTTATCACTCTGGTAAAAGCCAAAGAGAAATACCGCGGAGACTCGACGGAAAACTAAAAACTGAATGATTTTAAGGCGTCAAATGGCTGGATATAATGGTTTAAGTAAAGCCACGACTTCTGTACTGTTATGTTTGTGTGGTGATGGAGCTAGGATGAGTTTTAAGAAAGTGAAAACGTAAGAAGGCAATTAGCTATCCGCCCAGAAAGGTGTCTAATGCGGCATGTTTTCCAACCTTTTGCAGAATTAAAAAAAATATTTAAAAAATATTTTAAACACACGCTTTTAATGCACTAAAAACCCAAAAATAATTTTTCAAGGAGTTTATAGCTTGTAGTAAAAAACATGACCAAAACAAAATTGACAAAAAAGCGTGGGGCGCTTAAGCGCGTATCATATATTTTATCCATAAGTGTCTAATAAAGTTTAAAGCAGACGTTAATTTCATGCAAAATCAGCGCATTTTATAATTTGGATTGCTTGCAATCATGTTATAAGGAAAGCGGAATGAAAAGCTTGACGCTGCCGACAATAATGACACAGAATGATAAACAATAACAGCTTCGACGTGGTGCGAATTCTTTGTAAACCACAAAAGCCAGACATCGTATGGCTCTGTACTCGCAGTTTTCATGAGCACTTCATGAATCAGTTGCCAGAGATGGACGCAGTTATTTATAAAAATTGTACTCTGGAAATAATTGTAAAAAATGTTATTCACTAAATACTGTCATCATCATCATTATCATAACCCATCAGCTCCCAACGGAGCATAGACCTTCAACAACCTTATACCAAGTCCTTCCTGCTCCGTGTCGTCAGCAGGTCAACAACCTTTTCTCGTCTTCCTCATCCTTTCTTTTCTGTCTCCAGATCTCCTCTCCAGATCTCCTCTCCAGATCGCCTCTCCATATCTTCTTGTCTCCCATTACCTTTCTTACCCCCTCGGGATTCAAGAACAAGGACTACCTTGTAATGCGATCAACAGGTTGCCTCAATGCGTGTCCTATCCTTTGCCAGCGTCCACTTCTCATTTCTTGTTCTACTTTCCGACTTGTCTGGGTCCTGTACCCAGGTCCACATTAGTGATCTTGTCAAACTATTTAAATCCTTCTATTCTACGCAAGCATCAATTTATGAAAGTCTGTAGCTTCTTACTTGTTGTTTTTGCTATTTTCCATGTTTTAGATCCATATAGAAGGATTGACTTGAAATCTGATTTGAAGATTCTTGTTTTTCTGTAGGACTTGATTTTTGTTTATTTGTTGATTTCCATATATTTCCCTATACAATAAAAGTTCTTCTTGGGTTTTGTATTATTATTATTATTCTAGTATAATTGTCTGTCTTTCATGCTGCGCCTATACCTTTGCCAAGATATATATGTATTGTACACTGTGCATCATGTATTTTAATCTTCATGACAATTTTTTCATTGGTACAAACAAAACGTTAGTATGTTTCCCGCTTTTTTACAATTGCCAGTCCCTGAAAAACATCACAATGGTATTCCACTAAGTGTGTATATATAAATATTCGAGGTATATACGTATGTACAGCAAAGCGTTCGTAACAAATATACTATTTTTCACTTCTTTAGTTTCCATACTGATATTTGGATGTTCGAGAAGGGTGACAGTTGCGTAGTCACTCTACCGGCTTTTATTGGCATCTTGAATTGACCTGTTTCTCCCTTCAAACACTTCCTGTTCCACTTTTCTAATTGTCGGTAACTATTTTGGTTTTTTTTATTTTTTTAGAACATCTTACTCAATTTCTTTTCAGCTTCTGGATTTCTCCATCCTCAAACCACCAACCAGGGATTTATATTCTCGTGTGATCTCGGTAACACGTCGCGGTAATTGACGATAGCTAGCTCTGACAGTTAGATTAGGGCAGAGAGCATCTTGTAGTTCTGCAGTAGAGAAACCATTATTGTTGGTCATTGGCCGGTAAGATTGACTGCGAAAAAGAGAGAAACTGCCAATTTTTACATAACTGACTTGTATCAACAAAAACTAACTTACCAGAAGTGTACAAGTCAACAAGTAATACAGTTCTGTTTAATAGTTCACAATTATTTCAGTATTCTTTCTAGTGAGATGGTGAATTTGGTGTAAACAGATGTTTACGTTTCATCACGATCTTTACTCTTATCTCCCCAGGGCTTATAGGCCTTGGACAAAGTTATGCCACGTCCTTCTAACCTGTGACATGAGCTCAATGTGTTTTTACAGTTGTCTTTCCACATACCTTTTTATGCTAGTTTTATGTTTCCTTTCCAGAACAGTAATGCTTCTCAGGTTTCCCCACTGTATTTCCTATCCAACGCTTGCAACTATTTCTAAATCTAGTTCTTGACATCAGTTCCACACTTGTGATCTTGCCATAACATGTCAATCCGTCTATTCTACTGAAGCACCCATTTATGAATCAAAGCAGATATCGACACGTCTACAGAGATGTTATATAAATTACTTGGTAAAGTCTGGGAAAAGGAAGAGATACCAGCAGAATGGAAGGAAGGATATCTGGTTAAGTTGCCTAAGAAAGGAAATTTACAAGAGTGCACAAATTATAGAGGAATAACGTTACTATCAGTGCCAGGAAAAGTATTAAATAGGATTATCTTTGAGAGATTAAAAGAGTCCATAGACAAGAAACTGAGAGATGAACAAGCAGGTTTTCGACAAAACAGATCCTGTACAGACCAGATAGCCACTTTGAGAATAATAGTTGAACAAAGTCTGGAATGGAATTCACCATTATACATCGGATTTGTAGACTATGAAAAGGCATTTGACAGTGTAGACAGAATCACTTTGGAAATTGATGAGACATAATGGAGTTCCCTTGAAGATCATTAATTTAATAAAGAAAACATATGAAGACATGGCATGCAGAGTTCTTCATGAAGGACAGCTTACAGAACCATTTGGGATAAGAACAGGAGTGCGACAGGGATGCCTTTTGTCTCCATTTCTTTTCTTATTAGCAATAGATTAAGTTATGAGAACATCAACAACACACAACAGAAATGGAATCCAGTGGACTCTGACTAAGCAGTTGGATGATCTGGATTTTGCTGATGACTTGGCTCTTCTGTCCCATAACCGTAATCAGATGCAGGACAAATTGAAAACACTCGATGAGAGATCACAGCAATTGGGTCTGAAAAAATACAGGGAAAAGACAAAGATAATGAGAATAAATGCAGATAATGAAAACAGGGTTGAACTTGAAGAAGCACCAATACAAGATGTAAAATCGTACACATATCTTGGCAGTAATATAGACAAAGTTGGAGGGACAGACAGCGATATCAAAATAAGAATACAAAAAGCAAGAGGAGCTTTCATAGCATTGGGAAATATATGGAGATCAAGAGAAATCGGATCCAACACGAAAATAAGAATCTTCAACTCAAATGTGAAGTCAGTCCTATTGTATGGCTCGGAGACATGGAGAACAACAATGACAACAACCAAAAAGCTAGAGACTTTCATAAATTGGTGCTTGCGTAGAATAGAGGGATTAAAATGGTATGACAAGGTTACCAACGTGGAACTGATGACAAGAACTAGACAAGTGCCAGTAGAACAAGAGATGAGAAGAAGACGATGGCGATGGATAGGACACACACTGAGGAAACCTGTTGATAGCATTACAAGGCAGTCCTTGTTCTGGAACCCCCCAGAGCAAGAGAGACAGAGGTAGACCAAGAAGCACATGGAGAAGAGAGCTGGAAACAGAGGTGAAAATGATGAGGAAAAAGTGGAAAGAACTTGAGATGATGGCACGTGACAGGAGGACTTGGCATGTGTTTGTTGAAGGCCAATGTTCCTTTGGGAGTGGAGGGTTATGAATGAATGAATATAGGATTTAGAAGCATATACTCCATAAAGTGTGAAAAGGAAAACATTAATAAGAACATGCTTATGCGGGTTTTTTTGTTGAATATTAAGACATTTATTTTCACTTCTGACTGTACATTTTACATTTAATGCAGTATTTAATTCAGCAGATGATGTATCCATTATGAATGAAATTATGTCACGTCTAAAAATAGCTCAATTAAAACAATGTTTAAAACAAAACTAAAAATTAAATTAAAAAACTAGTCGATGACGTTTGAAATCAAACGTCCTCAAAATGGAAGCCATGGTGCTAACAAAAAATTAACTTAAACGATTTCGAGCAAATTTAAACGTTTCTAAAAGCAGTTACAAGATTACGCATTATTATACTCAAAATAACGAAACGAGATCACACAATGGTTGGTACACGTCGGCTACAAGGATTCCAAATAACAAAAAGCAAAATGTAAACAACCGAAACAAGTAGAAAAGAAAAAGAGTTTAAAAAAAAGAAAAAAGACTGACAAAAGGAAACATGATTGTCAGCGAGAGTAGAATTAACAAACAAAATATACAACTTTTGGCGGAGAAGAAAAAAAGACATAGAATAAATAAACTAAAACAACAGAGTAAAAATAAAACTATATATATATATAATTAAAGATTACATATTTGTTGTTGTTGGTGAGAAATCGACTGTCAGTGTGCAGTAGGTGTAGTCATGAAAATGACACTAGTTGAAATTCAGAGTAAAAAAATATAAGTATGAAAGTTAAGTATTAATACTTCAGACCTTTCCAAGATTTTTTAAAACAATTACGTTTTAGTGGGACGACAGTTCTTGCTTACACAACGAGATTAACTCCTGAAAACGTGGCAACATGCTAGATACAGCACCACGTATTTCCGTATCTAGGTAGGGCCTTTTTTTTACAACGATACCAGCTTTATTTGGGTGTGGGATTAAAACCCGGACATCATTGCAACTAGTTTAAGGATGTTATCTTTTCACAGAGTTCCGACACCAGCGCACTTTTCACTGAAAGAAACCCGATACCCGATACCCGGTGTGAAATTCGATGAAAGATCAATGAGATGTTGCTATTATGTAGTCTGTAAAATTTAGTGACAATTTGACTCTGCAACAGTCTCTGATCTAATGTACTTGCTCACGGTCCATGGCAAATATTTGTCAAAGTGATATTTTATTCCTGACCAATGTCTCATAAACATATGTTTCAAATCCGTTGTCATCTGGATCTCATTTTCTTACTGAAGTAGCTTTAGCTAAGGAAAAAAGCTAGCCCATAACTGAAAGATTTAAACAAAATAAATAACTTCATCATTAAGACATGTGACATGTCATTCAACTAAAAAAAAATAAATAAATAATAATAATGACTTCATCATTAAGACGTGAAATATCATTCAAGTCTTACAAAGCCTTTTCCGCTGTGTTATCGGTGACTTTTCTTTTTAAATGAAACGGGAAGACAGCGGAAAAGCATAAGATGAACTTCAATTGCCTCCGCTGATCGACGATCTCTGGGAAGTCTACACTGTTCATCCTAATTTTCGGTTATAATTATTGTATTAGGTGTAATTTTATTTACCATTTGTGTGTAATATTGTCCTCGTAATATTATTTACAATGATAGTTCATGGTGTCATATTTTTACTTCAGAATTTGTTTCGAGTTATTTCCTTGAGTATTTTATTATAATTATTTTAGTGCTTGGAGTTTCCAAGAGTTACTGTTTTCCTGAATTGCTTTATATTATTTTTATTTCGTAAATTACTATTATATGATCACGTAAAGAAAGAAGACATCGGATTAAGCTGGGAGAACAGGTCCTGGAGCAGGTCGGCCACTTTAAATACCTCGCAGCTGTTATAGACAGGAAGGGAAGCATCAAAGACGAGTTGGTCACTCTAAAAGTAGCAGCTGGGAGACTTTTTCAGGCAATAAATCGAGGATTCCTCAGCAAGAGAGAGGTTGGTAAGAAAACAAAGATGGCTGTATACCGCTCCACCTATGTCCCAGTCTTGACGTATGGATGCGAGTCTTGGGCAATGACTACAACCCACAAAAGCCAGATCCAAACCTCATAAATGAGGTATCTGAGGAAGGTGGTTGAAGTAACAAGAAGAGATTTGGTCCGCAACCAGACGATACGTCAAGCCTAAAGTTCCACCCCTGTAGAACAGTCCCAAGTAAGATGGTTTGGCCATGTCTGCAGAATGGGGAGAAGATCGGCTACCACGACAAGCATGGGAAACTAAGAGCCAAGGATCCAGACATCCAAGACGACCCAGAGTCCGCTGGGAAGACAACATTAGACAATCTTTGAAGGACTGAGGACTAGAATGGAACTAGGCCAGGAGGAAGACAGCTGATAGGATAGTTTGGCGCTCTCTCTGCCAAACCTCTACACCTCACGGTAGACGAGGAACGACTAAGTAAGTAAGTATATTACTATTATTTTATATTGATCTTTGTTTTTATTCGATGTAACGGTAACTTTTATAGATAATCATACATACTTCCACTTCTGACTCTTCACCCTCCATTCACAGACCACCCCCTAGTGTTCTGTATTTTCGTGTTGTCTCGTGTAACTTATCCCGGTAATTGACGATAACTATCTCTGTCAGCCAAATTAGGACGAAGAGCTCCAAGTAGTTACGCTGAAGAAAACTTTAGTCGCTGGTCAGTCACCGACAAGATAGGCTTCAAGCTAAGAGAGAGAGAGAGAGAGAGAGAGAGAGAGAGAGAGAGAGAGAGAGAGAGAGAGAGAGAGAGAGAGAGAGAGAGAGAGACGTAGGAAGAAAAATGGCGTGGTCATTTTAGACTGGATTAGCGTGTATTGATCACGGCAGCGAAGAATGCTCACATATTTGGATTGTACACGATATCAAGCGATGTATGTACATTAAAACTGCCAGAGGCTTGGCATTACATTTTCTAGCTACCGGCCCTATCAACAGCATCATGTCTTATTTTAACCCCCTATGGAGCATAGCCGCACCTCTGTAGTTGGTTCCAATAAGCCCGCCAAAGTATCCCTGTACTCACGCAGCGGTAGATCTTTAGCAGTTATCTTTGCATTATAAGGCTGCCTATGCCATGCACAACCTCATATTGATCGCCTCACACGACATGCTTGAAGGAACATTATTCCAATTCTTTGTTTCATCAGTGACCCACGGGAACCACCCGAGGCTAGCAGGTCCAATGCGTGTCAATTTATTCGATACGCTTTTGCTGTCTATCTTTAAAGAAAATAAATACTTTATTTGTCCAAGATGGTCACGAGGTCATAATTTATTCACGATTAGATAAAGAAAGATTAGTACTAGTGCTTCCTCAAGCACCGTCGTCAAGGCGACAAACTTGCCTGGGACTGGCAATCTCATTATGTCAAACTAATTACTACAGAACCACCACTGCAAGAATATGTGAGGGATTTGTGAATGCCCCCTGCAAGGGGCCATCTTCAGTGGTGGCTCCATGCTCCATAGGGAGCGAAAAGGAAAATAGGGATGATGATGATGATGATGATGATGAAGGTATCCAACTTATTATCGCCCGTTCTGGTATGTCTCTTTCAAGGAAGGCTACATGTTATTAAATCCAGGTGGAGGTCATGTAGCATATGTCAAACAAGTAATTGAGGATGAGAGCTCTGAAGGAAGTTATTAATGTTTGTAATGACGTCTGACGTATTGATCTACTTGATTATAATAATTATGATTGTTGGAATGATTATAGTTTTGATTGAAATTATGGCTGTGCTGTTAGGATTAAGGTGATAAATAAAATTATTGTAAATTTGTTTTTGGCTTTTTTAAATTTAGCATTGTGCTCAAATCTGCGGATGTTATATTTGTCACTTAAATCACTGTTTTCTTCACTTCGTTAATGCCGGATTTCTTTGAGGCAAAAATATTACTGAAATCTTACTCTGACAGTAAGATAACCGCATATTCATAGAAAATGTTGTAATTAAAAAGATGTTAAGTAATTAGTCAAATTACACTCTGTTTATCTATTCTAACATCTCAGTCTTCTAAATCTGCTACAGATGATGAAAGTTTAAGATGTTGATTTAAATTATTCTCCCGCCTTTGTATTGATGAGCATGCGTGCTTGTACGATAATAATTATATTACTAATGTTAATGAATATGGTAATAATAACAGTAATAATAATACCTATGATACTAAGATGAAAGTGATGATAATTATAGTAATAATAATGCCTATGACAATGATAATGTTGACGAAAACAACAAATACAGTGATGACAATGATGGCAATACTATTAATGAGAAGGATATTATTCGTGATAATGTTAAAGATAATAACAATAATAAACACGAAAGTGGGGTTGCTTCATGCGCCTCCTTTCTAGAGGACCTTCTTCTGTCTTGGGCGGCTGCGTTGATTTATATTCTGTATTTGACTTGTCCATGTTTGTTGAAGTTTTTGTGATAAAAAGTTTTTTTACGGGATGGGGTAACTAGCCCCATGCCAAACCCTCAGTCGCTCTTTACGACATGTATGATAGGGTACAGTGTTACTATTCTTTGCTCCCCTTTCGGGCCCCGGTAACACACCGGACTACACGAAATCAAGTCCAACACGAAAATAAGAATCTTCAACTCAAATGTCAAGTCAGTCCTATTGTATGGCTCTGAATCATGGAGAGCAACAAAAACCAAAAAGCTACAGACTTTTATAAACGGGCGCTTGTGTGACCGGGCTTGGTCACGGCATTAATATGAAGTTAGTGTAACCGGGTCTGTTGGCCAGTCAATAGTGTTGTGCGCAGGTAAATATTTTGACGTGAGCTAATTCTTTGTACGTTCTGGTTCAAGTGGTTACAGGGATTTCGCCTGAGATGGAAATTCCTGACCTTATTTTATTCTTCTTCCCAAAATCCGTTCTTACCCTTTTTGGTTTAGTGAAAAGCAATACCTCGTAAAATGGTTTGTCAAAGTAATCCACTGTAACATTCCAAAGAAAACTCAGCATTGTAGAAAAATAAAATATAATTTATTAACGTCATTAGAACAGCAATGTTATTGACACAATGGTGAAGTACTTGTTTCTTGCTTATACAAAGTAGTGAGTATCCAAAATGAAAGTGTATATCCACAGGAATAATATATCCAATAGAATAAAATACAAACTTGTCTACTTAAAAACTAACTTGTCTACTTAAAAATACTTGTCTAACTTGAAAACGTGTCAAGTTAAAAACTTGTCTTGATAATCTCAAAGACGAAGTTCACCTAACACTATCTGTAAAATCCTCTCGCCTAATGAATCCTAAAAATCTGTAAAAGCCTGTCTATCGCGGAGGGGCCATGCTAATCTTCTCTGTATCGTTCCAATTTTAGTATATGTACTGCGTGAACTGTCTATCGCCCACGTCTCTCCTTTTTATACTATTTCTTCTTTTTTCCCGCCAATTTTCACACGATGCTTTCTTTTTCACACGGTACAATTATCTACATTTGCACACGTTTTCTCAGCTTTTCGACTTTTTCCACACGTCTCTCTCTCTCTCTAACAACGGAAAAAACCCAGATTAGCAACTCTCACTTTCACAAAATGTTCCATTCAAAAACATGCATTTACTATTGTTTTGTTCTGGGACAGCTTTACAATGCTTCTCTCAAAGCTGTGAACTTTTCATGATACTGTGTTTTGTGCACAAATGTCTTAACTGCTTTTAACGTTGTTATTCTCGTTGTATGTGGTTTTTAACACGTATTAATGGTAGTGTATGTCAAGCGGTCACACTTGCGTTGAATAGATGGACTGAAATGGTGTGACAAAGTCACAAATGTGGAATTGATGACAAGAACCAGACAAGGGCCAGTGGAACAAGAGTTGAGAAGAAGACGCTGGCGATGGATAGGACACACATTAAAGAAACCTGTTGATAGCATTACAAGGCAGTCCTTGTTCTGGAATCTACAGGGAAAGAGAGGTAGAGGTAGACCAAAAACACATGGAGAAGAGAGCTGGATACAGAGGTGAAAATGATGAGGAAAACATGGAAATAACTTGAGCGGATGGCACGGGTCATGAATACTTGGCATGTGTTTGTTGAAGGCTATGCTCCTCGGGGAGCTAAAGGGTATTGATTGATTGATTGAATTACGATAGTAGTGATAACTATAATGATAACAGTGATGATAATGAAGATGAGAACGGTATTAGGCTTGTGGCGTTAATAATAATATTAATGAGATATTTTTAACACCATAAACAAGAAACAGTGGAACAGTTTTCTTTAAGCCTTGTATATTTTTTTAAAGTGTCTAGTTTTCTATTTCCGCTTAAATGAGCTGCTACCTTACCAGACAAAACATATGGTCGCAGAGAATGCACAGCGACCTCTACAAATTCAATATTCTAACCTGTCCAGGGAGCATACCTGCATCGACCACTGTTGTAAAGGGAATTAATTATTGATTTGACTTTATAATCAATTCTCTTTCAAATCACAGACAAAGATTATTGGACGAAAAAAGTACTGTTAATGAAAATAAGTTGTTTTTTTTTATTTATTGTGATACTGTTACTGAAAAGTTAGGAAAATGGCGTGAAGCCTATGTTTTTATATTTCACTTAGAAAACTGATGAAAATATAAAACCCATATTAATTTCTTAGGCTGCTCTTTAATATGACTTCAACTTAAAAATATACGATAGTGTATTAAATATCTAACAGGGTGGAGAACTATAGAAGACCTAACGCAGTTCAAAGAACTATCAAACACAATTGAAAATAGTAATAAATACAGAAGCAAAATACCCCCATGTGAACTAAAAACACCAATCATAGACTACTCACTTACTGAAAAGATCAAACAAAACATAGAAGATAAGGAAGCCAAAATGATAAGTAGAAAGTTCATAGATCAACTAAGTAAACAAAGTCTGGCCGTCTACACTGATAGATCCAAGGATGATAGTGGGCAACTAGGTGCCGGAGTTGTAATACCACAATGGGGAATAAAAAAGAGCTACAGTGTAACTGAAGGGGCTTCGATTTTTACCGCAGAGATGGTAGCAATTCTTAAAAGTTTAGAAATAATCGAAGATAACCCACCAGAAGCTGTTACGATATTTGCAGACTCACTATCATCACTACAAGCACTAGAACACCCAGGTAAATGTAGCCGGCCAGACATAAAGGAAGAAATTCTAGCAATTAATACATCACTAGGGAACAGAGAATGTAGTGTGAGGCTAATGTGGGTTCCAGCACACATAGGTATTGCTGGTAACGAGTTGGCAGATCAGAACGCCAAGAATGGAAGAACAAGTAAAAACAATATAAGAGCAGGGCTGGGAAGGTCGGAGATCAAGAGCCAAGTGAAGATAACTATAAACGAGGAATGGAAGACAACATGGTAGAAAAGGCAGACACGCATTCAAACTGCTGACAGAACCAACGAGGACGTGCCAGGTCAGAGAAGAATTAAAGATACCATCAAACAAAACACTGTGGCGTCTCCGTCTCGGTGCAGCATACTTTATGATAGAAGAACCACACTGCCAAGAATGTCAGGACGAGAATGACATAAACCACTACCTGATCCACTGTAAAAAGTATGAACAACAAAGGCTTGAATTAAAAAACTTATTATAGAAATCACAATATAGACTTAACAGGTGATAAGGTTTTAAGTATAGATGCCCCAAGAGATGCCCAATCAATACTTAAAAGATATATACATAAAACAAAGGAAAACATATAAGGTTAGTAACAAAAACAAAGAAAAACACAAAATAAAAATAAAAAACTTACTAACTACTCATAAGACAAGGAAAGACAACAAGGTATTAAATAAAAAAAAAACAACAACTCAAAAAGAACAAATACTAATACAAAGTAAAACCAAGTGTAAAGGACAATAGTTATCAAGAAACAATACAAAAGAGAAAATAAAATGGACAAATACTAATATAAATTAAAATCAGCAACTGCTAAAGACAATAGCTATTTAAATTGAATACAAAATTAAAAAATAAAATAACACTAAATACCCCAATTATAACCAAATTCCAGGTGGAACAGGGTAGACCAAGATGGAACGAGAAGAGGCAATAACGGTCAGCTGTTAAGTGCCCGCTCTCCACCCATCACCTCATCAAAACAACAACAACAAACAAAACGATAGTGCATACAGTTAACTTTGATTAGTGCAGTTCATTGTTATAAACGTTCACAAGCATAATTCGTTTTAGTGGCGTAAGAACAGTTTGTCTTTAGGTTCCATTAGAGCATGTGCCTCATTATTTGATTTTCTTGTTTATCTTCAGAGCGTCCTGATTATTTCTATCAACGTTTTATTTTGGTAGCAAGTACGTTCTCTCCATACACATTCCCATAGGAATGGCAACCAGTGATGTGTTAGTCATGTCATACTGTCTTTGACTTTAATAATAGTACACTTTTGTTTGTTTAACGTCAGGAACAACTTCGCAGAATCTCAAGAAAATAAAACACAAACGCAAAGGCGATTGCCATCATCGACTTCCTCAGGCAATTCCTTTCGGGAAATACATTTAATTTTGCTTCTTGGACATTCTTGTTAATTGGGGTGTCGATGGTTTTATTCTGGGGATTCCCCATACACAGTTCTTGACATCACCATCATCACCATTATCATCAAGTTCGATGCCTGTCACGCAGGCGATCTTGTGTCTGCACAACTTCCTACCCCTAGGTTATCAACCATTTATTTTTGTATCCATGCCGTAATGTTAAACAGTCCAATTTCATCTCTCTGTGTTGTCCTATATATGTGTTTCCATTAATATTGCCCGCTATTACAAACGGGTTCTGACTTCCCTCTTCTTGTTATTGTTATTTTGTTATTTATGTATTTTTTTGTGTTGCAAAGTTACCTTTCATAGATCATAAAGTTTACATCCACTATTCTTGATATTATTCCCTAATTTTTTTTACAACTAAAGCAAGAAATTCTCAACAACAAAAAAGATCGATTTCTTGTCGCCAGTTTTTTAAGTATTCGTTAGTCATCCTGGATCTCCTCTGTATCGTCCTTCTTCTTCTTCTTTCTTCTTCTTCTTTTTCGTCTTATTCTGCCGCTGCTGCTGTTTCCTCGTTCGCTTTCAGACTTCTAAATTAATGACTCTAATAAAGGCAGTAATCAGCTCAAGGTCCCTAACATCTCCAAACAGTTTTTCGTGGAGTGAAGTAGCTAGCTGCCGTATGCTACTCCGTTCACTGCTGTATATTAAGCAGGACTGCTGCTTTATATTCTTAGTCATTTCTATTCTTCTGTAAAACCTCATCTCTGTGGCTTCCTTGCATCTTCTTGCGTGTTAACTCACTGTCTATCATTCGTCTCTATACGACAAAATCGGCTCTAGTTAACAGCGAAGAACTCTCTTTCCTGCTTCAACCAATAACAATTTTGTGAAAGGCTGTTTGTGCTGAGGCTTCCTATTATTAATTTCTAAGATGCATCTTCCATCTGTATTTATTTGTGCTCAAGTATTGAAATCTACGAACGTCCATTAAAGTTATTCTATTTACTTTGATGCTGCATTCTGGAGGATTCTGTTTCTTAGAGATGATCATTACTTATGTCTTTTTGCTCTGTAGGTTAAGGCCTTTATTTACTTTCTGCGGCTGTTGTATCAATCATTGCCTACATCCTAATTATAACCCTTCAGCGGTTGAACGGGATATATATCAACATCAATATATTAACAAAAATAACTTTTTTCCTATGAAGGCTGTGTCATCTCGGTTTGTATCTGATAGTTTCCTCGTATATGTAGTATATAATAATGTAGTATAAAAACCACATGTCTAGCTCTATTTTCAATTGAGTTGCGCTCTATATTAATGTTTGTTGAGGGATATGCCACTGCTGGTGGTTTAGCATTAACAAATCCCAATTTCTCGTCTCATGTTACTTCCCACTCATCTCATAATGATTCGATTCGTGTATGTAAATTAGTCACGTGACCTATGCTATAGCCCTCGCCATGTATGCCTTCCCCCTCCCAATATTTGTTTGTTTTTTGTTGTTATTTTTATGTTTTTTTTATATTATTCCCTAATTTTGTTACAACTAATGTAAGAAATTCTCCACACACACACAAAAATCGATGTCATTTATGTTTTATTATCTAGTCATGTCTTATTCCATGTTGGTAACAGCGTCTTCAAGTTCAGCAGAAAATATTGGTGGTCCCTCGCCGAGGTCTTCACTGTGTAGGTCTGATCTTTCATCATCAGAAAATTCAATGATGTGTCCTGTCCATCTTGTTTTTACATTTTGCTGACCGATTATCTCGTTTCTTTTTATTTTATTTCACTCAGCAACAGTTAGTATTCTTCTAACTGCGAACTCATTTCTTGATTTATACATATGTTTGCTTCTTTTCTGTACAGTGCTTCGAGTTCTCCGCACTTCTGATTTATTCTAGTTTCTTTCGCTATATTGCATTTGTTTAGTTCTTCTTTATTTTAAGTCTACTATTCCTTTTGGCGTCGAGTGTATTGATTCCTTTCGCATTTCTCATTGGTTTTCTATGCAGTGTATCTTTTCTATGTACTTGTATTTATTTTGTAAGCTGATATTAGTTCTCTCACTCATTAATTCATATAATTTAAGTAATTCTAAATCTAGGTTGATATTTCTGGAAGCCGCCTTTAGCTTCTCAGCTTTAGTCTAAGTTTTCCTGTTACTGGACCATGATCAAAGCTGCTATCTGCTCTTGTTTTCACCTGTATCCGACAGTTTTTATATCTCTGGGATGCCGTTGTGTACTCAGTCTCTGGGATGCCGTTGTGTACTCAGTGTAATTACGCACATCGCTTCCTGGCCCGTGTGTTTCCTGGGGGTCTCTGAAGAGACAAAGAAAAAATAGTACACTGTCCCTTCAGGCATGTCATAACAGGTGACTAATATAAGGTTGTGCCTGGGCCTGGCAATCTCATCACGTAAAACAAACAACAACAGAAAACACCGCTTCAAGACTTTCTTCTTTAGCATATTCTTCCTCAAGGTGGTTATCTGTAGTAGTAGCTCTATGCTGCATAAGGAGTGAACAAGGAGATGTTGATGATGATAATGACGGTGATGATGATAATGATGACATTGTTTTTAGGACAGCTACTATTCCCAAAGCTTCAGGATGTTATGTGAACCAGGTGTTTAATATGCCTATGTCGTGAATTCTTGCTTATTCTGTCAGTCAAATATTTTATTTCCTCCACATAATATCCACCAGCCACTTCTTTCACTCAAAGTACTCAAAGTTGAGTACGTCAATCGTTTCTTCCCAGCTCTCGGCTGTTCGAGCTGGTATTTGTATGAAATTAATATCTAATGATCTGCCATTCATTTTAATTATAGGACTAGTCTGAAATTGTCCAGAACCCATTTATTGTTTCTGTTCGCTCTTTATCTAGCATTATACTGTCTCATTTATCATGTTTATTCTCTCATGATTAAATTATTTTATATTTATCATATTATATTTCTCCTGCTCTTATCTATCGCTTTTTGTTTCATTTTAATAACTTTTTGTTGAGTGTAATAAATAAGTTTATCCAAAACTAGGCTGGGAGAATCATTACTGGAGCAATGAAATCAGTTCCAATAAATTAAATGAACAGGATGACAACATCAGAATCCGTGAATGACAGAGCACTACAGCAAGCTGTAGTATTGAAGCTGAATATGACACGCAGGGGTATCTCTTCTCTCTTTCAAAAACTGTACAAAGAGCACAATTGTTGGTTGACAGTAATCAAAAATCAAGGGACTCACTAATTTATCTGACTATGTTCTGATAGAGCGCCCAATTGGCAGAGTGGTTAGGGCGCTGGTCTATCGTGGCAAAGGTGCCGGGTTCGATTCACGGTACCGACACGCTCCAGTCTAACTAGTTGTAAATGGGTACCTGGCTCTGCTCTTTGAGTTAGGGAAGGAAAAGGCGATGAGGAAAGGTACTGGTCACTTCACCTCTCGATGCTTTACCTAGTATGTTGAAGTCTATAACACTTTACCCACCTACGGCAGTATATCTATGGGACTGCCTTTACCTTTTAATGTTCTGATAAACATTGAACAATTTTCTGATATTATACATTTATTTCTCCTCATTCTTCTCTCAATTGTCAATATGTTACGGGAAGGTTTACTAAAAGCCAAAGGGGTAGACTCAACTCAAAACCCTTTAGCTCCCCAAGGAGCATAGGCCCTCAACAAACACATGCCACGTCTTCCTGTCCTGTGCCATTCGCTCAAGTTCTCTCCATCTTTTCCACATCATTTTCACCTCTGTTTCCAGTTCTCTTCTCCATGTGTTTTTTGGTCTACCTCTGTCTCTCTTTCCCTGTGGATTCCAGAACAAGGACTGCCTTGTAAAGCTATCAACAAGTTTCCTCAATGTGTGTCCTATCCATCGCCAGCGTCTTCTTCTCAACTCTTGTTCCACTGGCACTTGTCTGGTTCTTGTCATCAATTCCACATTTGTGACTTTGTCATACCATTTCAGTCCTTCTATTCTACGCAAGCGCCCGTTTATAAAAGTCCGTAGCTTTTTGGTTGTTGTTTTTGTTGTTCTCCATGTCTCAGAGCCATACAATAGGACTGACTTCACATTTGAGTTGAAGATTCTTATTTTCGTGTTGGACTTGATTTCTCTTGTTCTCCATATGTTTCCCAATGCAATGAAAACTTCAACAAAGGGGTAGAGGCACTGACAATATAGTTGGGAATCCCTGTTTATAAGGCTTGGAAGTTCATGAAAACCCAGAAGTGGTTGCTGATTGGCCTTATACAGTCAAGCTGACGGGAGCAACGGATAGAGATATAAGGGCAGTAGTGAAAACGCATTCAAGATTAGAAAATTAGATAGCAACAATAGTGTTAGCATAATTTGGGATAGGACAGAGCTATTATTAAATTTAGTCCTTTGCCTCAATATAGACGTGAAGTGGTTGCCAACAAGGTTTCTAAAAGTGAGAAGAAGAATGCTGGATCAGAATAACTGATGGATGAAGGTTTTCTGAGATTCTCTGATAGGCAAATTGATTTGTGTGTGTGTGTGGTTGTTTTATACAAGGAAATGGTCGATGGAACGAATGAACTCGTATTTTTCAAGCTGCCTTTACTATCATTCACTTTTATTCATTTCTAGATTTTTACATTTTTAATTCACTGTTTTTCTTCTTCCACCAATTTCGACTTTCTGTCTGCCATTCCCTCTGTCTGTCTCATTGAATCACTTTATTTTTTCTCATTTCCGTACTGTACCTTTATAGGCCTCTCTGTGATTGTCTCTCTCCCACTCTCTCTATCTGTCTCATTGATTCACTTTATTTTTCTTATTTCAGTACAGTACCTTCGTTAGTTCTGTCTTTCATCCTCTCTCATTTTCTCACTGAATCGCCTTATTTTTTCTCATTTCTGTATAGTACTTTGTTAGTTCTCTGTGTTTTCTTTATCTGTCTCACTGAATCAAGTCGTGTTTCTCATCTTTATAAAGTAACTTTGTTATATCTCTCTGACATTCTCTTTATTTGTCACACTGAGTCACTTTTTTCTCATCTTTAAAAACACCTTCTTTAGTTCTCTCTGTCATACTCACAATTGGTAAGAGTTCCAAGCTTACCATTGGCTCCATTTGAAAGCAGAACATAAACATTAGCTCTCATTGGCAAGTTTGTCGAAAATACCATATGGGACGTAGAGCGGAAAATGAGAGATATAAACTAGTAAAGTCTAAGACACAAATCAGTCTGCATTTTCAACAACGTCAAGTTACAACTCACAGAGAAAAGAATGGGATAAATAATTCCAAAATTAAAAGGGACCAGATCAAAGTATTTGGGCGTCTCTATAACTTAAAACAGAACCCGCAATTTTAAATACAAAGACTGGAGACTTAAGGAATCAGAAGCACAAGTCATAAGAGGAATACTAAAATTACCCAGACCAAGTGTTCGAAGCATCGAATCAGCGATGCTGTGTCCATTCTACTGTGCCAGGCAATTGTAGACCCTGTTTGGGGTAAGTTGTGAACATATATTTTACAAAGTGAATGGGACATGTTACTTGCTAGGTGGTTATACAAGTTATAAGAGGCTGGCAACTTCAGCATATGAAAATAGTATATTCATAAACCACTACAGCAAGCGCTGGTGATTGCCTCTTGCTAGTCGTACAGAAAACCAACAGCAGAAGTAACCCCAGAATCCGAATGATGCAGTGAGTAAGTGAGTGATGATTGCATCACATATGCATTGTGTGTATAGTATCATTTTGTGAAAATTATGTAACTTGATAATGTTAATTCAGGCACAAGCCATTGCACTCGCGCTGTCCAGACACATTTTCCCCATTAAAGTAACCAGAAGAATAACGGTGATCTCTATTCATATTCCCTGAGTTATCCTGTGAATGCTCAGGGAGAATAATTATTCAGAGGGGCTAAAATTGGTGGGTAGACAGCGAGAAAAGGCGTCTGTTTTATCTTCCGAAAACAATATACTTAGCAGAGGCATTTGTTCTTTTAATGTTTCTACAAAGTTCGTGGTACGAAGCTATAAATTACAAGAGACCAGATTGAAGTAAGAGTCTTCGCCACTATCTTGTGATTCAAGCGCTAGGTTCGACACTAACTATCTACAGTGGACGAGTTGTAAAGACACCCACCTTGACATTAGAAGTTAAGTTCATCTAGACGCTTCTAGAGCAGAGCCCTCATCACAAAAGACTTGACAACCAACCATTGCAGTTAACTCAGCAAGTAAAGTTTTTTTTTCTTTTAACAGGCGAAAGCAACGGACAATTATCATTAGACCCCAAACACGTCTCAGTGACGAAAGTTTTTAAACCCCCTAAAGTCACCTTCATCCATATTTATTTTAATGTGTTAAAGACTAATTGATTATTAAATTTGTTATATGTTATTTTACAAATTCATAGTTGATTCAGTTCTTATAGATAAGAGAGCGCATGTATGATCTAAAATCTTTAATACATATACATATAATTACATCTATAGAGCCAAATAAATAATAAGAGGAATTTCGCTGAATTAAATCAGCTCGGGGCTTAACAGAGCTAACATTAAGTATTGCATAACGATCTTCATAAAAGGCAGCGGGTCAGATACTAAATTTAACATTGCTCCGCCTCGTGCAGCATTGTTCTTGACATCTGAAATATCTTATGGATACTGCCTTGAGGTAGAAGCATCATTCTATCTACAACTCTGCCAAGAGTAATCTTTTGCGAAGGTAGAAACCTTTGAAGACCCACATTAGTTACTCTTGAGTTTTGGCTACTGGTGGACCACTACTGCAAGGCAAAGGGGAGGCAACCCTTGACATCTAGGTCCAGCTATATGAAGTGTTACAGACTTGACTATTCTAGGTCCAGCTTTATGAAATGTTACAGACTTGACTATTCTAGGTCCAGCTTTATAAAATGTTACAGACTTGACTAGTCTAGGTCCAGATTTATGAAATGTTACAGACTTGACTAGTCTAGGTCCAGCTTTATGAAATGTTACAGACTTGACTATTCTAGGTCCAGCTTTATGAAATGTTACAGACTTGACTAGTCTAGGTCCAGCTTTATGAAATGTTACAGACTTGACTATTCTAGGTCCAGCTTTATGAAATGTTACAGACTTGACTAGTCTAGGTTCAGCTTTATGAAATGTTACAGACTTGACTATTCTAGGTCCAGCTTTATGAAATGTTAAAGACTTGACTATTCTAGGTCCAGCTTTATGAAATGTTACAGACTTGACTATTCTAGGTCCAGCTTTATAAAATGTTACAGACTTGACTAGTCTAGGTCCAGCTTTATGAAATGTTACAGACTTGACTAGTCTAGGTCCAGCTTTATGAAATGTTACAGACTTGAATAGTCTAGGTCCAGCTTTATGAAATATTACAGACTTGAATATTCTAGGTCCAGCTTTATGAAATGTTACAGACTTGACTAGTCTAGGTCCAGCTTTATGAAATGTTACAGACTTGACTATTCTAGGTCCAGCTTTATGAAATGTTACAGACTTGACTAGTCTAGGTCCAGCTTTATGAAATGTTACAGACTTGACTATTTTAGGTCCAGCTTTATGAAATGTTACAGACTTGACTATTCTAGGTCCAGCTTTATGAAATGTTACAGACTTGACTAGTCTAGGTCCAGCTTTATGAAATGTTACAGACTTGCTTAGTCTAGGTCCAGCTTTATGAAATGTTAGACTTGACTAGTCTAGGTCCAGCTTTATGAAATGTTACAGACTTGCTTAGTCTAGGTCCAGCTTTATGAAATGTTACAGACTTGACTAGTCTAGGTCCAGCTTTATGAAATGTTACAGACTTGACTATTCTAGGTCCAGCTTTATGAAATGTTACAGACTTGACTAGTCTAGGTCCAGCTTTATGAAATGTTACAGACTTGACTATTTTAGGTCCAGCTTTATGAAATGTTACAGACTTGACTAGTCTAGGTCCAGCTTTATGAAATGTTAAAGACTTGACTATTCTAGGTCCAGCTTTATGAAATGTTAAAGACTTGACTAGTCTAGGTCCAGCTTTATGAAATGTTACAGACTTGACTATTCTAGGTCCAGCTTTATGAAATGTTACAGACTTGACTAATCTAGGTCCAGCTTTATGAAATGTTACAGACTTGACTATTCTAGGTCCAGCTTTATGAAATGTTACAGACTTGACTATTCTAAGTCCAGCTTTATGAAATGTTACAGACTTGACTAGTCTAGGTCCAGCTTTATGAAATGTTACAGACTTGACTAGTCTAGGTCCAGCTTTATGAAATGTTACAGACTTGACTATTCTAGGTCCAGCTTTATGAAGTTTTGCAGACTTGACTATTCTAGGTCTAGCTTTATGAAATGTTACAGACTTGACTAGTCTAGGTCCAGCTTTATGAAATGTTACAGACTTGACTAGTCTAGGTCCAGCTTTATGAAATTTTACAGACTTGACTATTCTAGGTCCAGCTTTGTGAAATGTTACAGACTTGACTAGTCTAGGTCCAGCTTTATGAAATGTTACAGACTTGACTAGTCTAGGTCCAGCTTTATGAAATGTTACAGACTTGACTATTCTAGGTCCAGCTTTATGAAATGTTACAGACTTGACTAGTCTAGGTCCAGCTTTATGAAATATTACAGACTTGACTATTCTAGGTCCAGCTTTATGAAATGTTACAGTCTTGACTAGTCTAGGTCCAGCTTTATGAAATGTTACAGACTTGACTATTCTAGGTCCAGCTTTATGAAATGTTACAGACTTGACTATTCTAGGTCCAGCTTTATGAAGTCGGGTAACCAGTTCCCGTCATAGCTACGTTTACCTTCCTTTACTCAACAGCAGAGTAAGGTACCCTTTTACAGCTCTGTAGACTAGAACGTGAAGCTACGAGGTGTCGATCTAGTGTCGATCTAGGAATCCGGTTGTTTAAATTCACGAAAGTATTTCACCGAAACGTCCATTGTCGATTTTTTATGCACATGTAAAACTGATAACATTTTACCTTTATGTCAGTGTCACTTTTGTTGCATGTACGAACTGCTTATACAAGGTCAGTAGACACTTATAAAATGCCTTCAGCCGAATAAAAAAATAGTGACATTAATTTTTGCATTTACATGTTTGAATGTGCTTGTGGGTGACATATAAAAAGCGATTTTAAGATGCGGGATAATTTACTTAATTCAACAAGTTGCTGAGCAGTAGCGATTTTCAGATGAATAGTAAATAGCAGACATAATGTGATTGCTAGACAAACATTAGCTTACATGTGAGCGACAGAGACTATGTTTTAGGCGACTGACAAAGAGGGTTATTTAAACTGAGTGACAGGGGAATCGCATATATAAGGTGAGCAACAGACAATAAAATATAATGTAAAAAATAGTTTAAACACAGGCTTTTAATGCACTATATAGCCACAAATAATTTTTCAAAGAGTTTATAGCTTGCAGTCAAAAAATGTAACATCAAATTGACAAAAAGCGTGGGGCGCTCAAGCGCTTATCATATATTTTATCCATAAGTGTCTAATGAAGTATAAAGCAGAAGTTAATTTCATGTAGAATCAGCGCCACAGGCTTTTTGTCAATTTGATGTTACATATTTTGACTGCAAGCTATAAACTCTGTGAAAAATTATTTGTGGCTTTTTAGTGCATTAAAAGTTTTTGTTTAAAATATTTTTATTTTTTATTTTCTTCTTTTTAGTGTTATTTTTTTTTTTTTTTAAATTTAAGTCAAATGTAATCGATCCGCTAATGACATTATCCGTTTGCGATAAACGAGTCCAGAGCTCAGTAGGCAGATTTCATTATTCAGCATATTACACGGAAAGTTAATATTTTTTGGGTTTTATTTTGTTTTAAATTTTAAAATGTAGTTGTCAGTTGTGTGTATGTCTGTGCACGCGAGTGCAATATGTGTGTGTGGAAAGGGGGGGGGGTGGGTGGGAGGGAAGTGTCAATATTTCTCTCAAGATAGACAATCTTGTTGGAAAGAATACACATAGATTATTTGCAGTTATCGCCCATTTCAATGATGATAAAATACAAAAAAAATTAATATTAATTTTATTATTTTTACGACTGATTATGGTATTGTCATGGGGAATACACAACTATGCCAAGTTTCAGAGCTATTGCCCATCGGGAAGTGATTGAAAAATCGATTGCAAGATTTGAAGGTGACAAGAGAGTGACATATGTTGCAAGTTAAAGAAAAGCCTGTAAAAAAAAGCTTCTATCTTGCGACAGAAAGACACAAATGAGCTTTAGGCAGTTCATTTCAGGCGATGTACAAAGAGCGTTATTTAAAGTGAGTGACAGAGAGATAAAAAGACAAACATGAGGCTACAGATGAGCGACAGAGAGTATATTTCAGGCGACTGAAATAAGAGTTATTTAAACTGAGTGTTAGAGAAATCGCATATTTAAGATCGTGGTAAAAAAAAAAACTTCTATAATGCTACAGACAGACAAACAACAGATTAACAATATTCCTCTTCTTGTTCTCCGCGTTGTTCCTTACGGAGCATCTCATCAGCGTTGCAGCTGGTGCCTACATAATAAGCCTGTCCCAACAGCCCGCTTTTTTTTTTGGTTCTTTCGTTAAATTTATTTTTCGTAGCATTTTGCTTTCTATAATGAGTTTGACAGCCGCTTGCACAAAATGCCAAAGTCATCTTCAGGGCATTTTTATATTGTTGGGCTCCAGGATCAAGACAGGATCCACACAGAATCCACATAGGATGCACAAAGATAATATTTAAGAGAATATTACTTTAATAAAATGGCTGGGCTGAAAAGATATCTAGAAAAAGATATTGTTTCCAATGAACAGTGAATTAGTCCAGTCTCGCATTAAGGGAAGTTCAGTAGCTCATTTGGTTGCACGTTGGTCAGATCAAATCAGTCACCAACTGTGACGATATTTTAGTTGTGTCCTTTTATTCCTCGTCTTCCTCTTTCTATCTATCCATTTATTTCTTCATTTTACGCAAATAGATCTGCCCCATCGCCGCGCCTTAGATTTGTTGACCTCTTTTCATACTGCAATAGTGTTATTTCATGGCTAATTGATCATTAATTGTAATCGCTTAAGTTGTTAAACTAGATTGACTTCAGACGGTCAACGGAAAGTATTGGTGACGAAAGTCCGTCTGGGAGAATGGTTCACTACAATCGCGTTCAGAAACCTGGGCGCATAATACAAAATGAAGTACAGGTGATAATTGCTTAACTCACTTCCGTCCAGACATTGTCTGTGTAATTATTACAGATAAACCCGCCTCGGTAGACAAATTAGCGATGACACTATCTGTAGGCGATGTTACAAATCGTAATTTGAAAGGTTACTTAAGAGAACGGAAGAAGTCGGACCATATATGGAAACTGAGATCATGTGTTTAAATGTTAAAATGATCTTTTAAAATACGCGGAAGAAATTGTTGGGATAAACCACATCATAACCCGCATGATGGAATACAATTGGCTGGGCAATTTTGGATGTTATAAACAACACTTATGATTGGAGCCTGGTTAGATTGTAACTGGTCAGATTGGGACGAAAGTTGCAATATAATCTGACACTTTCGCCTTGTTTAAAGCACTGTGAAATTCACCTCGTCAAGAAGACAACCAGCTAGCCAGAGTAAGGAATAGAATCAGAATTCCATTTATCGGACCAGACCTTGTTTGAGCATCATGTGGACATATATCCCAGTAAAACTCTACCTACATTAACACGGAAAGCCGGAATCCGAGGAAGCTGAAAACACAAAGTCAGAGTGGGAGCCTAGTGCAAAGTAATACCCCAGACCACGTGTAAGAGGCATTTCAAACAACTATTTCTCTGAGCCAGGAGTCAGTATTCCTAAAGAGATTTTAGGGTGAGTTATACATTTTAAAATTATATATTTTGCATTTATTAACTTGTGAAAATTGCTAATAGATGTCCAAGTCATACGAGGCTGGCAACCTCAGCATATAGAATGATGGTTTCATGAACCACCACTGCAAGAGATGGTGACTGCTTTATGCGGATTTCTCATAGAGAACCAAAAGCAGAGGTAGTCCCAAGATTCATGTGCAGCAGGTAGTGGATGATGATAGAACTGATGTACATACTTATTATATTATTCACCTTTTCAACCGGTGCAAATGTAAAGATATTCATTGTAAATGTAAAGAATGTCTTCCGCTCACTGGGATTAATATTAATGCTCAGAGAGGGTAATGTTCTGAGGTAGATGGGATGGTGGAAAGAAGGGGGGCACATGATTGTGTGTCAGGAAACCCAATGCTCAAGAGGGTATTCGTTTCTCTTCTTTCATTATACTAGTCGGTGGTACCAGTTGAGGGTACTATCTCTGGAACAAAGTGTGTGGTATAAGTGGTCTGCTGTCAACGCTAGACACCATCATCAGACGGGTCTTGAAGACGCAGGATCAGCTTCGTGATTACTTTCTGATATTTCTTAGAACGTATCACAACCTCCAGACTTGACCAGTGACGAGAGTACATCAGTCGATAACCTGCAAAGAACCAACCATCGGCTGGAGCATAAACCAAACTTACTGGCAGCTAAGTAAAAACTTAAAAGCTGTCAAGTGAATTTTTCCAGAAAATTCACTCAATATCCGTAACATCACCCTGTGATGATAAACTTTTAAAAAAAAGAGAATTGTTCATTTTACACTGTTAGATATAATTGATTATTAAATGTGTTCTTTGTATATATACAAATTTATAGTTGATTTAATCCTTTTGAGTGTACTGCACCCGTATGTCTCAGTCGCCTTAAATACACTTAACACAGAGCTACTAAATTAAGACTTCACTGAATTAAATTAGTTGGGGGCTTGAACAAGCCAAAACACATACTAATTCTTCATAAAAGGTGTCAGGCAGATACAAAGTTAACAGTTGCTCAGTCCAATTCAGCATTGTTCTTGATTTCTGAATTATCTTATGAAACTACCTCGAGGTAGACGCATCATCATCCTTCTATCTGTAACTCTGCCAAGAGTACTCATATGCGAAGGTAGATACCTTTGAAGACCCCCATTATATACTCTAGGTTTTGGCCATTGTTGGACCATCACTGCAGAGCAAAGGGGAGGCAACCCGTGACACCATCTTCTCAAAGAAGATTGGCTGCAATGGATTTCCAACGCTGTCTATGTCTTGCCTGTGTGGTACACTCTGATAGACAATTGTCTACCCATCTCTGGAAGTTATTTCTTCCTCTTGCACTTGGAGGTCGGAGTGGCAAAGAAGTATGGCGTCCGCCTCTAATTCTAAAGGTATGGGGTTCGGTTCCCAGTACAGGGAATATATTTAATAGAAATTTGTCCAGAACCAGTGGGTCCTAATGATGTCATACTTCCCCCATCCCCCCCCCCCCCAATCTCGTGGGTAGTGAGATCGGATGGCTGGCCTTCTCGGATAAGGGTGAAAAAATAGGAGGTCTCGTGTGCAAGTTGCACACGTTAAAAATCCCTCGGCAGTTGGAAATTGTAAAGAGTAGGCCATACGGCCGCTGCAATGGCAAAATTTACAAAATTTGGAAAAATCAACCAACGACAAAAATATTTATAAAATGTGTGATTCCTATATACACACACTGGGATCCTCGCCGGTGCTACAGGAGTTCGTGCACTGTGCTGGGATACTCCTTGTGTGATCTAAGGGAGAAGATCTAAGCACTGATGGAGTTGTCCGTGTGCAATTAAGTTGGTCCTTACCTTAAAAACCAAACCAAACCTCTTGCACTTTTGCCTTCAACTTTTCCTTCCATTGTAGATTTCAACAAGGTGTTAAGTGTGTTTATGTGATCAAAATATTCTATTTCTAACCTTCATCTAATTCATTAATCTTGTCTTCATTCCTAGCTTATCTAGGTCTCCTTTCATTTTGTTTTCTTCTTCTTCAACAAAAATAGACCCACTATATATATCTTCGTTTCATGGGTCTCAGTTCTTTCTCCCAACCGCTTCTTCATCGTCATGTTCCTACACCATATAGCAATGACGATGTCCATGTCCTTACACCATATAGCAATGAAGATGTCCATGTCCTTACACCATATAGCAATAAAGATGTCCATGTCCTTACACCATATAGCAATAAAGATGTCCATGTCCTTACACCATATAGCAATGAAGATGTCCATACACCGTATAGCAATGAAGATGTCCATGTCCCTACACCATATAGCAATGAAGATGTCAATGTCCCTACACCATATAGCAATGAAGATGTCCATGTCCCTACACCATATAGCAATGAAGATGTCAATGTCCCTACACCATATAGCAATGAAGATGTCAATGTCCCTACACCATATAGCAATGAAGATGTCCATGTCCCTACACCATATAGCAATGAAGATGTCAATGTCCCTACACCATATAACAATGAAGATGTCAATGTTCCTACTATTTGACTAGCTCAGGCGTTAGCGTAGCTGGCGAGTCCTTTTTATGGATTTATGCTAGTAGATAGATAATGTTAGTCCTTGTCAGGACTTAATATCTATCAACGCTGATCGAGTTAGCAGTCAACAAAGTTGACTTTTTTTTTTGTTAGTATATGTCGCATTATGTTGGATGTAATTTTGACCTTACCCACTCTACAAGATGTGAGAATACCTCGCCTTGTTCTGGCATTTTTGCATTTATTCTTATTTGTAAAGCTGGCTTCTCATCTGCGTTGCTAATTATCACACTTTTCGTTTTCTCGGTGTTAATGTCCAATCCATATTCATGACTCAGTTGTTTACACAGCAAGTCTAGGCTGACGCAGACTACAAATTACACCACAACTACTTAGTTTTTCAGTGATCAATGTCTCTCATCATAGTCCAAGAAACAACGCAGAAACAAAGAAGGTTGATAAATGTCCCTGGCATTCTCACAAGAATGTATTGTTTATGGTAATCTTAATAAATGTAGACGCTGGGGATTGAAATGACAGACGATGAGAAAACATGTTGATAGCAATACAAAATAAAAAAGCAGTCCTTTGTACCAGAATCCCCACGGTAAGAGAGGGAGGGAGGAAATGAGAGAGAGAGAGAGAGAGAGAAAGAGAGAGAGAGAGAGAGAGAGAGAGAGAGAGAGAGAGAGAGAGAGAGAGAGAGAGAGAGAGAGAGAGAGAGAGAGAGAGAGAGAGAGAGATAAAACGAATGTACGAACTTTATTTTCAAAGGGTAAAGAATTGGGCGCGCAGGGCCATATTACATTCTGCCCTTCCACTCTCACTTATCTTGCATTCTGTCTCTTCATTCCTACCTGTTACTTTAAGCATTAATTTAAAGGCATGCAACATTATAAAGGTATTATAACAGCGTACATTAACAGTACCCACAAGCGAGAGAGAGAGAGAGAGAGAACTGGAGAGAGATATGAAATGGATACAGGAGACCTGGAAAGAATTTCAGCGGACGGCACAGGATAAGAAGACTTAGCATGAATATGGTGAAGTCGTGCACCCTGCGGAGCTGAAGGGTAATGAATGAACAAATAATGGTAGTATATTTCCGAACTTAATATAAAATATGAAGCTTAAACTGTAGAGCATTATGGGTAAAACCTAATTCTATTTGTTTTTCTTTGTAAACTAAAAAAAAAGGGAAACTGTCAATGAATCTTATAGCTCTTACCTCGCAAGAGATTGTAATATTTTCAGGTTAAAAAAAAATAAAACATTACTTTTTTACCTTTTTCAATGTCTTTTTTTTCAAATCATCATTCCTGAAAATGTCGATTTCATGTTGTCTTTTAACTGACAAAGATGTTCCCCTAGGCGTCCAGATATCGGTGTACGTATCAGTAAGTGTAAAAAACACATTTTCTACCTTTAACCTTTTCCTGACATGTCGCAGACAGATGAATGACTTAAAGGTCAAGGTTGTCCCATAGCAGAAACTACTATAGAGGAGTGAAGTGTTAGAGACGTCACTATACTAAGTCTAGCATCGAGAGGTGGGGGGGGGTGTGACTAGTTCCCTTGCTCGCTTCTTTTCCTTTCTAACTCATGAGCAAAGTCAGATACCTATTTACATCTGGGTATACTGGAGCGTATCGATGCTGTGAATCGAACCAGGTAACTGTTGCCGCGAGAGACCAGCGCTCTAACCACTCTGCTTATCGGACGCTCGATATGAATAACTTACAACACTTTATTAAGCAAAATTTTATAACACAACACTTAATAACGCACTGAGTTCTTTGAAACCGTTGAGATTTGTATTTGAGTGAAAGATATAACTGAATTTCCAATATATTTGCAATATACTTTCGCAAAGACAAAGAAATAATATAACAAATATTCCTATCATACATGTCGTAGGTGGCAAATACAGTGCATTTGTGAATTGGGCACGCAACTTTGTCATGTAAGACAAATTTCTATAGGAATAAATGACTATAAGAGCACATGAAATCCTTTGTTGCAAGCTTTCAGTCGTTGTGGTAGCTCCCGTGTTCCTTAGGGAGTGAGACAGAAAGTACGTATGCTTTATCGTGTCCCCATTTTATGTCTTTTTAAACTAATTAACTTGGCCTGGATTCTGCTGGAGACAAAAAAACGAGGTCATATAGAAATAAGATCATCTACTTTTCTGATTGATATCGCGTATTGATCTCACGACCAGACACGTTTTTAGAGGATTCTGTGCTCTATAAATGAGATTTCTGACACATGGTTGTGACAACCCACAGAAGCATGCGTCGCCCAAATTAGTCCGTGTTTTCTTCTCAATTTTTTTCTTCTAAGCAGTTATTTGTTAAGCTTGGTTATTTGTTAACGTCCAAGCTCTGTTTTAGATTGTACTTGTAATAAATATTGGTGTCACGGATTGCCTCCCCTGCTTTACAGTAGTGGTCCAACAGTGGCCGAAACTCAAGAGTATTTAAAGTGGGTCGTTAAAGGTGTCTTCCTTCGCAAAAGATTACTCTTGGCAGAGATGTAGATTGAAGTGTAATGACGCTTATATCCTAAGGGATATAAGATAATCGTTCACAAGATAATTCAGAAATCACGAACTATGCGGCAAAGAGCTGAGCAAAGGTTAATTTATATATGTCCGTCGCCTTTTGTGAAGGATTTAAGCAATGGTTTCGAGCCCGTTCAAGCACCCAGCTGAGTTAATTCAGCGAATTTCCTCTTATAAAGGTATAGCTCTGTTTAAAGGGAAATATATGTCTATATATATATATATATATATATATATATATATATATATATATATATATATATATATATATATATATATATATATATATATATATATATATATATGTGTGTGTGCGTGTGCGTGTGCGTGTGTGCGTGTGTGCGTGTGTGCGTGTGTGCGTGTGCGTGTGTGTGTGTGTGTGTGTCTGTGTGTGTGTGTAATAGTAATGCTCATACGTTTGCTTTCATACATGTAATAAGTGAATAACCAACTATTGTTTAGTTTTAAAACAACAGGTAACAAATTTAATAATTAGTTAGTATTAACAGTTTCTATGAAGACATAACATGCAGAGTTCTTCATGATGGACAACTTACAGAAACGTTTAGGATAGGAACGGGAGTGAGACAGGGATGCCTCTTGTCCCCATTTCCTTTCTTACTAGCAATAGAGTGGGTTATGAAAACATCGACATCACACAACAGAAATGGAATGCAGTGGAATCTGACTAAAGAGCTTAATGATCTGGATTTTGCAGATGACTTGGCTCTTCCGTCCCATAACCATAATCAGATGCAAGAGAAAATGAAAATTCTCGATGAGAGGTCACACCAAGTGGGCCTGAAAATACACAAGGAAAAGACAAAGATAATGAGAATAAATGCAAGACATGATAACAAGACTAAACTTGAAGAAACACCACTAAAGGATGTAGAATCATACACATATCTTGGTAGTAATATAGATAAAGTTGGAGGGACAGACAATGATCTCAAAATAAGAATACAAAAAAGCAAGAGGAGCTTTCATTGCATTGGCTACATGTGGAGAACAAGAGAAATCAAGTCCAACACGAAAATAAGAATCTTCAACTCATATGTCAAGTCAGTCCTATTGTATGGCTCTTAGATATGGAGAGCAACTAAAATAACAACTAAAAAGCTATAGACTTTTATATACGGGTGCTTGCGTAGAACAGAAGGACTGAAATGGTATGACAAAGTCACAAATGTGGAATTGATGACAAGAACCAGACAAGTGCCAGTGGAACAAGAGCTGAGTAGAAGACGCTGGCGATGGATAGGACGCACATTGAGGAAACCTGCGGTTAGCATTACAAGGCAGTCGTTGTTCTAAAATCCACAGGGAAAGAAAGGCAGAGGTAGACCAAAAAACATATGGAGAAGAGAACTGGATACAGAAGTGAAAATGATGAGGAAAACATGGGGAGAACTTGAGCGGATGGCACGGTACAGGAAAACTTGGCATGTGTTTGTTGAAGGCCTATGCTCCCCTGGAGCTAAAGGGTATTGATTGATTGATTAACAGTTTAAAATAAATGAAATGCTGGTGAATCTTATATTGGGATAAAATTTTCACTTCACGGAGATTTAGGGTGAGGATATAGTTCAGAAAATGAGGTCCGGTTTGCTCGCGCCTGTTAATCAGAACTTAACTTTTAGGTGAGTCCTGCAGCTGTGGTGTTCTTCACTTCTTGGTGATGACGCCACTCTTCACACAACTTGTCCGATTTAGGCGGTCGGTGTGGATTCCCTGCTTCGTTCCACGAAAAGTCTTGTACCACGAACTTTTGGAAAAATAGAAAAACAAATGCCGCTGCTAAGTACATTTCTGGGCTGCCGATTAACAGGTGCATTCTCGCTGTCCACCCACCAATGTTAATCTCTCAGAAGAATTAAATTCCCGAGTATGTAGTGTGGCTCAGGGAAGATGATTAAAAATCACCAATATTCTTCCGTTTATTAAACTGGGAAAATGTGTCTGGACGGAGCGAATAATGAGTTGCCTGGGTTACAATTAACAAAGTGCATATATCTCACAAAATGTTATACACTTTAGGCGCATGTGATGTAATCATCAGTCATCACGGAGTCTGGAGCCATCTCTGCTGTCGGTTTTCCGCACTACTAGCCAGAACGAACGAATGAACGAACTTTATTTTCGAAGGTTTAAGAATTGGGCGCGCAGACACGTCTAACATTCTGCCCTTCCACTCTCATTTATCTTGCATACTATATCCTTTCATTCCCACATGTTTAAGCATTAATTTAAAGGCATGCAACATTATAAAGTTAATATAACAGCATTCATTTACAGTATGCAATCATAATAAAAAATGAGTAGGTTTTTTATCTAAACAAACAAGATGGTAATTGGGAAAAAAATAAAAATAAAATAAACAAAACAATAAATACAAATAAATAAATCCTGTATACCGACACTCACTCATGCGGTCAAACCGTCTACACCTAATCTGTATTTTTGAATGTGTCATCAATCATCAATACAAAAATTACATAAACACATTCTCGCTTATATCCATACATTCTTGGTGGAAAATGAAATAATAATACGTTATAACACTTTCTTACGCACTTCTGTGGCAGGTAAAGTCTTTGAGCAGTTAAAAAAAATAAAAAAATTATGTAATATCTGCTTTTTCTCATATACATCATCCCATTTAAGCAAACGAAAACATTCACATTTCTAAAGTACGGTGGTATGCGGGTACATTCTCACGACTCACATTTCTAAAGTACAGTGGTATGCGGGTACATTCTCACATACATTACATTATATAATAATATTTTAAAGTGAATATAATAATATTACATGGATATAAAACAAATTATTCACAAAAAACGAGCGGAAGAGGAAAAGAAATGTTGACCTATGAATGAGATGTTGACAAGAAAATGCTATTTCTATGGGGGTAGATAATCAGTGTTAAGGAAATGTTTGAAAACTGCTTTGTTAAATGAATATTGTGTAGGTAGGCATTTTAGGTGGTGTGGAAGGCTGTTCCATAAGAAGGCTCCAGAGTAGGCTAGACTCTTTTTAAACAGGTCGATCCTAGGTTTGGACAGACGTAACTGATGTTATTGTTGTCCCTCTCTTCTACTGGTTTGAAACAAAGATCGTAGGTACGGCGGGGCATTGTTAGATAGAATTGCGTGAGTCAGCTTGGCTTTGTTGTAGAGAAGACGTTTTCTTAGGGACAGTATTTTGGGTTCTTTTCCTGTCCTTGTGTGTGGTATCGTGCGATTATCTCTTATGCAGAGAGTGCAGTCTCTTCGAGGTGGAAGCAGGGCAACCATCCCATAGTGTAGAGCAGTAATCTAGATGTGTCTGTATATGTGAGGTGTAGAACAATAGTCTAGTGTCTGCGTCTAAGAAGTGTTTTATTTTAGCTAGCTGGTACGTATTTTCAGCTAAGTGTTTGGTTAAATTCCGTACATGGGAGTTCCACGTTTTAAGTGCTGCTCAATCGTGATCCCTAGAACTTTGTGTTCTGTTACATGTTCAATTTGTATTGATTCCGCTTGTAGCTGTAGCGATCTTTTGGTGCAGCTTAGGAGTGTCTGTCTGGTGGTAATCAACACAGATTTCGTTTTTTGCTGTGCTTACTGGCATACGATTCATATTACTCCATTTTGTTAGATTGTCTATATCGCTTTTAAAGAGTCATTTCAAGTGCCACGCAGTCATTGTCACTAGTGTAGATAGTACAATCATCTGCAAAGAGGTCACATGTTGAATATTTTAGATGTAGTGGTAGGTCGTTGATGAACTTTGCGAAGAGTATGGGCCCAAGAATAGAACCCTGCGGTACTCCTGTATCTATCTTCGAGAAATCTGATGTCGAGTTGTTGTGAAGCACTAACTGATATCGATCTGCCAGGAATGATTTGATGATGTTTAGTGGATTAGGGCCTATTCTGAGGGTTTCCTACTTTTGAACCAAGATAGTGTGGTCAATCATGTCAAATGCTTTTTTGAAGTCAACAAAAACAGCACCACCTAATTTTCCATCATTTAAGTTCGAGAGCCAGTTGTCTGCCATTTTGATTAGAGCTGTGTGACAGGAATGTTTGGGTCTGAAACCTGACTGGCTATCAATGAGCAGTTTGTTTGTTGTTAAGTGTTGAAACGTGGTGTTGTAAATGGGTTTCTCTAGTGGTTTTGAAAGAGATGATAGAATGGATATTGGTCTGTAGCTGTTGGGATCGCTATGTGAGCCAGATTTATAGAGGGGATACACTTTGGCAGATTTAAATGCTGTGGGGAAGTAGTTGTGTGCAATATATTGGTTGTACACATAGGTTAATGAGTCGCAAATGATGGGTGCAGCGTAACGTAGAATCTTATTGCTGATACCATCAAGCCCAGATGAATTGTTGTTTTTTTAATGCCAAGATATATTTGAGAACCAATTACTGTTAGAACAGAAGAAATCACCCGTGCTTGATGTAGTGGTTTATTCATATACTATTTTCGTATGTTGAGGTTGCCAGTGTCGTACAGATAGGTTGTGAATTATTTTTGGCCCGTCTGAGTAGAGTGGATGGTGATAGGTACGTGAGAAAGGTGTGAGAAATATATTTCACTGGTGATAGCTTAAGGAAAATGATATGTCTATGGAATGAGTAAGTTTCTCTATTCCAGCCTATCTACTTACTTACTTACTTAGTCGTTCCCCTTCTACCGTGAGGTGTAGAGGTCAGCCTATCTATACGACTATAATTTATTACAAGACAACCTTGCCCTCCTCATATATATAAATATAAGTTTAACTACACACACACACAGCTATGAGACAACAAGACACACAAACGTGAAAAAAACTACGGTTACTTTGGTATGGGTCTGACCAACACACAAAGTTAAGTTTATTTATTGTTTATTATCATTAAACTTGACAACACCAATATCTAAAGAAAGATCAAATAAAATCAGATATACATACATATGAAATAGCAGAATAAATGCGCCCTCCCCTTATGGAGAAAAGAACCGTTAAAGTTAGTACCCCAAATGTCGAAGGTTTGCACTATGTTACAGAGAAGACAGTAAAGTAAGCAAGTTCCTACTATATGCTACCCTGTAAAGTAAACAAGTGTAAGCAAATCCGGTGTTGGTACATTCCTTGTAACAAAGAAAAAATATTAACTCTCTCTTTCATACAGTGGCCACTCAATCACGCTTACCTACTATTGGTGATATTCCTTGGAAATACAATTTCCCTGAATATATGAAATGTCAGGTTCACTTCCCAAATTGGCCCCAGTCCATCCTCTAATAAATAAAGACTAGTGAGGTGAACGCCGAATCTGGTGTGGGTTTTTCCTAAATGAACAATATGTCACCGCCAATAGTTGATGTAGGTAGTGCTCTTGGAGTTCACAGTTAAAAGAGAAAAATACTTCCAGTATTGGGAAACATCTGGTTTCTAAAAAAATGTTACGATTGATAAATGACGATAATCCTATCGGCTAACTCTATGTTAGAGTGCCGATTCTGAAACAGCGTAAATTTCTGGATGCGTCGCTTGAATACAACTGTCAGAAGTCGGGAATAAATGTTATCTTTTGTACACCCTAGTGGGCTGATAAAATTGAAACAATATTGCTGGGTTTGGTAAGTCCAGTTAAATTACTTTTAGTGTCAGAACTGTTGCTATGTATCTTTGGCGCGTACGCTTAAAATGAAGATCGGTACCGCTCAAACCAATTTGAGGCACAGGTAACTAACAGTAACATTTCCCAGACCAAAACAAACAAAAGAAAAGACCGCTGGATGCTCTTGTGATCAGGTCTGCGAAGAATATAAGAGCATTTATATAAAAATGCTACGATTCTATATAGATACATATATGCACACAGACGGGGACAAGACGGTCTCTTATCCACTCCGTCAGTCCTGATTAAAGTTAATCGGCACATGTGTTTTCTTTAGCCTACCCTATCGTGCGTCGCTTAGCGAGTGTAGGTTGGATTGAGTTATGCCCCCCCCCCCCCCCCCCGATTAATTTGGTCGGCGTCTGATAGTTTAGTCGTATGATATTAAATAATGGGCACTTATAATAAATACGCACAATGAAATAAACGTGAATTCTTTTCTGTCACTATCAGTCGCGCCTAGCCTATAAACCAGTCAGCTAAAACCGTCTCTTCTTGTGTGAGAAAGCGTGTGGTGAAAATTAACATTATAACTGAACATCTGGCATGAAATAGCTACGCGTTATTTTATTTCACTTGTTTTTAACAGCTAGAAAATTTAAGTGAATTATAATGGTAAAAGCTAACACTTTTAATTGTTAAAAGCTAACACTTTTAAACACGTAAGCACTAATTTCTATTACCAGAAAAATCCCCACGAATTGCTAATAACACATTTAACAAAATGGTTCTAGAACTGCGTGCTTAGAGTATTCCAAATATTCTGAGTGACAACTGAAAGCAGGTTTAAGAAACCACAGTTTATATATCATTATATTTCTCTAATCTATCGATGATGTTAATTTTTACGTTACTATGTGAAACGAAGAATCAGAGAGTTACAAGATAAAGGATTTACGGTCGGTCTTCCGTCGAGCGCTTTTGATCGTCATCAAAGACTAATTACGTGTAACGGGTTTTCTCTGTACAAATGCCCGCTTCTGAAGATCAAAGAGCGCAGGGGTTTCTGACTTCCCCTGAGTACGAACTTCAAAAGATTCTGTGTTTTTCACGTGCGGTCTGTCAGGTATCGTATGATTGACAGATAGCTTCGCGCGAGAATACGAGGCAAACAAACCTGATTCGCTACCTGTTATGACGGGCAGGTCACGAAAGTTTGTAAACACTTCGTTTCCTTATGTTCAAAGAAAAGAGGCGTGACGAAAAAGTACGCTTGAGTAGAGTAAACACAGGCAGATAATGCATGGTTTTGCTAGCAAATCATAGAACGCTTCGAGATTACAAAAGTCTGTCAGATTACTGAAGGCACTTTTCCTATTATACGTCACAGCCAGCCTCATTATTAACCACTTAGCAAGAAAACATGTCAAATTCACATTTGTAAAAGAAATGTTCACAACTTACCCCAACTGAGTTATACACAATCTCCTCGCACAGTTTAGAATGGACACGAGCAATTTAGGTTATATGCTCTCGAATCACTTGGTCTGGAAATTTTGAATCCTTTTATGGCGGGTGAATCTGCGAAACACTTGGTCTGGGAAAGTTTCTCTTACCACAGTTTATACATCATTACGACGGGTGATCCAATTTCTTAGGTATACAGTCCTAATATTTAAAGTCCTGGTCCCTTAAGTTTGAATTTCAACATGCGTGTTTACTCATACGTTTTCAGTGTTGCCCAAATACTTGCTCTGTCACTTATAAGTATGGAATTCTAGGTCCAATCCTTCTTGCTCTGGCCTTTGGGAGTTGCTCGTTTGAAGTTGCAAAGCTGTCTGTGTTCTGTGTCTCTGATTTCGCTAGATTATATCTTTCATTCTCAGTTCAAAACACAGATGGTACTTCCGCCGAAATGTCCAATGAAATTCAATGTTTATTCCGGCTCTGACTTCAATCCAATCGTAAGCTCTTTTGCAATATGTATGTAGGGGTGTTTAAATTCATAATCTCCCCCGCGTGTTGAAAATATTACATTTAAAACTCCAACGCGTGCCCTCTATCAAATCATGCGGTAATATGACCGCCAACTCAGAACAAATCTGGGAATGTATTTGATGTCCAGATGCTACCTTCAAATATTGACTCGCCAGACAGATTACCTGCGATAATCACACACAGGGATGGTCCCGTGAAACGATTATCTCATTATCGTCTGTGATCGTGCGTTCTCCAGACAGTCAAACAAAAGGATCGCCGGCCGCTCAGACAAACAATATGGTTTCCTCAGACATACAGACCGCAACCCAGGTGTTAATTGCCTGATTGTCGCTGGCCCCGGAAATGAGTTACGTCAAAGTCGCTATCTCTCTTCACGTTTGCCGTCTGTATCAAAAGGTGGCGAGCCGGCTTTTCATGATAAGAATATCGCTCGCTGACCGGTTCAGTAAACGTGGAATTATCATGAGTCACCTGGCGGAACGTAAATAGTCTGGGAGTGGTCACAGAAAGAATGCAGGGCGTAAAATATGCCAAATAATCCAAATAATAAGATGATCGGGGCGGAAAATGAAGAAAAGTAGATAATACTGCCGGAGGGGCTGAAGTTGTGAGAGAGCACAAAAATACATGCACAAACCGTTGTGTGACAATTGGAAACAATAATGCGATGACTTTACAACGCACTTGAACGCGCGCTGAACAGCAAACTGAACTAATCGGCGCAGTATTTTAATTAGCCTGCTCTTTGGTCAGTTTAGACTCGTGGTTCTCAACCGGGGGTGGGGGGGGACACTGGGGCTACCTTGTGTGGAACCAGGGATATCTTCGACGTGCATAAAAATACGCCTAATTTTTAGTAAAATATTTATGAGCTATTTACGAAATTATTTAGATTCTAAATGATATATGGATATTTACGATACTTCTATTTCACTTATCATGAGGCTGAAAATCTGTTGCAGCAGGTTTTTCACGTGATTCTTGAGTAAGTATATATATATATATATATATATATATATATATATATATATATATATATATATATATATATATATATATATATATATATATATATATATATATATATATATATATGCGTGCGTGTGTGTGTCATGCTTATACATAACATGTATACGTGTGTGTAGGTGAAGAATGGAGTTCACAAGCTTGAAGTGTTATATGTAACTTCACGGTTAAAAGCACGTAGCGTGACTGAATAGTATTCAGGCGTATTCAAGTGGGAATCGAGGTCTTATGTGCGCCTGTGAAAAGTGTGTGCATTGAATGCAGTTAGTATACTTGGTAGAGAGAATAATGAGATGTGACTGGGGATTCTGTGGCCATCCGTCGTCGGAGACGGATCGGTGTTGATTTGTGAAAAATGTTTGTGATTTTTGTTTATTTTACTTTGGATTTGACGCGATGGTGTCCCTCGAAATTAATGTGTGTCTACCAGGTTTTAATACATTATTGTTTACCAGCGCGTTGCGTCCTGTCCCGCGCTTGAAAGTTGATGGATTGGAGGCGCGTCGTTTTCCCGCACCAGGAGGAGGTCTATGTTATGAGACCCTAGCAGTATTTGGAAGCCTAACAGGAGCTTTAGTAAAAAGACTATATACTAGAAGCGCGTCGTCGTTTTCTAGCACCAAGAAGTTCTGGATGAACTTTTATGCCTGGTAATCAGACAAGAGAGGTATATGTGCGATGACTGAATGCCGCACTTAATAGAATGCAGTGGCTGCCAGTACGTTAGAATGACCATACCACATATGTTATTGATGCAAGTATTTTTGTATTATTGTTACTGATGTCTGGGACTATGCTGTTGAGATTATATGTTTAGAACTGTGACCCAGACTTCTGTCAAGTTACTTATTTGAGTACGTACTGTTTTGAGTGAGTGTCGTAAGTTTGTATTGGTGCAACTACAACAGCAGTTGTCGCTGGGGATGGCCTATGGAATGTTATCAAGAAGGTCTCCAGAAATAGCTTCGTTAATTAAGAAAGAAAGAGACCTATTCGAGATGAGGACAAGAAGAAGAGAATGCGAATGCTCTCCACTAGATAGCGTTTTCTAGTAAATTATGGAAACTGTTATATTTTCCCCCGCCCTTAGCTTCTGCCCTTAGATCTCTAGAAAGAAAGAGCCCCCAATCTCATCTAAATGTAGAATTTTTCCTATATGTAAACATTTACCACCGAAAGCACGAATTAACTAACTAGATCAGAGGTTTTCAAACTGTGCGTCGCGGCTCCCAGGGGCGTTGCGGCCCTAGGCTAAGGGCGTCGCGGTGGCTTGGGAAAAGTGTTGGGCTCGATATTATGAGCCAAGGTCCATCAATAAATATAGATCTTCGTAGGACGACATGTTTGCGCCGAGGTATTATTACATGTACCAATACATGTCATTAGGTACTTGAAGTTATTGACAAATACACCATAAAACTCCAGAGCAGGTCTATGTTACGAACAGCTGATCAGTAACTCTGATGTCATCATGGCGGATGCTGGTGTGAAATATGCACATTCAGAAGTTATTAATATCTTTTTGGGTACAATTGCTTATATATAATATATAGTGTAGAGAGGAGCCGCGGTGATTTATGCACAGGTCAAGGGAGCCGCGGACCAAAAAAGTTTGAAAACCTCTGAACTAGATAATGATCAAAGGGTTATTGGGTTTATTAATTAAATATTTACACATATAGGGTTAGAAGAGAAATAAAACGTGATGTTGGTGAAAGACATTTCACACACACACACACACTCTCACGCACATGCGCACGCGCAAGCACACATAAGATATAAATAATATATTTAGTTAGCTATGAGAATGAAACTTTGTGAAGAGTGAAATGAAGATGTGATATATTGAGTGTTACCACACTGATGTCCAATCTACACTGTATGTGTGTCTCTTAATGCTCCTCCACTGTTGAATAATACACAGAAATGTATAGACTGTCCAATTTAGCTATATGGTATGTTGTGTGGGTTATCTCCAAGACAAGGATATACTGATGACAATTTTTGCAGTAATGAGAACTTTGACGATATACAATCCTTCAATCGTTTGGCAATTTCTCTCTTGTGTTGACAAACCGTTGACAGTTGTGTTGCGGGGGTATTTTTCTTATATTTTCTTTTACTACTGTAGGTTTCTTTACATTCGTGAATGTTGAGAAGGTGGTGTGAATCTTCCCGTGTTCTGTTAGTGAAATGTCTGTAGGGTTTCTTTGTTGTTTGGTTATGGCTGTAGTGAAATTGACAGAGATACAACGGTAAAATACCTCCAAAGATAACATTTAAGGATAAAAACATAATGCGTAGGCTGCGAATAGTACATGATCGCCTAGACCGCGGGTCATCACCCTCCATAAAAATTGACTTGCTAGACAGGAGGGGAACGGAGGATCAAAAAGGAAAAATATGACTGGAAAGATTGCGTGAGACTAGGAAGGCTAAGGAGACGCAATTGGGGGGGGGAAACGGAGAAAAGTCACGTTTCCCAAGTTGACATAAAAAGTAAGCAACTCGACAGAAGGGACCATAGATATGTTACGCCACAGTCATTTATTGGACGCTTTTGCGCGATACCAAGGATTTGAATTCAGCGGCTAAACGCAGATGTTAGGAATATTACAAAAATTAAAAAGTACTTTTTTCTTAATATTAATGTTAGGAATATAAAAATTAGCTGGCCGGATGGCCTATTCTGAGCAGTGAACTAATATGTTCTTAATTTTACAGACGGATAGATAATATTGAAGATAATGACAAAAGACAGTGTTGTTCACATCATCGACAGACTGTATTGAATCTAAAAGTGTTGCTAATTGCACAAAAAAACACGACCTTGGGACGCAGGTGTTCAAATTTACTTAGTATGGAGGAGAGGGTTTTTGGGTGGTAGCTGTGTCTAAATATAACTTTTAACGACAAAATTTTGGAGGGGAGAGAAAGGTTGGTTCAAAAATCAAGTACATTTTGTAGAAACACAAGTAGAGACGGACAGACTAACAGATAAACATCCATACTTGACTGAAGCATGACTGAAATGACTTTAGTGTAGGAAATTTGAAATTCAAATAAACCTAGGCAGTGATTGGCCACAGACAATCATATCATTAGCGCTCAGACGCGAAAGTGGGGCCATTCTTCAATAGTTGTTCAGTGATAGACACAGATTTTAAAGTGTGGTGATTTCCATATGAAAGAAAGTGAAATAAATTTAGGGACGCCATACTATAGCCAGCAGCTCAGCTGAGTTTTGCTAGCAATTCTGTGTTATTTATTCATAATCTGGTAAGATTGAAATTATTTCTTTATATATTTTGAATATTGTTTCATGTTCGAGTGATTTGATACTGCCATATCGAAATCTAGCCTTACAAACAAGTAGGGATTTGCTCTAGACCCCCCCCGCCCTAGTCAGGGTCTAGGGACCAACAATGTACATAAACTCCAGCCAGGGTTAGGCAAGACAGATCAAGTGTTGAGAATAATGAAACATATTACCTATCCTCTTTTAGGGCAGAAAACTAATAAATATTTTTCAGAATCTATGGTCTGGGAGGATCTATCTGATGTAAAACCACCATGGTAAATGTGCTGTTTGGTCAGAGAGATCTGACCTGTCTGTATGATGTGGTTGTTGTGTCAGTGTTATGTCCAGACGTGGGTAGAGAATAGATTTTGACACATGGCCCATACTTTGATTGCAGAGCTGTGAGTTTCTGTTGTCAACCAAGCAGTGTCTATTCAGTTGGTGACTTACTCGAGTGTATCTGTGCAGTACTTGTGACAGAGACCACCATTATTGCCCGCCAGCACGGAGAGGTGGGACCACAAGATTTCAGCACCAGAGCTACAACTACAAGATGAGTGAGCCTCTGGTCTGCTGGACATTCACCAACGCCGTTTAGTTACTAATACCCCATAAAAATTCCCACCATTTTCTGGACACTGTGTAGTCAATATAGACAGGTGTGATGAGGCCACCCCAACAGCACAAACAGTAACTATCCTCCCAAGTAGATGACTACTAGAACATTTTAATAAAACTACCTAGTATAGTACATATATATGTACACTATTGCATTTATGATACAATATTCCATGCATTTCTTTCATAATCTCTAAATCCTTTTAAGTTCTGGTCAACCTAAAAAATTTATCCAGAACCAAATAAATGTAATATAATTCTATCAAAAAATTTTACACACGTGAGTTAGTTCAGTGTATTTTAACATTTATTAATATTATTAGTCTTGTTAAATATCTGTGGGTATATCTATAACCTATTACACCACACTACATATCATAACCCTAGACACTTTACGTAGCCACATTCATTAAAAAAAAATTAAGTGTGAGGTCGTAGTGGTAGCAAGAAAGGCCTTCTGACAATTCACAACTACATTTTATCTCAGGAGCCTTCACAGCTGGCCTCATACAATTACATTTAGTAATATCACCATCATACAATACCATCAAACACCACTACATAAATTGGGGTCTTGTCCAGGGATAATTAGCCCAACAGTAATATTAGGATCTCCTGGTGGGAGAAATAAGAGTAGGGAAATAAATTGTTAAATTCCCTTTAAAATTAAAAGTGTCCCTGCAGATAAAAGTTGGTGAATCTTCACAGCCAGTAATAATTAATTAGTTAACTGGTTAGTTAGAATTGGTTAGACTATAGTCATAAGAAGTACTTAGTGTATTTACTGGTTAGAGATTTATCTTGTATATTATTATATTGTCTAAAAAGTATGGCGGAGCTGGCAAAATTTAGATCAGCTGCTGTGCTCACCGCGAAGGAGATGGGAATGGATGGTCAAATTTTAATTCAATATGTAACGGCTGAATGTGATAAATATATTGAACGGGAAGAAAGGAGATTAGAAAAAGAGGCTGAAAGAAAATTAGAGGCTGAAAGGTTAGCTGAAGAGAAGAGGTTACAAATTGAGGCTGATAGAGAAATTAAGAGGCTGCAGATTGAGGCAGAAGAAAAACGACAGCAAAGGGAGGCAGAAGATAAAAAGGCCGAAAGGGGGGCAGAAGATAAAAAGGCCGAAAGGGAGGCAGAAGATAAAAAGGCCGAAAGGGAGGCAGAAGATAAAAAGGCCGAAAGGGAGGCAGAAGATAGAAGGTTGCAAAGGGAGCACGAATTACGACTAAGGGAGCTGGAATTACAAGGCCAGGCTCCTGAAAATGGTGCCAGCCCTTTTGCCTCAGATGCTACGCCCAGTCTGGGAGCCTCAAACTCAGCTATGGGGTTTCATTTAGACCATTTTGTTGAAAAAGACGATGACATAGAGGGGTACCTAGGACGTTTTGAGTTATTAGCTACTACATATGGGTTAGAGAGAGAGAGAGGTGGAGTTTAAAGCTATCACAAGGATTGAGAGGTACTTCTTATGAAGTATTTGCCAAAATGAACAGGGAAGACCAAGACAATTATGACATGTTAAAGCAGGCTTTGTTATTAAGGTACGAGAAGAATGGTGAATTTTATCGTAAGAAATTTAGAAATGCCAAACTGTTGTCTGGGGAGACATACCACCAATTCTCGGCTAGACTAGAAACCTATTTGGAGAAATGGACGGCTCTGGGGAAGACCCAAGATCTTAAAGAAATGATCATGATTGAGCAATTGAGAGAGTCCATGGCTCCAGACATGAGAAAATTTCTCATGGAACAAGGTGCAGAGAAGTTGGGGGAAGTTTTAAATGTTGCTGAGAGGTATCAGGCAGCCCAGGCAGAGGTAAGTGGTGCTAAGAAGAAGCACATAGACAATTTTAAAGCTCCACAGCAATTTAATAAATTTGATAATAGAGAGCAGGGAAATAAAGGTAGGACAAACTTTGAGCGGCCAAGAAATGACTATCGCGACAGAAACTCACAGTTCAATGACCAAAAGTTCAATGAAAGAAAACCGTTGAACCAAGGAAAAAGATGGTGTAAATGGTGCAAGAAGGATAACCATAACACCGAATTTTGTAGAAGGAAACCTTCAAACATTGCTGCAATGAAGTCGGGGACGCGAAGATTAAAGGTTAATCCAAATGGACAACAGGAACCTTATCACCCCCCAGTTTGTGAGGATGTTATTTGTAATGGGGTCACCATAAGGTGCCTTTATGATACAGGTTTGGATTATGATTCAGTTGTGAAGTCTAGCCTAGTGGACCCAAGTCAGTATACCACAGAAACAGTGGAAATACAAGGGGCGACTAAGGACATACCACTCATGACACTTCCCATCGCAAGGATAACGGTGAAAACTCGCTATGTGGAAGGAGAAATCAGAGCAGCAGTGATAGATGAACCAATCTACCCTCTGATATTGGGGTGTAGATACGTCTTCTTGGGGAACCCCGAGAAACCTGTGATCATGGCGACAGTGCAGACCAGGTCACAGAAGAAGGAGGAAGAAGGTGAACCTATAAATGCTCATCCAGAGGAGATGAGGAAGGCGCAGGCTGAGGATAGGACACTCAAGCCCTGTTTTAAAAAATTGCCCAAAGGCCACACACCTCCGAGCAAGGGGGAATATTTCATGAAGAACAAACTCTTATACAGGAAGGCCGGAACTGGAACAAATGGTCACAACCAGCTGGTTCTTCCCTCTTCATATAGAGATAAAGTGATGGAACTCGGGCATGCGATTCCCTTCAGTGGTCACATGGGAATCAGCGCCACAGGACAGCGTATAGCTTGTCATTACTTCTGGCCAGGGATAACGGAGGATATAAAAAGATATGTCAAATCCTGCCCAGAATGTCAAAGGGTAGCTCCTAAGCACTGGACTGCTCCTGCAACTCTAGGGGAAATGCCCATAGTGGGAACACCTTTTGAGAGGGTTGCAGTGGATATTGTAGGACCTCTCACTCGGACCAAGAGGAGGAACAGTTACATCCTTACTCTGGTGGATACTTGTTCTATGTGGGGAGAGGCGGTAGCCCTGCCATCAATTGATTCAAAACATGTAGCAGAGGCACTACTTACAATATTTACCCGATTAGGATTCCCACATCAAATCTTGACGGATAATGGTTCTCAGTTCAAGGGGAAACTAACGGAAGAAGTTTTTAAGCTGTTTCAAGCCAGGCACTTTCATTGTAGTCCGTACCATCCACAAGGGAACGGCCAGGTAGAGAGGTTCAACGGGACTCTCATTTCTATCCTGAGAAAGCTGGCACACGAAAAACCGGATCTGTGGGATCAATTCCTGCCCGCCGCATTGTTTGCTTACCGGGAGGTACCACATAGTTCAACCGGGATGGCTCCCGCAACTCTGCTATTTGGGAGGCCAATAAAAGGTCCATTAGAAGCCCTATTAAGGACCTGGACAGATGAGAAGGCGGAAGAGACTGTTACCTCATCGTATCAATATGTGAACGAACTGACCACTCGTTTGAAAGCTGGATGGAAATTGGCAAATGATAATTTGAAGCAAGCCAGGAAGAAACATGCAGCATATTTTAATAGGAAGGCAAAGGACAGGGAACTGGCAGTCGGAGAGAAGGTGCTGCTTCTACTACCCGGAAGCCAGAATAAATTACAAATTGGTTGGCAAGGTCCATATACGGTTCTAGAGAAGGTGTCTAGAACAAACTATAAAATTGACAAAAAGGGGAAGGAAAAAGTTTATCATGTAAACCTGTTAAAGAAGTATCTGGACAGACCACTCCAGGAAAGCACCCCCTTATTGACCTTGGCTATTGCAACCCAGATGCAAAAAGAACCACTCACCTCACATGAATACCCATTACATCCTTGTGAAACAGCAGCACAGGTAAAAGTCAGTAAGCACCTGACTAAAAACCAGAGGGAGAGAGTTCAACAAGTTCTGGAGGAACATACAGATGTATTAACAGATAAACCAGGCCATACAAATTTGCTACAGTATGACATGAAACTGGTAGACTCAAACCCAATCTGTATGAGAGCCTATTCTATTCCGTTCGCGAAGGAGAAGGCATTGAAGGAAGAAATAGATTATTTATTGAAGGAGGGGATTATTTCGCACAGTGAATCATCTTTTAGTTCTAGTGTCGTTTTGTTGAGAAAACCGTCTGGGGAACACAGACTGTGCATAGATTACAGGAAACTGAATGCTGTCACAGAAGGACAAGTGGATCCATTACCAGACACAAAACAGTTATTTGCCAGACTGAACAAGGCAAAATACTTTTCAAAGGTGGATCTTAGTAAAGGCTATTACCAGATCCCAGTGAAGCCTGAAGTGAGACCTTATTTGGCTTTTAGCACTTCGGATGGACATTATGAATTCAATATGCTACCATTCGGACTGAAAAATGCTCCGAGTGTGTTTTCAAGGATGATGCGCAAATTGTTGGATCCCCTGAATAACCCATGTATCACAAATTTCATGGATGATATTCTCGTCGCCACCGAGACATTTGAAGAACACATTGAAGCTCTGGAGATGTTGTTTGATAGACTTCGGGAGGCGAACTTAACTGCTAGGCCAACAAAATGTTGTATTGGATGCAAAGAGTTGGAATTCTTGGGACACACTGTATATCAGGGTAATATGACCCCTGATCCTAAGAACTTGGAAAAACTGCAGAGAGCACCTAGGCCACAAACAAAAAAGGACGTGCGATCATTCGTGTCGTTATGCGGATTTTATCAGAAATACATCAAAAATTTTAACGCTATTTGTGCTCCTCTGACTGATCTGACTCGCAAGGGACTTCCAGATAAAATTATTTGGACTGCACAATGTGAACTAGCGTTCCAAGAGTTAAAGGAAAAACTCACTAGCAAGCCTATTCTCAAACTGCCTGATTTGACACAGGACTTTGTCTTAAGAACCGATGCAAGTAATGTAGGACTCGGAGGGGCTTTGTTGCAAAGATCATCTTCACCTGATGGGGAACTGAAACCAGTCGCTTATGCAAGCCGCAAATTGAATAGGGCGGAACAAGGATACTCCACAAGCGAAAAAGAATGTTTAGCCTTAATCTGGGCAATAAAGAAGTTTCAAATCTATCTGTATGGTAGGACTTTTGTGGTGGAGACGGACCATCAGCCTCTCGTGTTCTTGTCTCAGGCTAAGCATGAAAACGCAAGATTGCTGAGGTGGTCTTTATTGCTTCAACCTTATCAGTTTAGTATCCAATATATCCCAGGCAAATTGAATGTCGGTGCAGATTTCCTCAGTCGGCACCCCTGTGATCAAAATTAGAGTAGTGGCAGACGTGAGGAGTAATTTTACCTATGTGTATCGCTGGTTTTGGAACTTGCCATAGGCATGTTTTCAAGTGGGGAGATGTGTAGTGAAATTGACAGAGATACAACGGTAAAATACCTCCAAAGATAACATTTAAGGATAAAAACATAATGCGTAGGCTGCGAATAGTACATGATCGCCTAGACCGCGGGTCATCACCCTCCATAAAAATTGACTTGCTAGACAGGAGGGGAACGGAGGATCAAAAAGGAAAAATATGACTGGAAAGATTGCGTGAGACTAGAAAGGCTAAGGAGACGCAATTGGGGGGGGTGGGGGGGGGGGGGGGAAACGGAGAAAAGTCACGTTTCCCAAGTTGACATAAAAAGTAAGCAACTCGACAGAAGGGACCATAGATATGTTACGCCACAGTCATTTATTGGACGCTTTTGCGCGATACCAAGGATTTGAATTCAGCGGCTAAACGCAGATGTTAGGAATATTACAAAAAATTAAAAAGTACTTTTTTCTTAATATTAATGTTAGGAATATAAAAATTAGCTGGCCGGATGGCCTATTCTGAGCAGTGAACTAATATGTTCTTAATTTTACAGACGGATAGATAATATTGAAGATAATGACAAAAGACAGTGTTGTTCACATCATCGACAGACTGTATTGAATCTAAAAGTGTCGCTAATTGCACAAAAAAACACGACCTTGGGACGCAGGTGTTCAAATTTACTTAGTATGGAGGAGAGGGTTTTTGGGTGGTAGCTGTGTCTAAATATAACTTTTAACGACAAAATTTTGGAGGGGAGAGAAAGGTTGGTTCAAAAATCAAGTACATTTTGTAGAAACACAAGTAGAGACGGACAGACTAACAGATAAACATCCATACTTGACTGAAGCATGACTGAAATGACTTTAGTGTAGGAAATTTGAAATTCAAATAAACCTAGGCAGTGATTGGCCACAGACAATCATATCATTAGCGCTCAGACGCGAAAGTGGGGCCATTCTTCAATAGTTGTTCAGTGATAGACACAGATTTTAAAGTGTGGTGATTTCCATATGAAAGAAAGTGAAATAAATTTAGGGACGCCATACTATAGCCAGCAGCTCAGCTGAGTTTTGCTAGCAATTCTGTGTTATTTATTCATAATCTGGTAAGATTGAAATTATTTCTTTATATATTTTGAATATTGTTTCATGTTCGAGTGATTTGATACTGCCATATCGAAATCTAGCCTTACAAACAAGTAGGGATTTGCTCTAGACCCCCCGCCCAAGTCAGGGTCTAGGGACCAACAATGTACATAAACTCCAGCAAGGAGTTAGGCAAGACAGATCAAGTGTTGAGAATAATGAAACATATTACCTATCCTCTTTTAGGGCAGAAAACTAATAAATATTTTTCAGAATCTATAGTCTGGGAGGATCTATCTGATGTAAACCCACCATGGTAAATGTGCTGTTTGGTCAGAGAGATCTGACCTGTCTGTATGATGTGGTTGTTGTGTCAGTGTTGTGTCCAGACGTGGGTAGAGAATAGATTTTGACACATGGCCCATACTTTGATTGCAGAGCTGTGAGTTTCTGTTGTCAACCAAGCAGTGTCTATTCAGTTGGTGACTTACTCGAGTGTATCTGTGCAGTACTTGTGACAGAGACCACCATTATTGCCCGCCAGCACGGAGAGGTGGGACCACAAGATTTCAGCACCAGAGCTACAACTACAAGATGAGTGAGCCTCTGGTCTGCTGGACATTCACCAACGCCGTTTAGTTACTAATACCCCATAAAAAATTCCCACCATTTTCTGGACACTGTGTAGTCAATATAGACAGGTGTGATGAGGCCACCCCAACAGCACAAACAGTAACTATCCTCCCAAGTAGATGACTACTAGAACATTTTAATAAAACTAACTAGTATAGTACATATATATGTACACTATTGCATTTATGATATAATATTCCATGCATTTCTTTCATAATCTCTAAATCCTTTTAAGTTCTGGTCAACCTAAAAAATTGATCCAGAACCAAATAAATGTAATATAATTCTATCAAAAAATTTTACACACGTGAGTTAGTTCAGTGTATTTTAACATTTATTAATATTATTAGTCTTGTTAAATATCTGTGGGTATATCTATAACCTATTACACCACACTACATATCATAACCCTAGACACTTTACGTAGCCACATTCATTAAAAAAAAATTAAGTGTGAGGTCGTAGTGGTAGCAAGAAAGGCCTTCTGACAATTCACAACTACATTTTATCTCAGGAGCCTTCACAGCTGGCCTCATACAATTACATTTAGTAATATCACCATCATACAATACCATCAAACACCACTACAATGGCTTCTATTGACTTGATTGTGTGTTAGGAGGTGTACTATGAAACTAGGCAATGCCCACGATACTACAGACTGCAGAACACATCTGGAACACCACACTTAGATAAAATGTTCTCGGACGCCTGGCATAAACGACTTCTATAATTCTAACGAACTGGCTACTTGAGCCTCAGTTCCTGGGCGAATACGCTCTCGTAGTTTATAGGACTGTCACCAGACATGTCCCATGCTATAAGAACCCGTGGTTTCTATGAAGATAATGTACTTCTTTTATACTTAACTGTTCTCTAACGAACGTACATGCTGCAATCAGCCATCACTGAGTAAGTTACATAGCTCCTACCTTGAGCTTACATTTATCTATCAAACTCCAATTGAATTCTCACGAAGAGATATACATAATCAATAATTATTCCTCATACATGAATATAATGGCATGGGCCACACATAAATACATCCAGAGGGCAGAACAACTTGTTCGCTCAAAAGCGAAAATCACACTCAGTGTCCCTTTGTTCTACCAACGTCGTCCAAAGAAATACACTATCGTTGTGAACAGTCGTTAACCTACGAATTCGGTATCCAGTCCCATTCCCAACCCTCCTAAGCAGCTACTTGCATATCATGAATGGATAAATACATATCGTTTTTCCCTCCTTAAAGGGCACAGAACAATCCAGCAATTCACTCTTGGTAAGAAACCCGCTCTAAAAACTTCACTCGTTCTTGCAGCAGTGATGCTGTAACAATTTTTTCCCCTTATGAAATCGTTAGTCCCACTCATTACCTTGAGTTCGTCGCCAGTTACTACGTCTGGGCGGGATATGTGGTCTATCGTTTCCATGGCTGTGGAGACGGTAAAAAAAATGTTTCGACTCCGACCCTTAAATTTTAGAAGTCCAACTCCGACGAGAGTTTATTACTAGTCGACCGACTCCACAACTCCGACGAGAGTTTATTACTAGTTTTTTACCGATTCCGACTCCAACTCCACTCAGAAACGACCGACTCCACGACTCCGATTCAACAGCCCTGATTGTTTCTGAGTCCTCTAAGACAGTCTAATCACTCTCCGAAACTAGACGCCGCTTTATTCACAATGTACGCCGTATTTTGTGCTAACAGGAATATATTTGATAAGACAAGCAGCATATTTGTACTGTCTCATAACTATTTCTATCTATTTCATCTGTTCTACGTTCGTCTATCACCAATACTGTTCGTTGTTTCATCTCTCTGCACTTGATTCTCGATTCCTTTTTTCAGAATCTTTCCAGAATTCTCTCTCGCTTTCTGTTTAATTCTCTTTGTTTTCTTTCTGTCTCTCTACATCTCGTAATTTTTTTTTATGATTCTCTCATTTTCACTTTTAACCATATCCTACATTTCACAGTTCTCCATTCTTTCTATAATTCTTACCACTATTCGACCTCACATATTTCCTCTCTATCTGTCAGTTCTATGGTATGGTACACACACACACACAAATCACGCGCGCACACAACAACAATTTTTCTTTCTCTCTTTCATTAGCAGATTTTATTTGTGTTGGTGATATTCAAATAATCTCCACATAATATATCTCACCCACAAAATATCACATGAAATTGATACTTCACGGATTTTCCTGTGGGAAAACAGAGTTATGACAATGATGTGAATATGACATTTCATACTGGCCTCTCTTTAACCTCCAGACTCGTCCTCTTTTCCTAACTATCATTCTCTATCTCTTTCCCTCCCTCACCTATTGATTTCCAACTCGCCTCCTCCATATTCACACTGCCACCCCTTCCCGATTTTTTTTCCGATATCTAATAATGCTGTGTAAGGTTTCTCATCATTAGTTCGCCCTCCCCCACCCCCTCGCTCTCTCACCCTCTCTCTCTCACCCTCTCTCTCTCTCTTTATCTCTCTCTTTATCTCTGTATTTATCTCTCTCTCTCTCTCTCTCGTGTGAGAATAAATAGATTAACTATGGAAGAAGAGAGAAAGGAAGGGCAGAATGTTAGACGGGCCTGCGTGACCAATTCTAAACCCTTTGAAAATAAAGTTCGTTCGTTCGTTCGTTCTATCTATCTATCTATCTATCTATCTATCTATCTATCTATCTATCTATCTATCTATCTATCTATCTATCTATCTATCTATCTATCCATCTATCTAAATATCTATCTATCTATCTATCTATCTATCTATCTATCTATCTATCTATCTATCTATCTATCTATCTATCTATCTATCTATCTATCTATCTATCTATCTATGATAATGTTTGTACTTTTCAACATATGTTATGTCATGCTTATAAGTAATTAATGTTAATATGAGTGTGCTATATTATTATTTTACTTTACAACGTTGAATTCCTTGAATTTGATATGTAAAATGCATATGAGAATAAATGAATTCAGTATGAAAGGTGAGAGAAAGGAAGGGCAGAATGTCAGACGGGCCTGCGTGCCCAATTCTCAACCCTTTGAAAATAAAGTTCGTTCGTTCGTTCGTTCGTTCTCTCTCTCTCTCTCTCTCTCTATATATATATATATATATATATGTATATATATATATATCTATCTATCTATCTATCTATCTATCTATCTATCTATCTATCTATCTATCTATCTATCTATCTATCTATCTATCTATCTATCTATCTATCTATCTATCTATCGATCTATCTATCTATCTATCTATCTATCTATCTATCCGCTCCCTCCACCTTTCTCTACATCGGAATATCGAAATTCCGAACTTGCAAGATGAAAGTTTACGAGTGTGAGTCGTGGTCGCAACCTAATCTGTCCGATGATTGGAAACCTGAGAAAAATGTTTAAAAGCGTTGTTCAGGCAGCCTCGTCTGGTGTGATGCTGGCTAGACAACTAACCACGCAAAAAAAAAAAAAAATGACTAAAAGAATAGATTCTGCAAGAGTTACCGTAAAATCACCAGAAAACACCGTCCAGAATTAAAACTTAGGCAAACTTTACATCATTCAGGCATTTTTATGATAGGAGTTATGTCAGTTATGCTTATGTTAATAATAAACGGAATAGGGTAAGCAGCAGGCACTCGTAAGAAAGTAAGGAAGAAAGAAAGAAAGAAAAGAAAAGAAAAGAAAAGAAAAAGGACGAAAGGAGTAGGACCTAGACAACAGAAAGGAACATAAGGGATAGGCTTATCGAAGAATCGAACTAGAGGTTATCAGAACAGCGCAATAACCTCGTTGTGAGAGTAAATCGTGAAAGGATATACATCCAATTACGAACCTCAATTGTGAATGCTATATCTATGTGAGGCTCAGAGAAAAAAAAAGATTGCTGTAACGCAAGTTCAAAAAAATATAATGATAGTGAAATAAGTGAATTACGTTGTCCATGATCAATAAACCAGTTGGGTAATCGGTATAGGCTGCATACCTTAAATTTTCAATTGATATTCATATCAACGAAACCTTGCAAGTGAAAGTATACCAATACTTTAGAACAGCGGTAGGCAACACACGAGCTCTATGACTCCACTTTAGAAACATTGAGTTCTCTAAATATCTATGTTACAGTTGTCTGTTTTTAGGTTTAAGAGTATTCAGAATTTGAAATAAGTTCGGCATATACGTGAACTTTTTGTTTTGCTGGACGATTTTCTTCCGCTAATTCCATGAACAGGGCAGTGGAAAATGTCAACTAAATATGTTATCGAATGTTATCTTCGTTTAAATGAAACGATAGCGTTCTTAGCTGATACAGTTAACAAATAAAGTAAATTTTATTTTGGTACATTTCTTCGTGGATTTTCACAATGGTCGATTGAAAAGTGCATTTTATCCTTGGCATACTGCACTTTTAAATGACATAGGGAAAGTCCGATTTTTTTTTAGTCTTAAAGTTTCTATATTTTATTTCCTTTCCGTCATCTAAAGATCTACCATATCATCCCATGTGATCTTCCTGTAGATTCCGATCGACCAGTTGCCGACCCTTGCCTTTGAAGACTTTTGGAGGATGGGACGATTGATCAGGGAAATAGAAGATGCCAAACCTAACGCAGTGGCTTATCAAATAACCCTATCAGTCACGCGTCCACAGATCTTCATGGAAAGAAAGAGACAGCTGATAAAAGGAACTGTTATGATTAACATTCATAACGATTGTGTCTGTATAATAGGTAGCTCAACAGGGCTCCTTGTTTGTTTATTTTATACGGAGTCACTTATTAATACAGGAAGTGACGTCATTCCGATATGGTTGTTTCGCAGACGTGAAACTAAAAAAGCAGAAGTGAGGGGATCGTCTGCTGGGGTCTTCTACCATTGTGTGTCATGGCGAGTGGACGCATGTGTTAGAGCTCCTGAATTTCAGTGTATATCCCTGAGTTATTCCATCACTAATACATCAAGATCTTCTGTGAGGTGTATCTAGTTATCTGCATTTACAGGGGGTATAGCTTCTCAGTGTCGAGTGTGAATATATATTTAAAATGTTGAGAATGAAAAGGACAGCGTTCCAGACATGAACGGACTGCCTAGAGTTATATCGACGACTGCATATTATATGCCATTGTATATTGGCCTGAACTGTATTGAATTTGGAGCTGCGTTGAAGTCTTAATAAAAAAATGTATACCGTCCATTTCGTCCGTTGTGGCTCAAATAAGTATGATTGATGTTGGCCTGTTTCGGTGTCTGATACGTCTACTACCCTAGACGTGAACTTGGCCACAGGAACCATCTTGTCACTACATATTAACATTAACATATAAAAGACACGTAGCAGAAGTAAATGGGGGCCTCAAGCCGGGATCTGAACATATGATGTGGACTGGAACAAAGTATCTTCAAGTGATTTTCCAGTATTTGCAAGTGAAAAAAAATTGTCAAGATGGCGGTGTTGGTCGGCTGCAGGCCGGAATTCTAAGTCTAACCCTGTTCACTACACTGTATTTGAATCGTCGTTCCCTGAGGCAGAGGCTGAAGCCAGGGGGATTTTTTGCACGATAAGGCAGATAAGTAGATTTATTGATTCATGCAGTGTGAGTTTGAAGAATCTCATTTGACAGGGTTCTTTTTTTAAAATGTATATTGGTATCTACATGTTTGTGTGATAGGCGGGTTGGTTGATGGGACCTCATTGACGGTCGTGAATTCGTAGGCGTTCTTTAGTTTTTGCTTCTGATTTTTTCAACTTAAGGGGCCGGCAAACATAGCTGTGTGTTACTGCCTTGGGTGAATTAACCAGATTCATTATTTGTCTAGTTGTGAAGGTTTGTAATTTTGTAAATTTGTATTTGTTGTCAAGTTAATTGTATTTTATTTGGTTTATTCTCCATTATTGTTTGTAAATTTGTTCATCTAATCTTGCTATCCCTCTAATAATAATAATAGCCCCTTCAGTCATAACTGACTATGGGATTGCGCCCCTGAGGTGGCAGCCCTCAGCTGCTTATTTTCCTGGTGCTCCTTTCGACGTTTTCTCCTCACCTCTGCTTCTTGTGTGAGCCTCTCTTCGCCCAATCTGAGGTGGTGCCGTAAATAGCATCGCCACTTAGTGCGATCGGCAGCTTCATCCTCCCATGTTGCTGGATCCATGTCCAGTGCCCTCATATCTCTCTTGCACACATCTTTGAACCTCAGCTGTGGTCGCCCAACTGTTCTCTTGCCATCTGCTAATTGTCCGTAGAAGATATCTACCCCTCAGTTATTAGATATATTATATGTTGTAAAATTGTGCTTGTATTGTCATAAGTGTGGTAGAGCCAAATTGTTTCATTTTTCTACAGTTCATAAATTTCTGCCTTGGTTTATTCATTGGTATTTTCTTGGGTTGGCTCTTTCTACTGTTATACTGTGATCTTGTTTGTATCTCTATATTTTTTTTTTTTGCTCCTAAAATAACATCTATAGTTTCATGCAGTTAATTGTTATTGAGTGGTGAAATAATGGTTGCTAATATTGCTCACTTATTAAAGATATATATATTATTTAAATTATTATTGGACAATTTAGAGTCACAATAATAGTGAGTTATGGCTACAGTGGAGTATTTTATGAAGATTGGTAAAGAATGTGGTATGGAGGGAGATGCTCTTAAATCCTTTGCCTTGACTGAACATATAAATGAGAAAAATAGGTTAGAAGTCAGAGCTAGGGAAATTGAATATGAGGAAAAAGTGGACTCTCTGGAATGGGATAACCGGATACTTCATCGCCAGAAAAAGGAGCTAGAGGATGAGGTAAGCTCATTACAAAAATTACTTGACAAAGAAAAGAATGTCAGTGGTGAACTTGATAAGCTTAATACAGCTTTAAAGATAGACTGTCATGCACAAGTGGCTCAGATTCAAGAACTGACATCTGAGGTTTCTCTTTTGAGATTAAAGGTTGATATGAAAGAAGTGACAGACCGGGTCATGAAATGTTCTTCGAGTCAGTTGGAGATTAAAGTGGCAGCACTTGAACTTGAAAATCAAGAACTCAGATGCCTTCAAAGTCAAGAAGAAAATTTGACTCGTGATAACTTTGCTATCTTTAAGACATTACTCATTGAGAAGAGTAAAAATGCAAACCTCGAAGAGGTAAATAAATGGCAGAGTGAAGAAATTTCACTCAAGGATTTGGAAATTGCTAAGTTAAAAAAAAGGTTGATGGTTTGCTGGATGTTGTGTTACCCAAGAATATATTGTCACACATTAGTTATGAAAAACCTTTTGTACAACATTCCAGTGGTACTAAATGTGATACAAACAGGTCAGGACGACCTGAAAATGTCAAAATCTCATGTCGAGGCAGATACAACTTCCCTCGAAATCACGCTAATGCCAGTGTTTCCAGTAGAAACAATACTGCCTAATCTGGGAGTGAGTCATGGAGACATGCTCACAGTGTATCTAATATTAAAAAGACAGACGAAGTTGTCAGCAGCAAAATTTACTAATAAGAGTCATGTTGGTGCACGTAAGGTTGACGATAATGATAGTGCAAACTTACCTGGTCAAACTAATACCATTACATCTGAGAAAAAAATGTTTAACAGTACCTTATAAGCTGTCGTCTACGACATGCTCCAAACCTACAGGCTCGAATGTGGATTGGCATCATACTCAGTTCAATCAGTATGATACATCATATAATAGAGATACGACATCAACGAGTAAGATAAATGACCATGTTTCTCATTTGACTAAGGGTGCTCACCACCCCTGCTCACAGTTTCGTGAAAATAGGATGCCTTATGGTGGTAATAGTGCATACTAACTGTGACAGACGAATTTCAGCGTCCCTGAACTGTTAGATGATATGGTAGACCCTGGGATAGCATGAGAACCCTCATTCATTTATGTCGCAAATTTAATCGCCAACGTGGGTCCCACGTTTGCTAATTAGTATGCACCATAGCAGAGTGGACTCTTTACCACGTTTGCTAATTAATATGTAGACAGTTAGCATGCGAAGAACCAGGAGATTCGCTTGGTATTTAGTTTAGATAAGCCACGCTTTCCGCCTTACCTTAGAGCGATCTAAATCAACTACCACCTTCACCTTTCTTTCTTGCCGCCTTATAGGCGTTGCCAAAGTTCAACGAGGAAAGCGGTTAACGATCAAAAGGCAGTGGTGGTCCCAGGACGGACGAAGCAGTTTCACACCTTCGTTTAGCACCTCAGTGCGAACCAGAGAAGAGCGCTGAAATCGCGGCGGACGAACAGAAACGGGGGGGAAATCTAGGAGCTTTGCCCAGCGACAAGTAACGCAGAATTTCCCTGATATCAAGTAAGTTGTGAAATTTCGCGTGTCCCCCTGATCCTTCAGTTCTTTAATTATATATTGAGACCACTGAAGAATGCGTTTATCATTTGCGCCAGAGAGTCTGAAGAAAGTACTAGCTTATAGAACAAGATTTCTCGCGGATATCTTCTATATTGGAGACTAAAAAAATTCATTCTGTTTGTGCAGCGGTAATATATTAGTTCCAAGTGATCAGTGGTCTAGTTCTTTCATTTTATTTCACTGGATTTTGTGTTAAGTTAAACCTATTAAATAAACAAATCTCAAAAGTTTCCAGTTGTAAATTAAATGCTATATCTATACGTTATTACACTGACAGTCACGTTATTTCCACTGGATTTAAACCCCGAAGAAAAACATAACTCACTGATCAGTCTTTGTCATCACTCTGTGTTCATCACGCTTTAGAAGTTTTCCACCACCCGCGGTGAAATCCAGGAGACCACTACCTTCTCATAACTATACCTGTGACAATGCCATCCCATAGAAACTTTAGATAAAATCAAAAGGAACATTAAGGCTTCACCTTCCAGCGATTACGGGAAAATTAGCTGAACGCCAAACCCGATAGTCTGGGGCTGGAAAACAAAGGAAAAGACTCATACATTTGTTGAGTATTTACTAGCTGTTTATGTTATTCTATGGATTGCCAGATTCAACGATCGGTAAGTGTGGAAGTGTGTGATGGCCATCGCTAGCGTGCATGAATGAATGACATTTTTCTTGATAAACTTATAATTTTCTCTACTTGGTAAACATCCATATACTGTATTCCTTGCATTGTTCCCTTTAAGTGGGGTTGCTTACCTTTTCTTATTTCCCCCTCCCTTAATCTGCTTAGTCAAATGATAACTTGGAGAATACTAGGAATCTGTTCCTATACCCCATACTAAATATTGTAAAACCCCATATCAGAATAAATTAATCTATCTTTTGGTTAAATTGTCTCTTTCTGATAACACTTGTGTTTGGGCTGGGTTTTTTTTTAATTGTCTATATAAGCGGGAAGGGCATATTGGGATACTACTATTCTAACCCCCCCCCCCCCCTACACCCCCCCCCCCCCACCTTGTTATTTGTATTTTTCTGTAACTATGATCTTTTTGACTGTACCATGCTAAATGTTGTAATTTTGGTTTAAATGATATTAAACGCCATAAACCTTATATTACTGTGTTGGCCGACCCATTACCCTATATCTGTTATATGTAGTTTGTATTCACTTCAGTGTGTTTGTATCACCAAATTGGTGTGTGTACATGAGTGTTGAGTAACTGGCAAAATTGTTTAGCCAGGAGTGATTTAGGAGTCTACAGATAAATAAGATTGTCGTAAGATAGGCAAATCGGAGAAGATTACCCGATTTCAGAGACTGTCCTTACTCTTTTCAGCACCCTTGTCAATCAACTACCTATTTCTTAACCCTTACTATCACAGAGCCTTCACTATCATTCTCCACTCGGGCGGGACCACTATTTCTAAGACCTATCTCCAAAAAAAAAATTACGACACTCACGCACCGTACTAGTGCGAAATCTGCCAGCTAGCACTACATGGCACGCACTGGGTGACTTTTTTCAGTTCACTGCTGACGTAAAATTTGTACGTCTTTTGCCTATCAACAGTTTCAATGATAGGGAGGCAATTATTTATTTTTACTCAAATGTGGATGCAAGTGCATTGCTTTGCCCAGGGCCTACAAAGCTGTTAAGACGGCGCTGGTGTTGTATATGCATGATGGCGTTCTTAGAACACCTAATGACGTGATATAGGTTGTAACATTTTGTACAACACGTGATAAAGTTACGTTTAGCACGTGATACACTTCTATGTAGCTCATGATGATATTCTGTTTAACGTATGATAATAAAGTTCTGTCTAGAATGTGGTGCTTTTCCTGACTTGCACAAATTATAACTACCAGCATTGTGTCGTTGTTTACGTTCGAATGTTTAAAACCAATTTTGTAATCAGTAGATTATTCTCAGCCAAGTATTCACATTAAACAGTGAGATTTTCTCACTTAAATAGCGTATAAAAATGACATCGAGATAACTGAACCAGCGGACCCACCTTTATTACCTAATTAAGTAGTTTGTATACATTATATTTTTCGTATACCTCTGTCGCGCACAGCACTGGCCCCTACCGCGCTTACTTATTGACCGCAGTTGCTGTAAAACTCTTTTTTTTCACATGCTGCACATACCCGTGTCACCTGTTAATCAAGAGCGCTTTCGCGTGACAGAGGCACACGAAACAGGTATCTTGTACAATTAACTATCTGCTCACGAGCTGACAGGATCAGACATTTTTATCTTCTCTTTATATCTCCGTGACTGTGGACAATCAAGAATGACCATATGACTAACGGGTGATAAGAAGGTGACAAATATGAAGAGAACAGAGAGAGAGAGAGAGAGAGAGAGAGAGAGAGAGAGAGAGAGAGAGAGAGAGAGACAGAGAGATAGAGAGACAGAGAGAGACAGAGACAGACACACACAGAGAAAGAGAGACGAAACAGAAAGGTTGATATATCTCTATTATTCCAGTGACGTGCTAGCAGGCGTTTTCTGGATTAGAACTCATCAGTTTTATCACGCTGATTGATAGGCACTGTTGCTCCGTTTTTCACGGATTAATTTTTATTAACGCTGCACTAGAATTTAGACATACGGTCTTTATTTGTAAGGCCAATTCAGCTCTGGTATAACCGAAGGACATCTCTCTATGACTGAGAGTTACATGTTTCGTCCCAAGCAGGCAAACGGCTCGACGGGGGAAAAAATGCGAATAAAGAGAAAATTCTAGCACTTAGAATTTGTACTGTTAGGGATTAATGAAGCGGAAGAGGGAAATCGAAAAGTGTTTTCTAGACCAGGGAAGACATCTATTAGGACACTGAATGAGGGTCACGTGATGAAGGGTGTCTAGGTCGTAATGACACTTTTTTGTGTGGAGTGAATTCATTTACATGGCTTAGAAAACGGAAAGCTGGGACAAGAAACACCACAACTTTGACATGACGAAATTGGTTACTGATAACATTAAGATATTTCTTTATTTAGCGGTAGGGGAGGTTTGATTAAGTCAGACCAACAATGTCTGGGGCCTAGGGTAAGATGTGCGTGGGGGGGGTTGCTATTTTTCAGAGCGTTCGATTGTCACAGCGCTGGTCTCTCGCGGGAAAGGTGTCGGGTTTCATTCACGGTAGCGACTTGCTTCAGTCTACCCAGCTGTAAACGGCTACCTGGCTTTGCTCTTGAGTTAGCGAAGGAAAAGGTCGCGAGGAAGGGAACTGGTCCCCTCCACTTCTCGATGCTGGACCTAGTATAGTGACGCCTCTAACACTTTATCTACAGCAGTATCTGCTATGGCATTAAGTTTTACTATTTTTATGAGCAATCAGTAGCGGAGTGATTCGACGCTTGCTTCTCGAGGTAAAGTTATCAGGTTTGAAGCTAGGTAGAGTCACGCGCTAGTCTACCCAGCTGTAAATAGGAACCTGACTTTGCTCTCAAGTTAGGGAAAGCAAAGGCAGCAAGGAACGGAACAAGTCACTCCACTTTATTTAGCTGAGACCTAATATAATGAAGTCTCTTACTCCTTGCTCCCCTACGGCTGTATCTGCTGAAGCACTACGTTTACCTTTATTTTTAAAACTGTTTTTCTCATGTTATTCTGGTTAGTCTTGTTCAAACTTCCATGTTACTAATCCTTTCGTCCTTCCTTCTACTCACGTTAGATTGACGCAATCCATGTTCTTCTGGCACGTCATGAGAAGAAGGAAGCTGGAATATATCGTCACAACAGGAAATATTGAAGGAAAAAGATATAGAGATACTGGACAACTTGACATCATGGCATGGAAAGAAGTCAAAAACAGAAGTGATTAACAGTACAGGAGACAGAAAGTAGTGGAGAAACAGTATCGCCTATGCCACAGCGCATGATAATCCAAGAAGAAGATGTTACTGATAATGTCCACTCTTGTCTGATATAACGATCTTCCCAACAACCGCTGACAAAACTTGTTTAACTTGGTTTTCTGCTTTCTCGTGTCTCTGTTTCTTACTCCAGTGTTTCTCAAAATTACAATAATAGCGTGCCCTTAATAAGAGTTTAGTCTTACCCGTGTACTCTCTCGGGTGAAGATAACTTGGGAGTAGTTTTAATAATGCTATTGTATCTACGCTAGTGCATATGCAATATATGCGATTGATTTATACATATATTATAAACATTAGAAAATATATACTATACATAGAAATAATAATGTTAAAACGAATTAAAATAACACAATAATAAAAATTCGGCCCCATGTAGTTACGTTTCTCTGATAATATTCAGAAAGAATAGATTTACTGCCACCTTAGGCATGTCGTACAAGACAACTATTCTGATGAACCAACAGTCAGTTAGCCATTTCAGATAAACGAATGTCTCCACGTTGTTAAAATAGGAAACTGACCTATTGACGTGAGTTCAATAAATATCGCTTAGATTGGTATCGACTGTGCTTTCGAGTCTTAATTGTGTTTTTATTTGGTTCAGACCACTACTGGCACAAACAATGAAACAATTTATCGATATATTTTCTGCAGAAGAGATTTCCTTTTTCGGTATCTTGGCAAGAAACTCATTTCAAGTTTGTTTTATTAAGAAATTTATCACTTTAAAGGTTATGTCCAAGTCTGCTACCTTGTTTATGATGGTCAGACCCGGCTTTAGGCCGATTTATACTATTTGACCCAAACTGGCCTCGCGCTTACAGAAGGCCCCGCATTCGGTTTTTCCATCTCCAGCTTTTAAAAAAGAGAAAAGAACGAAGATTGTTTCAGATTAGGTATCAGGAATGTATACTAATATAATGTATTAAAAATAAAACAACATCTATCTTTATTAGTTATAGTTTAACATAAGACATGTTACAACACAGCTATAATCTTAACCCAGGACGGCCCCATTAGAATGGTCCTCGCAATTACTAAGACGGACCGTGATGATGGCAAACAATTTTGAGATATTGTTCAGCATTTGTTTTTTTCCTCCAAGAGTATTCGCTCTTAATGTCCTCTTGAACTTATCTTTGTTTGTCACATGTATGTGGCTAAGTATCGTCTTCATCACTGAAATATGATGTGACGTTTATTGAGCTCACTAGTCATGATAAGAGTGAAAAAACAAACATGTCAATCATACATGATTTAGCAAAACTACTATTACCATTAGTAGTTTTGTGACCGTGCAGCTATTTGTGCGCAGGTCGCGGCATCAAATAGTATCGTATTACCGGGCTGTGTTTACTACATCAGTGAAAGAATGTGTGTGTCTGTCAGCTGACCGGGTCAGTTCCGTTAATGGTTGACCGCAGGTAAATATTTTGAAGAGCGCTAACTCTTGTACGTTTTTTGGTTCAAGTCGTTACAGGTCTGTCCGCCTGAGTTGGTAATTCTTGACCTTGTTTTATTCTTCCTTCCCAGAGTTCGTTCGTACCTTTTTTTTATGGTTAGTGAAAAGCAATGTCTTGTATAGTGGTTATGTCAAAGTATCCAGCTGTAATATTCCAACGAAAACTCAGCAATGTAGAAAAAATAAAATATAGTTTATTAACGTGATTGGAACAGCAATGTTATTGACACAATAATGAAGCACTTATTTCTTTCTTACCCAAAGTAGTGAATATCCAAGACAAAATGAAAATGGAAATCCACAGGAATAATCTATCTAATAGAGTAAAACACAAACTTGTCTACTTAAAATATACTGGTCTAACTTGACAAACTTGTCAAGTTAAAAAAAAAAAACAACTTGTCTTGATAATCTCAAAGACGAAGTTCTGTAAAAATCCTCTCGCTTAACGACTCCTAAAATCTGTACAAGCCCTGGATCCTGTCAATCGCCCACGTCTCTTCTTTATATACAGCCCACTCTTTTTTCTCGCCAATTTTCACACGATGCTTTATTTTTCACTCGGCACCAAACATCAACATTTGCACAATCTCTTCTCAGCTTTTCGACCTTTTTGCACACGACATTCTGTTATTTCGACTTTAGCAACGGAAAAAACCATGACTTGCAACTTCTCTCAAAATTTTCCATTCAATAAACAGGCACTTACTACTTTGTTGTTCTGAGACAGCTTTTCTCGAGGCCGTGAACTTGTCATGACACTGTATTTTGTGCACAAATGTCTTAACTGCTTTTAAAGTTGTTATTCTCATTATATGTAGTTTTTAACACGTATTAATTGTAGTGTATGCCAAGCGGTCACAGTTTATGAGCACTCCGGAACATCATGGAGAATAAAAGACGTGTTCAACCAACTGACTAAATACCCCCAAAAATATACCTCATTAGCCAATCCTATCAAGAACCATCATCATATCTATGGAGTTTATAATTACTTTCATCTATAAATTATTATCTTTCATTCTTTTCTGTTATGAGTTGTATTGTGTATCTTCCTTATTAGTTGACCAAACATCACGCTATTTAATGTTGTTTCTCATAACTCTGTATGCCATCGGTTGTAAACCCTTTTGGCCGCGGTACCCCTTGAAGAGTTGGTCAGATTCGCAGTATGATTTTCGGTTTTGTTGTTTTGAATGTATATAGTGTGTTGTACTGGAAAACACACACACGCACACACACACACACACACACACACACACACACACACACACAAATACACACACATACACAGTTACTCTTAAAATTTGAAACTTAAAAAATATGTTATTAAGATTCCGAATTATATATTGCCACGGGATATAAATTATGATGCATCTTAACTGGCCGAGATTTCGTATGATAATTGGATGGGCAGCCTCACTGTCGTATAGTAGGTCTATCTTTATCGCTCTGTCATTTCCAACATCTTTCTTATTTTAATTCTCCCACATTTCGCTCTGTCATCGTTGTTAATCTTTATTAATCACGACTTGTATCTAAAGTGAAACTTTACACGCCTTTGATTTATTCTTCTACCTCGTGCCATCTTTCAGAACGTACCTGGCTCCATCAGAATCTTGGGAAACCCACATGGCTATAGAACGAATCTTTTGATACATAATCCCTCGGTTAAAGAACGTGAGTAATGCCATTCCTCTATCTAAACAAACCCGCCGTACCACATTGGGACAAAGGCGCCGGCGCGGCCGATGGACAACAAAGGACTCGTGACACGCAGAAAGTGAAAAGAGATTAAAAGATTGTGCGCAGAGAATGACACGGGAAGCAACCAAAAGACAGAAAGCTTTGTGACAGATGAGACGGTATTGCCTCCCCTGCTTTGCAGTAGTGGTCCAACAGTGACCAAAACTCAAGAGTATCTAATATGGGCTTCAAATGTATCTACCTTCGCACAAGATTATTCTTGGCAGCGATGTAGATAGAAGGGTGATGACACTTCTAATACAAAGGGAGTCTTCACAAGATATTCAGAATAAGCGAGAACAATACTGCTTTGGCTGAGTATGTTAACTCTGAAATTCTGCCGAAGCTTTTGTGAAAGATTTAAGCACTTATTACTTTCAGCTCGTTTAAGCCCCCACACCTGATTTACTCAGTGGAATTCTATTATTCTAGTATAGCTCTGTTTAGTAATTTGATTGAGACAAACATGCAGTAACTTTAAAAGGATTAAATCGAAGTTAAATTTGTAACATTACAAATTACAAAATTTAATAATCACTTTAGGTTTTAATAGTTGGAAAATAATTGGAATAGTTATGGATCAAGAGCAGTTATCATCACCGTCTTTAGGGAATGCGAAAATGTTACAAGAAGTTCAAATGGCAGCATATATTTGAACTTAGCTGCCAATGATGGTTCTGCTCCCTCTTATGGGTTGGTTCTTTTTACTCTGCTCACGCTCGTCTCTGATCAAGGTTGTCGGGGATAGCTCGTTTCCCAGAAATGTCAAGCACAGTCTACCACGTGGGTCCTTCGTCATTAAGCTTAGGCCACGGTTCCCTTCTTGTTCCAGAGATAGTACTTTCTGCTGGTACCACCATTAACTATGTTAAAAAATAGAACAAAACGCTCTTCTGAGTATGGCGTTTTCCACCCCATAGTTATGGGTTCCTATCTTCCCATACCACCATTCCAATTAGTCAGACTTTACCCTTGATGAGAATGAAATGTAATCCCTCGGGATAAAACTTTCTTTACATTTAAATAGAATAGCTTTCATAGTTACTTTATATTTAAATGAAAAAGATTAATAATACAGATAGAGTCTGTTTACATATACATCTCTAGTGATTGAAAAGTGTTCACAATAAAAATTAAATGTTTTCATTTATGTTTTACACTGATTGAAAAGTTTGAAGCGTCCATTACTTTAACATGGATATTTTCACATAGATATTTACACTGGTTTAAGCTTGAAAACGTACATTACTTTTAAAGTGACTATGTTTATAGGGACATTTACACTGCTTTGAAAATGTAAGTCTTATACTTAGAATTTACATAATTTCTTTCATCTTTCCCTCCCATAGGAACCTGGGACTACTTTATACTTTTAGTTCTTTTTACGAACTATCAATAAAGCAATCACTAGCCCGTGCAGTGGTGGTTCACGAATCATCATTTTATACGCTGAGGTTGCCAGCCTCAAATGACTTTGACATCCAGTAACGAGTTTTACATATAAACTTCACATGTTAATTTATATATATATATATATATATATATATATATATATATATATATATATATATATATATATATATATATATATATATATATATATATATATATATATATATATATATATATATATATATATATATATATGTTAGTTCACATGTTAGTAAAAAAAAATATGAAATGTAAATCACAACTTACTCCAATCCTGACTCACAGACTTTTTGCTCAGATGAATAAAAGAGACTTGTATCAGCCTCTTACACGCGTCTGGGGTGTCATTAATTTAATAAGTTACCTCTCTGACGTCGTGTGTGGTCCTTCAGTTTCCTCAATCCCGGTTTCCTTATTTAAAATGTTAGAGATTTCCTGGGCTATATAGTAAGTCCTGATAAACACTCCAATAAAAGGTGTCCGGTATATTAAGAAAGAATTCTTAATTCTAATTCTTCACTGTAGCAGTCTGGTGTCTTGGCGAGCGATTTCTCAAGTGAAATAGCTTGAGAAAATGGTCAGATTATATTCCCTGCCTTCCCACGCCTTCGTTTGTTATGAGCTATCAAAAAACTCCAATCATATTCAAATAGGCGTGTTATGGGCTAATTTCAAAATATTCCGATATCGGGTAATTTTGAACGTAAGGCAGAGGTCAACTCTCCCATATATAGTAATACGATGTCCGATGCCCTTGTGTACAAACTTACAGACAGATCGGTAAACTCATACAACAGCGTGTTCAAAATGTAACCATCATTACTTTATCAGAAAGTATTCTTGTCATAACAAGGAGGACAGGAAACGCTTATATCATAAGTTTCAGCCGCGTGCACGAGATCATGTGCTAATCTTAGCCAAGCTGTGCCACTCCTTGCGACTGTGAGTAATTATCTCAGCAAATCTGGGTAGCGTCAAGCAAATGTGATTATTATCACCTACAGGGAGTGTCAAGCAATTCGACAATTCTGAAATATCTGCTACTTAGCAGAAAAATAACGAAGAAAGAAAGAAAAGTGCGATAATTGAGAGCACATAATAAACATCAGTACGACAAATGTACCGATACTGCCGGAGAGAAACAAAGCTCGATAGGGGCCGCCCCGTTTTGTCACACTCTGGAGTAAGGACCATATAACTTGTTTATAGGAGAAGCATTGATACTGCACGTAAATCTTTGCGTCTCTAAATGACTGTCATTGTGCTGTATTTATTGTGATTGCAAAGCAAAGGGTGACAGAGATTTGCAGACGCTATACTTTGAAAGGATAGTCACGTGGCATTATTACTATGCGTTGTATACACACGTTAGGTCCCTTGGCACAAGCTGATAACATATTAGCTTCTATGAAGTATGACCTCAAACCATTCCAAGCAGCCTTTGTTTATTAGAGAGTCTCGAGGTAATGAGATTCCCCGATTGTCAGGGACAGTTTGTGAGGCTGTGCGTCTCTGAATCACCGGCAGAGTTTGTCAGAAGTCTCGTTAAAGCACAAAGATGACATAGCGCATATAGTTGTTAAGTGTTACTTGGGTCCTCGAGTTTTCCGTTTTTATCCTTGATTCTACCTTTATGATAAATGGTGTTCCTTTCACCCCAGATGATATGGCTAATGTCTTTTTTGATGCAACAAACTGCGCTTTCAGTTTCCCTAAATTCTAAGGCAATAGACAATAGAATAGCTGAATTCCCTAAGCTGCTATGGTGCAGTCTTTTTTCTTTCATGTTTTTTTTTTCTTTCATTCTTGCGCTGATATGAGCTTGATAAATATTGTTTTTCCTGTTCTTCCTGGAGCGCCGAAGAGGGAAATATTTTACCTGGGTTGCCATCTATACTTTTAATTATTTTACCATAGGTTGTTACTTGATTTTCTGCCAATCTCGGTTTTTTCGCCAACATAATGAAGTAAATATGAAGTGGCGCTTGAATGTTCTCTTAAATATTTGCTGCCGGATGGTATCTTATTCTCAGACCGGAACGGAAGGAATAAATAGTCATTGAATGTTCTAGCTACTATAGTTTACAGCTTTTCTTCTACAAAGATGACATCTTCGTTATATATTTCAGAGATGTGCTTAATGGAGAAATGAGGATGCTATAGACGGTTCAATGTGTCATTAATTAAGCTGTCTTTGTGCTTGTTCTACAAAAGGTGTAGTTGTGCAACTAAATGGCGAAATAAATCCCTCACCGTAGATGTATCAGACAGGTCTTCCTTCAGCGTATCGTCCAAGTACATCCTATAGCAAACACATGGCCTTGTACGATGACGAAACTTTCAAGTAATCAAATTATGTTGGTCCTCGCATTTTATGAACAGCATGCGGATAACTCTGCCGAGACAAAGAAAGAACTACTGCACCCTCAGGCCTGTCGTACAGGGGCGACTAATCTGAGATTGTGCGTGAGACTGGTAACTTCATTATGTAATACAAATGGCCACAGAAAACCACCACTACAAGATCATGTGACTGTTTGGTGTAGACTTCCTGCAAGGTAGCCAACGCCATTTGTGCTCCAATGCCATAATTGTTGTCACTGCAGCACAGGTTAGCCTTGAGGAGAGAGAACATCTCGAGACATGAACGTACATATAGTGGACCGACTAGGGTATATATATATATATGTATATATATATATATATATATATATATATATATATATATATATATATATATATATATATATATATATATATATATATATATATATATATATATATATGTATACGAGCAAGTAAACTGGTCCTAACAATGACGGTAGAAAAATTACGGCCAGCACCTTAAACTTTCAGCATCTGCAGCACATTTAGAAGACTGAGAAGTAATAGTAATAATAATAATAGCCCCTTCAGTCATAACTGACTATGGGAATGCGCCCCTGAGGTGACAGCCCTCATCTGCTTATTTTCCTGGTGTTCCTTTCGATATTTCTTCCTCTCTTCTGCTTGTTGTGTGAGGTTCTTTTCGCCCAAACCGAGGTGGAGCAGAAGAAAGCATCGCCACTTGGTGCAATCGGCAGCTTCATCCCCCAAGGTTGCTGGATTTATACCCAGTACCCTCATGTCTCTCTTGCATACATCTTTCAATCTCAGCTGCGGTCGCCCAACTGTTCTTTTGAAGCTGCAGTGTCCTCTCCAGGGCGCGAGCTTGGGCACAGTTATATGGAGATCAAGCTGTTGCCCATGCAGCATGTTCCCCCTCTCGACGCAGCCGTTAGATCCAAAGTAACGGCAGTAGTCGATACAATTTAGCACCAGTCACGTGGCAGGAGTTGCCAGAAGAATGTCGAACTGCCTTAGGGACTCCGACTCTGGATTTTTCCTCAGGGTTTACCCACGAAGCCTTTCCCATAAACGGATATTCCCGCTAGAACGCGGTGGTCTGAATTCAGAGTCTTACCTTTTCTTAGATAGGCTACCAACCAAGGATCACGAGCCCTATCTGCCCGAAGCTACTGGTTTTAAGGCGCCAATGACTCGCCTGCGTCCATTCTCCCGCCAGTGGACACAGTATCGCCAGGCTCAAATTGAGCCACACATGAAGGCCGGGAGCTGGGCTTGGTTGTCAGAGGCTATTTGAGGCACGTGCAATAGAAGCATTTATCTACAGTGAGAAGAGCTTATCCTCACTACAACTCCCGGCTATAACAACCTTTGGAACTTTTGGAGACTGAGAAGTGGGAATAAGTAAATAGATTGTAATTTGACTGATCACTTAGCAGCTCTACCATCACACCTTTTGTAAATGTACGATTATCATTAAAATGTATTCCTTGATAGCAAGTGTCCTGAATATTACCCTAAGATTGTCTGGGTCCCTTTCATTACGCGAGGCCTACGTGAAGCTGACGACGAGTAAAGATTTCTTCTGGTAGGTACACACCCAAATGATAAAAATTGTTGTTCCTGTTCTGCGTTGATTATCATGGCGAAAGCTATAAACACAGGAAACTGACGACGTCTCAAGATGATAGGAAGACTGATGTCGCTTTTCTTCATTGATGCGTAGAATGAAAGCACGTCCACCTTAATTACTGCCTGTCATAATGTTTAGTACATTTTTTTTTAAAATTCAGCCCTCTATTTTACGTTTCAACAGAATGCTGAGATTTTTTTTTTTTTAACTAAAAACCATGAAAAGGTATTGGGTGGCTTTATCATTTGTGAAACTAAAGTATTAAACTCCTCCGTCTTTCCTTAGTGGGTTACCTGCAAAGAGATATGTGAAATCCTAATAAAATAGTTTGTTGGAATCTACAAGGGATGAATCTAATGGTTGTTCACGATAACGTTTCGTAGTATCCCAAAAATCTGGTCAGATTTTTTCAAGACACATGGACGTTTCGTACCAAGACATTCTTAATATCATGGTATGTATGTATGTACGCATGTATGTAAGTATGAACATGTATTTTATTGGTGATCAATAAGGAGAATGCCGGTTATCATCAAGAAAGAGAGAAAATGCATTAATGAATGAATGAATCTGACATATCGCAGTAAGCCTGGTCTCATCTTGGCGTCTGAGATGTGCCTGGCCGGACAGAGACGCGGAACACAGTTCTCTCTGGTAACTGGCAAAAACTCAGACATAGATACTTATCTTTTCTGGCCCTATTCAAACTCGTGTTTATTTTTACAGCGAGCATTAACATGGCTACAATTTTGACGGCGACTAGAATAGAACTGACATTCTCCTCAAATCAGATACATTCAAGTTAGATAACATTAGAAACAAAAACACGCGAACACACAAGGCAGAGAAACGTACTTCTCTTAATGTAACTGAGTTGTTTCCAATAATTTTTGTTATGCAGGTTATGTTTTGACAGGAGATCTATACAATACGAGCAAGTAACCCGCCAAAACATGACAGAAATGAGTCAAGTTGTGCTCTTTCTGCTGCATGTTCTGATGACGTCACTAATTCTCCTGTGATCATTTCATTCCATTCTATTCCGTTTCGACTTTACTGGATCTTTGTAGTCAAACACCCTACACTACAGAATTTCGTCACAGTATGAGTAGAAGTTTAATCAGTTGGCACCAATTTCTTGTCAGAAGAACATTGTCTCATTCAAGCTTATCGCCCTGAGTAGCAATCGCACTCTCTAGAGCAGGGTTTCTTAACCGGGGTTCCACGGAACCCTAGGTCCGCGAGAGGTCGCAATGGGTTCCGCGAGAGATGGTGATTGAAACAAAAATTATAAATCAACGTTGTTTAAAAAAAAATTAATTTTCATGTTGTAAATAGCATTATCTAAAATCAATTTACAGCCTTAATTTAAATTAAATTTACCGACCCTAGCTTTGAATAATTGAATCTCATTTAGGCTTAACTCTTTGACTACGGAATTATTTTCCACCTTGTGCCGTAATTTAAATTCGTGATAGACTTAAAACAACTCTCACAGCGTTGTTTTGGCACGGGTGTCAAATCTGACCAACGCTCTGAGCGTTGTTCCGGAGTCAAAGAGTTAAGCCAGTTATTTAACAGAAATTTGTTCTGTTTGCCTTACGAGTTTTTTTTAATTTATGACAGGGAAAGAAAGAAATTAATTTCAAGAGAGATAAGCTATGCTTAACTACCTGTTTTTATTTGTTTGTTGTTGTTGTTTTGTTTTGTTCAAGTAAAGTTGGCTAAAACTATATTCATAGTTTTAAATAGGGAAGACAACTACTCTTGCACATAGCATATTTCATTAACATATTGTAGAGTAGAAAGTTATGATAAGACTATTATGCTTATTGGATAATGTAAAACAAAAACCAAGTAGAAAAACTTAAGCTTCCTGTACCTACACTACTGACTTGCATTAGAGTTGATATCTTGTGTGTGAAGGGGTAACCACACAAATAGAGTAGCTTAATAAGTTGACCAAAATAAACAGATCCACAGACACAAATCATTCAAGACTCAAAAGAGCACTGACAATTATCATTGGATTATTGTATTTACAACTTACTGATCACGCTAAGGCACCATGAGCTGTGGATATAATAATTTTTTATGCAGGGGTTCCCTGAGACCTGACAATTATTACAAGAGTTCCCCCGGGATAAAAAGGTTGAGATAGGCTGCTCTAGGGAAACATATATATAATCGAGGAAGTTGAGGGGAACTGCGGTAAGACGTGGAATACAATGGGTGGGTTTGAAAAAAAAATTGAAAAAAGGTGATTCGTCTTACGAGGACAAAAGACAAAGAAAATAGTCTACGTTACGGCCACAAGGCCTTCGTCAGGAAAGGAAAGAAAGTGAAGTCTAGATAGGACACATAAAAAACTTAATAAAATAATAAAATAAAAACTGGGTACTTCCCTGAAGGCAAGAACCGAAATTCGCTGTCTGTTGAAGAGCGCGTGGCTGAACAGAAAGCGACTTCCGCCGCCGGGTGTACACAATACATACTGAAAAACTAAAAAACGAAACCGGACAATAAACTACCCAACGGGATAAAAGTGGGGACTGGAAATAGAAGGGAAACATAATTGTGGGAGCGTCATTAAATTATTTTCACAGAGCGTAAACGAGGTTCGGCAGTTTGGCCATTTTCAGAAAGGATATTATGCTATTGTTGATGGCCATAAGGAACCCATTTTGCATAATCGGAATGAAGTAACACATGGCTAATAAATTGCACCCTGTAAACGTCGCATGAGATTTAAATAACCGATTGATGGACATATTGACAATCTAAACCGTCCACTATGATAGGAAACTACATACAGAGCGATAGAACAGGAGGCAATCTAGTCATCAGAAGTAGTCCCTCCCCCCGTTGATCAATTGTTTCGGCCCCTTAATCTCCTTTAATCTCTAAAGGGGGCGGGCCCACTTAGGTCATGAGTCCCAAGTGTCAGCCTCCTGTTGTCTAGTGCAGAGAATTTAACCCACCCTACCTTGGTTGCAGCTTTCAAATTCACTTCTACTTTCTGCCAGCTGGAGGTAATTGTGAAAGTTCCCCCTAGGTTGAAAACAAATTACTGTCTCGAGTTCCATAGCCCGTTGCGGTTGTTCCACAGTCAGTACGATGCCTTTACCACAGTTTCGCTGAGCCTCTTAAATGCCCTTATTCTTGACTGTCCCCTCAACCCCAACAGTTTCAGTAGATTATACACTGAGGCAGCAACGAGACCTCTTGCATCCACCTCAACAGCCATGACCCTTGCAGTGAACCCACCGCGTCTAAAGTCCGCGGCAAGATCATTTTACTTGGCCACTTTGAACGAGTGTTGCTCGTCCAATCTGGATTCAGATGGCACGGTTAGCTCAATCATTATAATCTGGTGCGATGATGAGCAATGCAGCACTATATCTGGCCGTCTCCGAGATTTTCTGATACTCTCTGGATATGTCCCTAGCCGTTGTAGGCTACTGCCATCTCCCAGTCATTTTCACAGTCAAGAATAGATAGTAAACTGCTACTTGATTTACTTGGTTTGTGGTTGTGACCGATTCCGCCATGGCTTCTCATACTTGTACTCACGACTTTTGCTTGCTGCCTCTTGGAACACATTGATTTTAGATTTTTTTCACACAGACTCAAAAAAAAATGCAGTCTTCTGCCAAGAAGTCCCCAGTTCCAAAAGACGTATTTAACTCGGAGTCTCCGGGAACGACTACTTGGGTATGCAAATTTGTTCAAATGTCTGATTAAGTCACCTAACAATTAGTCCAGGCGCGGGAGTTAGCAGAGCACAGTGTCAATAGCGTAGGTTTCTAAAAAAAATGATGAATGTCAGGTCGGTGCCTTCCCTCAGTATAGGATTCACTTTAGTCACACCACAGATTTGTCCACAAGATATAATCTAGTCGGGAAATGATTGTTAATATTCACGCCACCAGGCAGCAAATTATATAGAGTTTCTAGAAGAAATTAAGTGCTGGCTCCAAGGTCCAGTATTTATCATTACAGTCTTTGAAAACCCGTTATAGGGATATTAGTATTTCTGTCTAACTTGCACCGTCAGATCAGTGTTACTTGAGAAAACCCACGTGGTTCAAAATAAGGACTGTCTATTTCTTCACAAGTATGGAAACTACTACTAGGTGCTGGTAAAGTTGGGGTCACCCCAAAACTTTCACTGTGTGGAGGAAAAATAACACATATAATATAATAAACAGAATCTGTACTGGTTAAAACTTACATTTAAACTTGCAAGCAGAGAGCTTTGCTTATCATTTAAACTTCCCGTGACGTAAGTTATATTTAAAAATCAGCAATCCTCATAAATTAAGAACACGTGCGTATTCCGTCACCATTCATGAGGCTGGATTCTAGAGTTTATACGTTAGTTTAGAAAAATACACTCGACTGAGTATTAGCAGTTAAATTAAATTCATAAATAGCTACAATTGCCGTTATAAGCTAGAAATTAAATTTTATGCTGCTTTCCACTGAATGCTTCCCTAGAAAATATAATAGCCTACCACTTTATTTCTCTTCTGCGCTAAAGAAATAGATTAAAATGAATTAAGCGATTTAACACTTTAACACTCACAAAATCTATATATCTATCATATTAATTACCTCAACCACAGAATTACAGGTAGTCGCACAACTTAAGAATAAAAATGCTGAAAATATTTCTGGAAGTCTAGAAGTTCGACAAATTGCCGAAACAAACTGAGATCTTCGCTAACAGCTATTCTGTTTTCGAGCGACCTATCTACTGTGGAGTCTATGAGCGAGAATGAAATTAAAGTTTCAAACTTGGCCAATATCTTAAAATCAGACAAAGGGCCCAAACTATTTCGCCACGCGAAATTATCTCCCCTACTCCCAACATTTACGTCCGCTTAACGCGTGTCGTAACTGTCACCTACTGACCACGATGTACGCGTGTCAGTTTCAAATCCCAGACAGCCTGACTCCATTGCAGGGCAGTTTTCACACTACAGCTGACCATGGCCCAAGTGAGCGCCGTGTCAGTTTGGGATTTTCCAGACAAATGTCTGGATACTGACCGGTGCAGATGTAAAGTATCACACCTCACCGGGACTAATGCCGAGAAGAAACTCGCGCGCTCGGTGAGAATGTAGACGATTTGCTACGTCCTATGTTCAGCGAACCGACTTATCACGCCTTATGACGCCCTGCAGCCCTGACATCTACGTAATATCGTCCTAGCGCGATTCTCAGTTTTGAGAAAGAAACAGGTAAAGTTTGCGAATTATATGAAAATAATATTCGCAAAACGAATGGATGAAAATATACAGGAAAAATGAAATACAGAGATAATAAAAGAGAGAATTTGGGTGAACGAATAGGAAGAAAATGTAGGAAATTAAATGAATATAAACCCTACGTGACAACAGTCAAGAATAGATAGTAAACTGCTACTTGATTTACTTGGTTTGGGTTGTGCTGACTTTCCTGCTCCCAGAAAGTATGTATTTTCAGTGCTCGGTCTAACTTTGCTGTTCGCCTTTACTCTTGCCAGGCCTATTGTAGCAGCCAGCTCATTTAGTACTTTGTTGTGCGCCATGTGTATCTCCCTTGCCCTGATGGTACCTTGGAAGCTTAGAGCACGTGTCCACTACAGGTGGAGAGCCCAGATACACGAGGATCGGAATTCTGAACGCCCATTTGCACAGTTCTTCGTTCAAAAGATACATTGATCAGTCAAAACCGCAGAAGGATCATGGCCAGCTGTACACTGAGGCCTGGAAACTTTATCAAGTGCGGTAATCTTCCTTTCATGTACTATCAGAATGCTGGCTATGACTGAGGAAAGTAGCAAGACTCTGAAAGCACAAACGCTCACAGCTGTGTGTATGTCTCATCCGTATATAGCTTGGTATTAATGACTCGGCTATTTCCTAAAAAAAAATTCAAAATGTGATTAAAGAGGAGCTACCGATTGGCTAAACAACTAGAGAGCTTTCCTTTGGAGGTGAAATTACCAAATCACGGGATCGAAACTTGGCCGCGTCACGCTCAAGTATAACCAAGTGTAAATGGGCTCCTGACTTTTGAGTTAGGGGAGGCAGAAGGCAGCAAGGAAACTGAAATGGTCAATCCACCTCATAAAAGAGCCATCCTAGTTCAGGGAAGTCTCCAACACTGCACACCTCTACGACAGTACCTGCTATGGGACTACCTTTGCCTATTTTTACTTTTGAGGAAAAGAGGGGGGGGGGGGAGAGACAGATCGGCTATAAATAAACTAATGATATGAATGCGAAACTAACAATCAAAACAAAAAGCAAACGAAATGAATGCGAAACTAACAATTAAACAAAGAACGTATTCAGTGTAATCCAGCTTCATAGCAATGTCAAAGTTTAAGTATTCTGTGCTAGGAAGTACCACTGCATACAAGCAATGGTTGTTATCAGTACCAGCCCCAACATCCCTTGTATTAAGTGCCTTTATTAGAGCTCCTTTTGTTTTGTTTCTTTGTTTTGTATTTTCTCAATCCTGACCAGCTAACATCAGCACCAGCAGCCGATCACGTTTTATTGGTCAAGCATTAAAAGATGAGGAAGCCACACGCGAAGGCTAAGAACGTGGATAAATTGGATTTCCTTATCATGATGTCTGCAGGAAACGATCTAATCAGCAATCCGTGCAACTTCTTAATCTTGATCTGAGATCAGGGAATCTCAACCTTTCTTCTGTCGTTGTACCCATTTAGCTTTTAGTAAAAACTTTCCAGACCCTTATCAGAAAATGAGAGGACAAAAAATTCTAGAGTTTACTATGCAAGTCCACATCAGAAAATAAATAAACATATTAATTCTTGATAAAGAACTTTTTTCGGTACATAAAATTTGCAGTTTTATAAAATTATTACCAGAATATATAGATTACATGCGATGTCGATTAGTGACGTCAGATCAATTCTGGCCAAAAGTGCAGATGGAATAAAGCAGTACAAAGGCGACGACAGGTGTTGACAAAGATATATATATGTGTGTGTGTTGTGTGTGTTTGTTTCCGATCCCCGGCATTTCGATTTTTCACTCTTTCTTCTCCTTCGTCCTATTAGGGGAGGTGTTTCTATGGCTTTCTTGCAAACCCAGAGGGTTACACCAAATTAGCAGGTCCCGAGGTAAGGCATATTATTGCCCTGCACCAGGCCTGTGTTAATGGCAGAGTCTGCGATGCCAAGAGTTAGAGGGTCCTCTACCGTAGAGGGGTTTTCTTGAAGAATCCACAGCCCCGCTACCCAAAATTGGAGAGTCTGTTGTGGGCGGGTTCTCTACAAGTAGCCTTTCGCTACAGTAATCTCCATGCTCATTTGAAAGAGATACCCGCATATCATGTTCTGCATCAACTTTGTTTCTAGCTTCCGGTTTGGCTGAGAACAAGTCTCGCCTTTCTCACTTGAATGCATAATGTGTTTATTTCATTTTTTCCCCCATAAACGTCACTACTACTGGAATATTTCAATAGTAGGATAATATTATTATTTATCAAATATTTCACGGACTCCCTCGACATACTTCTCCTACATCCAGGTGGGTACGCAAGCCCCGGGCTGGGAACCACTGTCTTAAACGAAACTGGTCTGCAATATCCTGTAACATAAATGAGAATATAACGATATATGTGCCTTTCCTTTTTTTTCTTTTTTTTCCATCCTTGCACAGCAGAAGAAACCACCCACACTTTGTTTTTCTTTCTTTTGCGACATGGTGTAATATACACATCGTGTACAAAGAGAATCACATAAATCTACATGACATTTTTAGCTTAGCCTGCAAGAAAGACAATTTGGCTTGCAGACAAGGACGGTATACGGCAAAGATAAAATTACAGCGAGGCGGGAAGCAGGCACATTTATTTCAGTTAAAAAGTTTAAAGCTTTTCTGCCTCGCTTGTGAGAGTTGTTAATATTTCTGTATTTATTTTTAATATGAGTTTACACGTTTTCACGACTTGACTGTACAGAAATATTGAAGATTTTATTTTTACTTTAAAACAAGACATAGTGTTAGACACAATTATTGTAAATAATGGATCGTTTTCATCTATCTGTTTACAGAACTGGGATTTACTTCTGTTCAGTTTTTCATTTTTGTTTTAAACTCTTCATTCAGTTTTGCTGATAAAATGTGTGTGTTTTTTTTTTCAGTGGTTTTATTGCATGTTGCTTATCTTGACGAGCAGAAATTAAACTGAACATAGAATTACCGTTAAAATAATAATCTCAGATTAGATTACAAGCTCCTCGTCCTTTTCCTGTCTGTTGCTTTTTTGTTCAAATTAATTTAATCAATTGTGTTTGGGGTTTTTTAAAATCTTATAACTGCCTTTACTTGATTAATGCTGAGCTTAGACGTTAAAAAAAAAAGAAAAAAAAAGCCAATAAATATTTGTCCAGTTTCTTGTAATAGATATCTTCACAAATGTGTGACCACATTTCTTGTAAAAGATGTCTTCACAAATGTTTGTCCAGTTTCTTGTAACAGATGTCTTCAAAAATGTTTGTCCAAGTTTCTTGTAAAAGATGTCTTCATACATGTTTGTCCAGTTTCTTGTAATAGATGTCTTCACAAATGTCTGTCCAGTTTCTTGTAATAGATGCCTGCACAAACATTTGTCCAGTTTCTTGTAATACATGTCTACACAAATGTCTGTCCAGTTTCTTGTAATAGATGTCTTCACAAATGTTTGTCCAGTTTCTTGTAATAGATGTCTTCACAATTGTTTGCTCAGTTTCTTGTAATAGGAGTAATGCACAAATGTCTGTCCAGTGTATTGAAATAGACGTATCCACTTCACATTAAAAATAATTACCGATACATTTTTTATTAGAATTAGAGCAAAGTTATTAATATTACAAGCAAGTAATCCAACAAAATATCGTTGGAATTAATGATGTCTTGATGTTTCTGCTGCATATCCTGATGATGACAATACTTTTTCCTGTCATTATTTCATTTCTTTCCATTCGATTTAACATCATTGAATCTTTGAAGTCAAACTTAACCATATTTGTGATCAGTGTACCATGAAACAATTGAAAGATCTGCGTGCTCTTTTAATGAGTGTTCAATTTAACTTTCACGGTGCAACGCGCGCTTTTTCTGTATTTTCTCGTCTTTGGCGTTTTTTTTAACTCGTTAAATTCTCTTTACTTATTTTGGGATTGTAATTTGAATATTCTTGTCTGTCTGTAAAAGCGACATAAAAATATACTTCTTCTTCTTCCTCGTTCGCCCTGAAAAGGACGGTGGTTGCGTTGTGTCTGTTTACGCCGTAGCTGTGATATCTGCACCTTTCGGTCGACACATCCGACTTCAGCACGGCATTTTTTAGGGACCGGGTTTGCCTTCCCATTGCGATCCGTACTCGCTCAGCCAGCCTGCACAGCTGCAGACTTGTTTCCAGGACCACCACGTGGAGGTTGAGTACGGTCTTGACCAGCTCTGGTTCGCTGGTCCTGATGCAAGCAGTCAAGCTATGAGTCGCTGACTGCATTCACTATTGCTGCATCATGGGGTCCCAAAATATTATACGATCCCGAACACTACGGAGCTCCAATTTGCGGTAGATGCGGTGAAAGGATTTTATCTACTGAGTCTGTAGACACCAGATATCGTGTCTGGCCTGCCAGGGACAAATCGTTAAATTCTGCAGGTGCCTCAAGAATGAACAAACTAGAGAGATAGTCTTGTCAATCGTGCTGATTTTGTTCATAATATGACTGGCACGAGGGTATATTCATGTAAACCTGGGGTCTTCAATAGCTTGATGTTGTTTAGTAATCAAATGACGTTGAGTTTTCGTAGTTTGCTTACAATAAACGACACAAGTTTGTGGAATCGTTTATATGATGCCGAAGTAGTAGTGGTAATCATGAACATCGTGTAGCAATGTAGCAAGTAATATTGTTAGTTGTAAAGAGAGAAATAATAATTAGGTATGCAGTGACAAGGATAAATAAGCAGACAGATACAGAGACAGTCAGAGACACAAATAGACAGGCAGGCAGACACACTGAGAGTCAGGTAGATAGCTAGGTAGGTAGGTAGGTGAGTAGGTAGTTAGGTAGGTAGGTAGATGGGTAGATGGGTATGTAGGTAGATGGGTAGGTAGATGGGTAGGTAAGTAGATAGGTAGGTGGGTAGATAGGTAGGTAGGTAGGTAGGTAGGTAGGTAGGTAGGTAGGTAGGTAGGTAGGTAGGTAGGTAGGTAGGTAGGTAGGTAGGTAGGTAGGTAGGTAGGTAGGTAGGTAGGTAGGTAGGCAGGTAGGTAGGTAGGTAGGTAGACAGGCAGGCAAACAGCAAGTATTGAGGTATGTCGATAGGTAGCTCAGTTCGTAGATAAGAAACGTGGGAAACAATTGACTTGTGATCGTAGCAGATTTAATGAAATGACCTCTAGGTTAAGAATTTAAGATGCTGGAGGAATAATACACAATGCAACAGAAAAGAAAACAAATTAATAGGCAAACCAAATATTTTAAACCAGTCAGTTCCGAAGATACGTAGGTGTGTTGACATGGCGGTAAACAGATAAATAGGTAGATATGTGGATAAAGATTGGTAGATGAAAAGATGGATAGCTGGATGGATGGATTACATAAATGAATAGATAAACGGATAAGGAGTGAAATAAACAACCTCATCGCCTTTTTTTTCATAAACTGACCTCTCCATCTTCATTCCTCTCTGTCTAGCCTTCTTTGTATCTTTATCTTTGGTTGGCTGCCTATGTTTTGTCTATGTGTCCACCTTTATGTCATAATATATCAGAAACCTATTTATCACCATATTGATGATTTATCTATTTTACGTAGAAGTCTGTGTTTATTCTTCTTGTTTTTTAACAATCTATCTGTCACAGTATGCTAACAACCTACTTGTCACATCAAACTCATATCCTTTAAGTCACAATAAACTCACAACCTTTATGTCACAAATATACTTACTTACTTACTTAGTCGTTCCCCTTCTACCGTGAGGTGTAGAGGTTTGGAAGAGAGAGCGCCAGACTATCCTATCAGCTGTCTTCCTCCTGGCCTGGTTCCATTCTAGTTCTCGGTCCTTCAAAGATTGTCTAATGTTGTCCTCCCAGCGGACTCTGGGTCGTCCTGGGGGTCTGGATCCTTGGCTCTTTGTTTCCCATGCTTGTCGTGGTAGCCGATCTTCTCACAATATACTCACAATCTATATGTCAAAAAAACCTCTCAAACGTATTGTCACAATATTTTCAGAAATTATATTTCACAATATACTCCCAACCTTTATGTCACAATATACTTAGAACCTATATGTCACAATATACTCACAACCTATATTTCACAATGTACTCGCAACCTATATGTGGAAAAAAAACCTCGCAAACGTTTTGTCACAATATACTCAGAACCTATATTTCACAATATACCCAGACCCTATATGTCACAATATATTCACAATTTATATGTCACAATATACTCACAACTTATATGTCACAATATACTCACATCCTTTTTGTCATAATAAACTTGCAACCTTTTTTGTCACAAAAACTCACAATCGATATATTCCAATATACTCACAACCTAAATGTCACAATATACTCACAACCTATTTGTCACAAAATACTCACAACCAATATGTCACAATATACTCACAACCTATATTCAATAATATTATCATCATCATCAGCTGCCATCTCCACAACGAAGGTTGGCTGTAAAGGATCTCCAACGTCTTCTGTCTCTTGCCTTGATGGTGCACTCTGATAGACTCTTTCCGGTCCATCTCTTGATGTTATCTTCCCACTTATAGCGCTGTCTTCCCCTTGCACGTTTGCCTTCAACTCTCCCTTCTGTTATGGTCTTCTGCAAGGTGTTATGCCTTTTTATGTGGCCAAAGTATTTTAACTGCCTAACTTTGATCTCCCTCATTAGTTCTCTTCTCATACCTAGATTTTCTAGGACCTCCTTATTTGTTTTCTTCTCTTTCCACGAGATGCGCCCCATTCTTCTATATATCCACATCACAAGAGTCTCTATTCGTTCTTCCACTTGTTTATTCATTGTCCATGTTTCTACACCACACAGTAGTGCAGAATATGTATAAGATTTTATGATTCTCAGTTTTAATTTGTGAGTTAACTGTTTAGATGTCTGTTACGTACATTTATTTACCTAAGGGGGTAGTCTTCGGTCCTGCCAAATGTACGCACCAGTCTCAATATAGTTATATTATTTGTGCGTTCGATTGATTCACGCACTGACGTGCACAAAGCAGTGTGAGTTGCTTTGGGACGCACGGGTAACCTAGTTGAGTAGTTTCTGACGTCATGATTTGGAGGGGCAACATGGACCTTGTTGATGTCCGTGATTGATATATATTATTATTGTATACATGGCACGTTTATGGAAGCCATTTATTCTAGTGATCTGTATTGGTCTTCAGGTCGAAACCAATAGCAGTAATGTCACGTAAGTTATCGCCCCAATTCTTAATGTATGCTGTATTGTAAGGCCGCTCTTATACCAGTCTAGCGGGAATATGTTATTCCTAGAATGGACCTACAGAGTCGTTAGCCTTTAGGATTCGTATCGTAGAAGAAGGATTCCTACGAGTGGGAAAGAAGTTAATTTGATTGCAGTATTTATATGTGTAAACGCCTTTATTGTAATGCCAAAGTCGTGGCATGATTATTGAGAGGTTAGCTAAAACCTAAAGATACTAACTCAGAGAGCTCTTCATATATGTACCAGTGAATATCTATTGAGTCTACGTTATATGGAACTATGTCTTGGATAGAAACAGTCTCTTATTGGACGAATGCGGGAGTTCGTAGTATGGGAGTATATGCTTAAGTGGATGACCTCAAGCAAGGTCAACGGACATTCCCTTGCTGTTAAAACCTAGTAGGGGGGAATATTATTTGGATTCTTATTACTTACGTGAGAGAGGATTTTAGATATGAATGACCAAGAGATGTATCGTTTTATCGGAACTGTCACTACTATGTATAAAATCGTTCATAGTACCTATCAAGGAACATTGAAACGTCTTGTCAAACGTCTTCGTACCACGTAATAAATTATAATAACTTTACCGACGAGTTGTGTATGATCATGTTAGCCTGTTTTTGCCATCCTCTCGTTGAAGTTCTGATGGATAGATCTTCATCTAAGTTTCATTCTACATTCGCGTCAAGATGCTAGTACACTGGTACCTCTGCTACTAGCTATCATGTTACCCGAAAAAGAGCGCTCAACAGTAAAATGGTATGCCAGTGTGGTCTGGAAATCAAAAATTTCAAAGGAAACGTACCCTATACAAGTATCGGGTTGAATGGAAAGATTTGTACTTTCAATTCGACAACATCTTGGAATCTACTGTGTTGGGTGAAATCACAATCAACTTACGGACAGGGTCAAGGTCATCAATCAACATCCACGTCAGGTTGTACAGTGACTGACTACCTTGGAATCACACCTCTTCGTCAGTATTGCTTGCGAGCTGTGGTCTAATACTCAGAACGAAGTATTTATCCTCAAACGTAACATCCACGGAGACGAGGCACATTGATTTTTTTACCTGCACACGCGAGATCAGTATCCCGTGTTTTCGTTGTCCACTTTATTACGTCTAGCTGTGCCTCATGTAGTTATGTCCACATTTATATTTTTCATGTTACATGTTATATGTGTTGTATTCTTCGTTGGAGGTAGGGAGGTTGATCTGACGAACGAGATCCATCTCGAAGCCAATTCGGGCTCTTCGTCAGACGTTCTGTAGGGCTCATTTTGTAAGTTTCAATTGAGCGATAATTCCGGTACAAGGCTAGAAACCTTGCCGAAGTTCCGATCGCTAGTTGTCCCTTATAATAGTAGTTGTTTAGCTGTTTCGTCACGTTTTTAATTGTTGTTTTCGTAGCTATTTTTACTTGTATCTTAGTTTCATGATGTATTTTTGTATGTGATTATTGTCCGTCTAACCTGTCTATCATTCATTTTTTTTACAAAGCATATGTTTTTTACACTGTGTTGTCAATTGTCTTGTGCATTATTGGATCGTAGATGTCATCGTAATTTTTTACGACATTCTATTTTTAGTTCCACATTTTTATTTTATTTGATTTCTACGACTGTAGTCATTTGTCTTGATTATCGTGTCGTGTCAGTATTGTACTGTTGTCTGTCACGTTATTGCTTTCACACCATTACATGTTATAAATTACATTATTAATTATTAATATTATTGCCTATTATATAACTTGATTTTACCGTTCTAGGACAGGAACGAAGACCACTAGTTGTAGTAACACTTTTAAGTTGTATTATTACATAATAATATTGAAAAATGTCTACCTTAGACTATTTCATTAAGCAAGCAAAAGCTCTTCAGATGGCTCCTGATGAAGTAAAAGCATTTGCACTTGCAGAATATAAGAAAGCTCAAGAAATAGAAGCCGAACAGAGAAAGTTAGAAACTTTAAGATTAGAAAAAACTTCAATTTGAGTCTGTGGAGAATGAGAAAAAAATGAGATTAACTGCTGAGGAGGATGAAAAGAAGAGGAAATTTATGGCTGAGGAAGAGGAGAAAAAAATGAGACTAGCCGCTGAATTAGAAGAGAAACGATTTCAGCGAGAGGCAGAACAGAAGCAAAGGGAGGCTGAAGAAAAACAAAAGGAAATGGAAGAAAGACGATTAATAGCTGAACAAAATACTAGACGACTTCAGCTTGAGATGGAAGAGAATGATAGAAAACGACAGCATGAACTGAAATTAGCAGAGTCAGAATATGAGAGACATAGGTTAACTCAGGAAGCTAATTCTCAGAGAACTTTTGAAAGCCAAACTTCATCCAGACATGACCATTTTAAGGAAATTCACCTTAAATTACCAAAATTTAATCCCCCGTCTGATGACGTGATATTCTTCCTAGATAGGTTTGAGGCCACTTGTGTGTCTTATAACGTGGATAAAACACTGTATTGCACATATTTATCCAGGTTACTTACTGGGGATGCTTTAGCAGTTTATCATACTACCAGTATTAATGAGAAGAATGATTATAATGCTCTTAGAGCCGCACTTCTGAAGAAATTTCAAATGTCAGAAGATGAATACCGATTAAGATTTCGTACATTGCTACCGCAATCAAGCAGAAATTTCAGTGATTTTCTGTCACAAATACAACTCACCCTCGAAAGATGGATCGAATTATCCAAAATTGAAAAGTCGTATGAAGGTCTCTTCGATTTACTGATGCGCGATAAGGTACTATCGTCTGTAAATCCTACATTTCTCGCATTTTTACACGAACGGAAACCTTTATCAATGAAAAATTTAGAAGAACATGCAAAAAATTTTTGCACTGCTTACCCAACCATGGATCTGAGTAATGCACATATTAAGAGTGAATTGCCTGTTGCTTTTGCGGCACAACAAAACAATTTTTCACGCAGGTATGTCAATAAGGGAAATAATTACAATTTTAACAATGATAACTTTTACAAAAGGAAGCAATTTCAACAATCTGCTCCATTTAATGTTTCTTGGAACCAAGCTCACAGATCGCGAGATTTTGGTAACAATAATTTTAAAAATAATCAAGGACATTATAATAAACAAAACTGGAGATCAAAATCTCAGGGTTCACAAAACAGACAATTTTTTGGAAATAAACCATTTAACCAACATCATAACGATCATTCTACAAATTATCGGACTCGTCCAAATTTTAACTCAGACAGAAACTACAATTGTGGCAATTTTAATGACAATAATCAAAATCGATCGCGCCGACGAGATAGATCGTTGAGTAATACACATAGACATTCTAATGTCGCTTTAAGTGATACTCAAGCTAACATTGAACAGGGTAAAGTAGCTGAAACTCACAATGCTATGTCTTGTTCTCTTGATTGTACCCAGGTGAAAGACTGTCCAGAATGCTCGACTCTTTTCCAGCCTAAGGCGATCACGACGCTGCGTTGCGGACATACCTTGCCTAGTCTACCTGCAGTCTGTACGGCCACTGCTGCGTCAGTACACCAGGGACAGGGCTCTCTTATGTTTAACAAGGGATTTGTCAATAACATTTCATGCTCTATCCTATTTGACTCAGGTTGTAGCACTGTGGGCGTCCGGACTTCGCTGATCAACCCAAGTTGTGCCACGGGCAGGGTTGTCAAGTGTGTGACTTTTGGTGGCACCATTGAAACATTTCCCACCGCTATTATTGACCTTAACACACCATTTTTTTTCAGGAAAGATCCAGGCATGTCTCCTTCCGAATCCAATTTGTGACGTAATACTGGGTCGCATACATGGTATTAAAGAGTGTACACCACAGCAAATTGCTGAATGGGAAGAGCGACATATTCAAACTGCAAATGCAGTAGTGACTAGAGCGCAAGCTACTAATATGTCGCATGATACACCTATTGAACCTACAGTTCATACTACCAGTGATGATGATGCTCCTATTTCACGGGAGTTGTTTGCAACATTGCAAAAGAATGATGATTCATTAAAAAAAATTTTTCATTATGTGAACAAAAAGAATACCAGCAACAAACTTGCAAAATCTAGACATGACTTTATACTTAAAAATGGGATTTTGGTTAGAGTAATACGGGAAAAGGATTCATCCTTATGTTATCAGATCTTAGTCCCATCCTCTATGAGATCTCGTATATTACGACATGCGCATGACTCGCAATGTGCGGGCCATATGGGTTTTTCGCGTACCAAATCCAGAGTGCTTTCGGCATTCTACTGGCCAGGCGTCCATAGGGACATCACTATCTACTGTCGGTCTTGTTTGATATGTCAGGAAGTTAAGGTACGGGGTCCATTTCATGCGGCTCCTATTCAAGCTGCGGACATCCCGATTAGACCATTTGATAAAATGGCTATAGACATTATTGGTCCGATGCTTCCATCTGCTAGAGGGCATACGCATATTCTTACGTGCATTGATATGTGCACTCGCTGGCCTGAGGCCATCCCTCTCAAGAACACTTCATCTGCCAGTGTAGCAGAGGCATTGATGTTAATCTTCTCACGCATTGGTTTTCCACGGAAAATCTTGTCGGATCATGGGGTTCAGTTCATTTCTGAATCCATGTCTCAAGTTATGAAGACATTAGGTATAGACAGATCTCTTAGTTCTATTTATCATCCAATGTCAAATGGGTTAATTGAGCGTCTCAATAGGACACTCAAGCAGTTGTTGGGTAAGATGACCCAAGACCATCCCCAAGACTGGGATCGGGTCATACCCGCGGCTCTGTTTGCGTATCGCGAAGTACAAAATCAAGCCACGGGGGTTTTCTCCATTCCAGCTAGTTTTTGGCATGCAACCACGCGGTCCGATGTCGTTAATCCACGACTTATTGGTTGACGAGAATATTGAAGAGGAAACTCAATCCTCTTATGAGTATGTGATCTCTCTGAGAAAGAGAATCATAGATGCTTGTAGACTAGCTACTGCATCATCTGAACAAGCCAAAGAAAAAGCTCGTCTATTTGCAAACAAGTATAGACGTCTTCGCCAGCTCATACCTGGTGATGAAGCTTTTGTCTTACTACCTGCGCATAACAATCGTCTTTTAATTACCTGGAGAGGTCCTTTCAGGATCATCTCAAGAATATCCGATGTCGACTACATCGTTGCTGTTAATGGTAAACATAAAACCTTCCACATTAACATGTTGAAGGAGTATTACTCACGTCCTGATTATCTACAGTCAGTGTTCCAGGCAACTGACGATCCTACACCTCCTATTCAACACTATTCTAGTTTGTCAGTCATCCAAGAAGAAGAATCTTCTTTCGATGATGTACAACTACCAATACCAGTTGTACCCCTCCATTCCACTGAGAAATGGAATGATGTTACAATCTCATCTACTCTTTCGGCTGATCAACGTCAGCAAGTCTCTAATATTCTACACTCGTATGAGGATGTCCTCACTGACATCCCAGGTCATACGTCAGTCATCCAACATGACATTATTCTGACTGACGATACGCCTATTCGAGTTCGCCCATATCCTATCCCTTTACACTTTCGTGATAAGGTTGATAAGGAATTGGATGAGATGCTTCAATTAAATATAATTGAACCATCTTCATCACCATATTCTTCTTCTATGGTAATCATTAGGAAGAAGGACAACAATATACGTCTTTGCGTAGATTACAGGAAATTAAACAAAGTTACAAAATTCGATGCGGAACCGTTACCTCTTTTAGACGACTTATTGGAGAGATTATCTCATGCCACATTCTTTTCGAAATTTGACCTTTCAAAGGGCTATTGGCAAGTGCCATTAACTCCTAAAGCAAAGCCATTCACCGCTTTCTCGACGCCACGGGGTCTTTTTCAATGGAATTTTATGCCATTCGGATTAATGAATGCGCCAGCTACCTTTGTACGCATGATGCGCCGCATATTGTCTCATCGTCCCGATGTCATTACTTATATAGATGACATCTGTCTTTTCAGTGACTCTTGGGATGAACATATTCATGGATTAAAAGCTTTACTGTCTACCTTACGAGATTATAACTTAACAGCGAAACCTTCAAAGGCTTTTGTCGGTTTTCATGACATCTCATTTCTGGGTCACCGCATAGGTCATGGTTTCATGTATACAGAAGACAGTAACGTCTCTAAAATTTTAAACATCTCAGCACCTAAGACAAAAAAACAAGTTAGGTCTATTTTAGGACTAATACAGTTCTATTCAAAATTCATCCCTCATTTGTCTACTATAACTGCACCTTTTTCGTCTCTACTGAAAAAAGGCACATCTAATGTAATAAAGTGGTCGCAGGATCACCAAACGGCGTTAGACTATATAAAACGATTTTTTTCAAAAGAACCTTTTTTGAGGTTGCCTAACAAAAATCTCACTTTCATCCTTCGCAGTGATGCATCTTCTTACGCTATTGCTGCAGTTTTGATGCAGGAATATAACGGCACCTTATTTCCGGTGATGTACGTGTCCAGAAAACTTACGGAGAGCGAACTCAAATACTCCGTTCTAGATAAAGAGCTCCTAGCGTTGGTGTGGGCAATCACAAAACTGGAACGTTACCTCCTTGGTTCACACTTTGTGGTGGAATCTGATCAAAAAGCTCTTACCGCACTGAACTCAAAGAACGTCAAATCATCGAAGTCAGCGCGTTACGCTATAGCGCTTCAACCATTCAATTTTGAAATACGAGCTATTCCTGGAGTGAAGAATGTGTTCGCAGACTGTTTATCGAGATGCCCAGGCGAACTTGTCGAAACTAAACCACTTCCAGATGTTGAAACATCCTCACCGATAACATGAATAACTGTGTACATTTTCATTGATTATACATCTATAAAGACTGATTATATAACTGAAGTATTCGTATAAATATATCTTTCAGGATATACTTACTTATAGATTATAACATTACTTCTTGTGTAGTAACGTTTTATTAAAACGGGAACAGTGGTATTAGAATAACATTTTATTATTACGGCAACATTGACAAATATACATTTGTTATTCCTATGGAACATATTACACTACATATCGTGTTCGATAATATATTTTATCGTGTATGGAACATTGAGAACATCGTCTCGTCGATTACTAACTAGTTGTAACTGAACATTGACAATGAGTTATATTGGAATTACTTAGAATATATTAGTAACTGGTTATTTGTTAGTAATCAAGAAATATATAAATTACTATAATTCAATTTAATCTATTTAATTAATTATGGATCACACATATACTAACTTTCTTAGTTGTCACGTAATACCTGCATTCACGGGTCTTAGTTATGATATCTCACTGTTAAGATCACTAGTCAACCATACTAGTGTTAGAAAACATTAAGTGTGTTGATTCTTAAAGTGTTTAATTTTGCATTGCTTCATTTTTGCACATTGTATTTTCAATTTTTCTGTTTTATTGATTCTCTTGTCATTGATTATCATCAGTGTTGCTGTTCATTTTCATTTTTGAAATCATATGTTTCGAATTTTTTTTTTTTAGAAAACTTAGTTGAATTTTTTTATCATCTTTTTTTTAATGGTTTTTTCATTTTCATTTTCAACTTCTTTTACTTCGAATCTTCCCACATCGTTCCAAAGTAGGTCGATGGTGGATGTGTGCTTTTATGCATACTATCCTTTAGTTATATTGATTTCGTTTAATATTCTTTTCTTAATATGGTATAACTTTATGCATTTCATATATCTTGTTGTAGTTTTGACTCACCTCTCCCGGGTACTAAGTTCAAAAAAAATTAATAGAATTAATTTTTTTTAAGGGGAGATAATAAGGGAGCTGTTACGTACATTTATTTACCTAAGGGGGTAGTCTTCGGTCCTGCCAAATGTACGCACCAGTCTCAATATAGTTATATTATTTGTGCGTTCGATTGATTCACGCACTGACGTGCACAAAGCAGTGTGAGTTGCTTTGGGACGCACGGGTAACCTAGTTGAGTAGTTTCTGACGTCATGATTTGGAGGGGCAACATGGACCTTGTTGATGTCCGTGATTGATATATTATAATTGTATTTCGTGGCACGTTTATGGAAGCCATTTATTCTAGTGATCTGTATTGGTCTTCAGGTCGAAACCAATAGCAGTAATGTCACGTAAGTTATCGCCCCACTTATTATTATATGCTGTATTGTAAGGCCGCTCTTATACCAGTCTAGCGGGAATATGTTATTCCTAGAATGGACCTACAGAGTCGTTAGCCTTTAGGATTCGTATCGTAGAAGAAGGATTCCTACGAGTGGAAAGAAGTTAATTTGATTGCAGTATTTATATGTGTAAACGCCTTTATTGTAATGCCAAAGTCATGGCATGTTTTGAGAGGTTAGTTAAAACCTAAAGATACTAACTCAGATACCTCTTCATATATGTACCAGTGAATATCTATTGTGTCTACGTTATATGGAACTATGTCTTGGATCAAGACAGTTTTATTGCATGAATGCGGGAGTTCGTGGTATGGGAGTACATGCTTAAGTGGATGACCTCAAGCAAGGTCAACGGACATTCCCTTGCTGTTAAAACCTAGTAGGAATATTATTGGATTCTTATTACTTACGTGAGAGAGGATTTTAGATATGAATGACCAGAGATGTATCGTTTTATCGGAACTGTCACTACTATGTATAACTTGTTCATCGTACCTGTCAAGGAACATTGTACCGTCTTGTCAAACGTCTTCGTACCACGTAATAAATTATAATAACTTTACCGACGAGTTGAGTATGATCATGTTGGCCTGATTTTGCCTTCCACTCGTTGAAGTTCTGTTGGATAGCTCTTCATCTAATTTTTATTCTACATTCGCGTCAAGATGCTAGTACACTGGTACCTCTGCTACTAGCTATCATGTTACCCGAAAAGAGCGCTCAACAATGTCAGTATATGTTTCATGTTGTTGAATGGTTGGCTGCCTATTTTTTGTCTATGTGTCCACCTTTATGTCATAATATATTCGAAACCTATTTATCTTTGGTCATTCCTATTCTTTTCGTGATTTCTGTTTCACATCTGCCATCTTCTGTTATTATATGACCAAGATATACATAGCTCTTGACTTGTTCCAGGATTTTCCCATTTACGCTTATCTTTAATGTGGTCTTATCGTCTGTTTTGCTAATTATCATAGTTTTTGTTTTCTCAATATTAATGTCCAATCCATATTCATGACTTATCCTGTTCACTTGCTTCACTAGTTCTTGTAAATCCTGTTCACTTTCAGCTAACAACACGGTATCATCTGCATATCTAAGATTGTTTATTGACCTTCCACTGATGTTCAGTCCTGGCATTTCCTTTATCTGTTTGAAAATTTTTTCGGTGTATAGATTAAATAGGAAGGGGGACAGCACACAACCTTGTCTGACACCTCTTTTCATGTCTTTTGGTTGTGATCTCATTATATTCTGTAGGACGTACGTGGTAAGGCCCCAATCTCTTCCACGGTGGCTAGCCGTTGTCTTTTTCTATGCCCGACACGCCTCTAGTGCGCCACACACTTTGCTGGTCCGCTTTGTGAGCCGTTGATCTTCTTAGATTCCTCCACCTCACTCACCGTCTCAGTCTTTGTGTACTAGGGATGGACATTCCCTTGAGTAAGATTACTCCTACTCCACTCATGTAGTTTAGCCAGTCAGCCAAGACTGTTGCCCGGGATGTGGCCACCGCCGTACACAAGCGGAATTCGTGGAGCCATACATGAGCTAGACAAAGAGAGGAGAACCAAATAGGATCCTGACTATCCATTAAGGATATGGCTGTCTCTCACCGTGAGGTACTATCCCTCTCTCTTTATCCTACATCCCTCCATAATATACTCACAGCTAAATGTCACAATATATTCACAACCTAAATGTCACCATATACTCACAGCCTAAATGTTACAATATATTCACAACCTAAATGTCACCATATACTCACAGCCTAAATGTCACAATATATTCGCAATCTAAATGTCACAATAAATGCAGCCTGTATGCCACAATATAGTCACAATTTATATGTCACAATATATTCAAAACCCGAACAAAAAGAGTCGTCCACTTTTGTTTGGCCTTGGTCCCATCTGATTGTCGAATAAAGGCTATGGACTCCAGTGATTGCCCACTGAAGGTTATAGACCCCTTCTTGTAAAAGAAAATAATATACAGAAAAGCATAATAACAAATTTTAAAATTGAGGTTATGTACACGGATACCCTAGAGTCCATTCACGAGCCTGGATCACAGGTTAAGAAACCCTGAGGCAGTGTCTCACACGGGAGAGACAATTTCAACATTAAGATCCTTCAGAAAGAACGTTACCGATATAGTTGTTATTCGGCAAGCTGAAAACTACCCATCAAACAAACGTAGTGAAAGATTACATTTTCTTTGATTTATCCTGTCTATTGCTTTCCAGTTTCAAAGATCGTAAGCTTTTTTTGTATTTCTAAAATGTATTTTCCTTGTGCAAGAATATCAATATTTTGCACTTAAAAAAAATACTTGATGTATTTTTTATTAAGAATATAGTAGCAATAAAACAAATGCAGCTCAAGTCATCAGCATAAACACATTTCAGCTGCCCGAGGAGCACAGGTCTTCAACAAAAACATTTTAAGCCTTGTGGCGAGAGGTTTTATTTGGCTCTTGGATCAGTATAGTACTGACAATTACAGAAATAGAATTTCTGCAGAAAATGGTGAAGTCCCAGTGTCTGAGAGGACTACTGGTATCACAAATTAGTTACGGCTGTGAATGATCTGATCTCGAAACAATAGTATAGAGGAGACCGACATAAAGCGCCACCTCTGCTGTGTAACTAATTGTGATATTAAACAAAGCAAGGAAACATATTTTTACTTAACAATGATAAAATTGACAAGTCATTCAAAATACAATTTCCTTATATTTTATTTAGTATATATACACTATCTACTCTTGTGCTGAAAGGTGAATGTTGCAAAAAAAAAAAATGGAATGAAATGAATTGGTAAGTTTACATATGATTTACAAATATTTATATTTATAAATATTACAACACGTTTTCCAATTATAGGAACAAAAATTATATCAGCTGGGCTGTTAATTAAGGATATAACGTTTATCAGCTATGCTGTTATTTACGTATAATTTATCCACTATGATCTTATTATTGTCTCTTGCTACGCTAATTCACGTTTTCTTCATTGACAGTTCTATGCTCACAATGCCGACAGAAATGGTACTAATGTGTACTCATCTCTCTTAAGTCTGTTCTTCTTTGTTTGGTTCACACCACCGGCAGAGTATCGTTCCTTTAGCCCACCCAAGACTGAGGGGGACCAAAGATGTAGAGTCTGGTCAACCTCTATGCTCCTGCGGAGTTCCAGGCAGCGGGATTGACTCGAACATACGACCTCAGGTTTTTAGGACACAATTAAACCCTCCTAAGATTTTAAACTGGCCAGGTTTTGACGCGACTTAGTGAAGTAGGTTGCAGGTCGATGCCCTCAGGTAAGTTATCATAAATCAAGGTGACAGCTTCTCCCTCTTCAGTCTGTATCTCTGGCGTCAAGTTCGGGGTTGCGTGGTTAGCATAAAATCCGCCCGATTATATAGTCAAGTAACTACTTGAGGAAAGCTTTCGGTTGGTTCCTGGCGGAGCAAGTTGATTGGTTTCCTCCGGTTTTGTACCTGGTCTCATACAGCCTAATTTTATTCAGTTTTCATCGGCCATCTTGCGTGAACAAGATGGCCGTTAATTTATTCTGTCTCAGAGACTGGTGAACGTTGATCGTTGATTGGTTGAAGCAAATCTGTATCTCGACATAGTGATTAACAAAGTAGTGGGTTACACTTCGTTTCACGACATAGCCCCCTCCTTTCCTAGCTGTGACTTGTCATAGCTGACGTGTAAACCCCTGCTGTGGTTAATCCTTTTGCGTCTGTCCTTCCAGAGTGCTAGGGTGTCGACTTAAAAAATCAGCTCCTACATTGTCTCTTCCCGGAATGTAATTCACGGTAAAGGAATAAGGCGCAAGAAGCAGACTCCACCTTAACAATCTCGAATTTAGTTTTTTTAGATGCAGCCCAGAATGTTAAAGGTTGATGATCGCTTTGGACAATGAAGTGTGTCCCATACAGATAAGGTGAAAATTTGTTGATGGACCAAATTAGAGCTAAACATTCCTTCTCTATGGTCGAGTAGTTCAACTCAGCTGCATTCAGCTTCCTACTGGCGTAGGCGACTGGTAAAAGTTTCTCCGGTTGGGCTTTTGATTTCTGCAAGAGAGTTGCACCAATACCTATACTGCTAGCGTCCGTTCTTAATACAAATTCCTGTGTGATATCGGGTAGTGTAAGGATGGGTTTGCTGGTGAGTTTTGCTTTTAGCTCTGTGTAAGCTTTTTCACAATCAGCATTCCATTGGATTTTGTCAGGCTGTCCTTTCTTCGTTAAGTTAGTTAATGGTGCACACAGAGAGTTAAAATGGGGTATGTACTTCTGATAGAACCCACATAAAGACACGAATGATCTCACATCTTTCTTCGTTTGAGGTCTGGGTGCCTTCTTTAGCTTCTCTATATTCTTTGGGTCAGGAGACATATGACCTGTAGAAATAGTGTGACCTAAGAATTCCAACTCCTTAAAACCGATATAGCACTTGGTTGGACGTGCAGTCAATCCAGTTTCTCTCAGTCTGTCAAACAACATGGAGAGCGCTACTATATGCTCTTCAAATGTGTTTGTAGCAACAAGAATGTCATCCATAAAGTTAGTGATATGGGGATTTTGTAGAGGTTCCAATAATTTCCTAATGATTTTTGAAAAGATACTTGGAGCATTTTTCAGCCCAAAGGGTAGTACATTAAACTCGTAGTGTCCGTCTGATGTACTGAATGCCAGCATTTTCCTAACTTCTGGTTTCACTGGTATTTGGTAGTATCCCTTGCTTAGATCTACCTTCGATAAATACCTAGCCTTACTCAGTGTAGTGAACAGCTGGTTGGTGTCAGGTAATGGGTCCACCTGAGATTCTGTGATCGCATTAAGCTTCCGGTAGTCAATACATAACCTGTGTTCACCACTCGGTTTTCTCAATAGCACCACACTTGAGCTATAGGGAGAGTCTGACTTCGAGATAATTTTCTCCTTCAACAGATAATCAACTTCCTCCCTGTAACTGTCATTTTTCTCTTGTTGAGGTGATCACTGGCCCAAGACAGTATACATGTTGTTAGGTGTGTAGTGCGAGCGGATCATGAACTGAGTGTGGGTGCGAATGAAGGCGCTAATGTGTTTAGGCTCTTATGTATGTAGACCCTGCAACCCATACACTCACATGCAGTAGTCAAGGATGCTTGGACACTGCAGACACGTTTCAAAACATTTATTGACGAGAACACACATGGTATCAACAGGAACAGTCATTGTAAACAAGGTCATGCTGACCGGAAATCGATAGGTATACATTAAGCATTCAGTAAGCTGGTAAACATTTGAATATTCGTGCATGGTCAATACAATGTTCTTCAATAAGGACAGTTCGTGGCGTCGCCCTGGGATTACTGACTAAACGCGTCAGATACCTTAATCATTTTGACACATAGGTGCAACTTGGCATTCCCCGCCAATTGCACATTATCAGGCTGTAGTATAATAGCCCAAAACACAGGCCTCGTTCTGACGTCGGCTGTGTACTTCTGATAAGCAGGTTACCATCAACCCTGCAGTAATGCTTATTGTAGACATAAATTCCGCCAATCTGCGGTTCCCACAATATATCTTCGTCACTGGATTTCTGGATGGTATGAAGACTAATAGTCTTCAATGGCTACCTTGAGCACAACATATAAGTTCTGAAATGGAGGACCGGTGAGCTGCAGTTCACAGACTAGGCAATCTTCTAACATGTTCTGCTACCGAAAGCATAGTAATGGAAAAAGTCGGTATTACCTGTACCCGAGTCCACAGAACTTAACAAGGAACTCTGCTGTCATTCCAACGCACAGAGATTCACTGGGGAAAACTGCCAGTGCAGTCACTTCGAAGATTCTTCCCGAAAAACACAATGGACTCTCGTCCCTTCCGAAACCAGGACACTTCCCGGCTTGCCGGAAGTCTAACTCAACTGCCGCTTAAAAAAACCTGCCCATGGGCATACGCCCGAACTGTCTACCTCTGACCCTAAAGGTCAAACACAATGAATGGATAAACAAGGGAAGACAACCCCTAATCAACCTGACATCGCAGGTAAAGACACAATTATTCTTATGATAAAACATAAGCAAATAACTTGACAGATGACTCCGTCAAAAATGACAGCAACATATTACTACCACCCCCCTGTAAAAAAAAAAAATTTTTTTTTTAAATATGTCCATGAGCAAGATTGCACAAGTATCACTTATGTGCTCATGAAAAAATGAACCTAATATCAGGTACAATAGACGCATAAACAAAGCGTCTGAAGAGGATACAAATCATCTCCCAACATAGGAGAAAATATCTCCTTTAAGCCAAACAAACTAAGGGGTACCATTAAAGAAACCTAAGTTGCTGGCAATACCAATCATATATCAATCATTACTAAATACTATAATTATAGCAATATACAAATGTCATGAATTACAATGCTATATTAGCAACATATCACTGATGGATGGACAAAATGAAATTTGTTAAATTATCTAAACATCATCCAAATACATTTGTATTACAACATATTATGATATTATGTACAGACCTAAGTCCGAAAGTGTATCAGGAAAAACTAGGACACAAGATTTAACTGGAATCATGTGGGCATCTGGACAATATGTCCGCCATCACATTATCCGAACCACGGATAGCTCGCACCGTGAAATGGAAAGGCTGAAGAGCAATAGCATAACGAGTAGATCTCGAGCTCTTCAAATCCTTACTTTGCATAGCCGTAAGAGCTTTTTGGTCGGTTTCCATAAAGAAATGCGCGCCCAGAAGGAACCTTTGTAGCTTAAGAATGGACCAAACCATAGCCAACAATTCACGGTCTAAAACCGAGTAATTCCTTTCTGCCGCATTTAGCTTCCTAGAAATATACATTACAGGATGCAGAGTTCCTGAATATTCCTGCATTAGCGCCGCTCCAATCCCAGTGGAAGAGGCATCACTACGAAGAACAAAAGTCTTATCAATCGTTGGTAGTCTTAAGATAGGATGAGATGAGAACAAATTCTTAACCTGATCCAATGAAGATTGGCATTCCTGGGACCAACGCACCATATTAGGAGAACCTTTTTTCAATAACGATGAAAGTGGTGCCATAATGGAGGACAGATTCTCAATGAATCTTCCATAGAATTGTATCAATCCCAAGAGACTACGCACTTGCTTTTTTGTCTTCGGAACCGAGATATTTAATATCTTCGAAATGTTTTGGTCCTCTGTCTTCAACAGACCATGACCAACTCGATGACCTAGGAAGGAAATTTCACTAAACCCAACAAAAGCTTTAGAGGGTTTTGCAGTCAAACTATGCTCACGTAGAGTAGATAGCAATTCCTTTAGACCCAAATAGTGTTCTTCCCAAGTATCGCTGAAAAGACAGATGTCGTCTAAATATGCGATGACATCTGCACGATCTGATAGAATTCGTCGCATCATGCGCACGAAAGTCGCTGGGGCGTTCATAAGCCCGAAAGGCATAAAATTCCATTGAAACAGACCCCTAGGTGTCGAAAAAGCAGTGAGAGGTTTGGCGTGTTCCGTCAGTGGGACTTGCCAATAACCTTTCGACAAGTCTAGTTTAGTAAAGAATTTAGCTTTAGAAAGTCTAATAAGTAGATCATCTAATAATGGCATAGGTTCAGCATCGAACTTCGTAACTTGATTTAATTTGCGATAGTCAACGCAAAGACGTATGTTATTGTCTTTCTTTCGAACAATAACTATCGACGAAGAATAAGCTGAAGTGGATGGTTCAATTATTTGCAGTTGAATCATTTCATCCAATTCTTTCTCGACTTGTGCTTGAAAATGAATAGGTATTGGGTATGGTCTTACTCTGATCGGATTACGATCAGTAAGTATGATGTCATGTTCTATGACATCTGTGTGTCCAGGAATGTCGGTAAGGACATCCTGATATGATTGTAGCGTAGAGGATACTTGACGTTGCTCCTCAAAAGACAAGTTCGAAGAGATTGTAACGTCCCTCCACGATTCCGTTGAATTCAGTGGAATCGCAGGAAGAGGTAAGTTAACGTCCGAAAAAATAGTTTCCTCATCCTGTATAACGGACAGGGATGAGATGTGACCATGTTGGACTGGAGAGTCGTCCATCGCCTGGAAAATAGGCTGCAAATAGTCTGGACGTTCAATAAACTCTGTTAGCATATTTATATGGAAGGTTTTATGCTTTCCATCCACATCGACGATGTAGTCGACATCGGAAATTTTGGAGACTATAGTGTATGGACCTTTCCATGAAATGAGAAGTCTATTCTCTCTTGAGGGAAGTAAGACATATGCTTTGTCTCCAGGACAAAGTTGACGTAGGCGTCTTTTCTTGTTAGCAAATCGCCTAGCTTTTTCTTTCGCAAATTCGGAAGATGAAGTTGCTAACCTGCACGATTCGATAATCTTTTCTCTAAGAGAAATTACATATTCATATGACGATTGTGTATCATCGTCAATATTATCAGAAGTTATCAAATCGTGTAACAAGGACATCGGACCGCGCGGTTGCGCACCAAAGACAAGTTCGAAAGGAGAAAACCCTGTATGCTCGTTGGGAACTTCTCTATAGGCAAAGAGGACTGCAGGTAAAACCCTGTCCCAATCCTCCGGATGATCCTCCGTTATCTTGCCAAGTAAGTTCTTTAGTGTCCTGTTAAGACGTTCTACCAATCCATTGGACATTGGATGATAAATACTACTGAGAGACCTTTTAATGTCTAGCGTAGCCATTACCTGAGACATAACGTCCGAAATTAACTGAGTGCCGTGGTCCGACAGTATTTCTCCGGGGAATCCCAGACGAGAAAATATGAGCCAAAGAGCATCAGCGATATCGACAGTTGATATGCTCTTCAGAGGAATAGCCTCTGGCCAACGCGTGCACATGTCCACGCAAGTGAGGATAAATTGGTGTCCTCTGGCTGACTTAATTTTGAACGGACCAATGATGTCTATAACCATTTTCTGAAACGGCCGAATCGGAATATCTGCAGCCTGAATAGGAGCAGCATGTCTCGGACCTTTAGACTTGACCTCTTGACAAATTTTGCAAGATCGGCAATAAATTCGGATGTCTTTATTCACGAATGGCCAAAAGAAGGACGCAAGGACTCTAGTTTTAGTTCTGGAAAACCCCATGTGTCCAGCACACTGAGAATCGTGTGCATGCTGAAGAATTAAGGCTCTCATACACTTAGGCACAAGAATTTGCGAGTGCATAGACTTGTCCGAGTGTTGTACCATCCGTACCAATATACCATTCTTCATAGTAATATACGATTTGTGATTCGTATTTTGATTGGGATCCCCTTTCTTTGCAAGAAGGAAGAATTTCTTCAAAGAAGGATCCTCTTCTTGACGTTTAACAAACGAGTCATGGGAAATCACCAAGTGCTCGTCTTGGCTATCAACTTCATTACTATTATCCGATGAAGTTGGGGGATTAAGAGCTGAGCTCTTGTCACCACTGCATTGACCGTTTGAATGTTTTTTTTCTCCCAACTAGAAATTTGTTGCGGGGTGCATTCCTTAACCCCATGAATACGACCGATTATAAGATCCGCAATAGATTAGGAAGAAGACATGCATGGACATCTCCTGTGAAGAAGGGAGTGTCAATCCTAATAATAGCAGTAGGATAACTTTCCATAGTACCACCAAATGTAACACATTTGATTGTTTTTCCAGTGGCACAGCAAGGATCTATCAGAGACTCCCTAACCCCGACGGTAGTACATCCCGAATCGAAAAGTACTGAGACTAGCCTATCATTTATTAGACCTTTATGTAAGATGAGAGATCCTCTCCCATCATGCGCAACTGTAGCAGGTAGAGCAGGAAGAGGGTGACCACAACTTAGAGTAGATACAGTCGATGAGTCGAACAATGTTAAGCATTGGGGGCATTCAGTTGCTCTCCCAAAATCGAAAGCACAACCAGTGATAGCCCTAGAGTTACCACTATCATTTACTGTATTACAGGCTCCATCAAACTCTTGTTGTGCAGAGTTTGCCTGTTGGAAAGGTCTTTTTTTGTTAAACCTAGGTCTGCCTCGATTATCATTTCCCCTGTAATTATTTCGACTATCATTTCCCCTGTAATTGTTATCATATTGCCTATTGTAATCATCATTCCGGTTTGAATCCCGGTTTCTAAATTCACCATCGTCATAATCTTGCCGTCGAGAATGGTTATCTCGAAAGCTCGAATGGTTATTATTACGATAACCCTTGCGAAAGTGTCTAAGATTATTACCATTAAAATTACGAGAACTACCATCTTGTTTCCAATTCATAGACGAAGAACTATCATGTGTTGGATTACTCCGCTTCTGAGTGTAATTCTGATTACTTCCCCTATTCCAGTTTTGTTGAGCACCCTGAAATTTTTTTTTGAAATTAGGGCCATATGGTGTTGCCGAAGCAGCTGGCAACCCTTCTTTCACTTTAGAATTGCTAACTGTAGCATGGGGATGCGCGGTGGCATACTGACAACAGTATTCCTCCATATCTTTTAAGTTTTTAGGCTTACGCTCATGAAGGAATGCAAGAAAAGAATCATTAACAGATGACAAAACCTTATCTCGCAATAATAAGTCCATTAGACCTTCATATGTTTTCTCAGTCTGAGACAACTCAACCCATCGTGTAAATGTACGACGTATTTTTGTAACAAAATCAGAGAAATCTACTCCATTTTCTGGCAACATTGTCCTAAAACGAAGACGATAGTCTTCTTCTTTTAGTTGGTATTTTTTTTAGCAATGCTGCTCTGACAACATCATAATTAGTCCTGTCATGTTCGTCTATTGTCATAAGAGTAGTCACTGTGTCACCTGTAAAAAATTCCATCAGTTGTTCAACATATTTTTCCTTTTTTATGTTATGCGTATCGCATAAAAATTGGAATCTATCTAGATAATCTGCTACGTCATCCTTTAAAGGATTGAAATGAGGCAATTTAATCCTATTAACAAACTCCTTTGTCGTACTCGAAGTTGTTTGCTGAGCACCCGTACTCGCCAATTTCAATTTCTCTAACTCCAAAGTTGCGAGTCTTTCATCAAGTTCCATTTTCTGTTTTCTTTCCTCATGTTCCATTTTTCTAATTTCAGCCTCAGCAGCAGCTTGAAGCTTTCTCTCCTCTGCAGCAGCTTGAAGTTTTCTCTCCTCTGCAGCAGCTTGAAGTTTTTTGTCTTCCATTTCCATCTGGAATTTTCTTTCATCAGCTTGAGCTTTTCTCTCCTCAGCAGCAGCTTGAGCTTTTCTCTCCTCAGCAGCAGCTTGAGCTTGAAGTTTTTTGTCCTCAGCAGCAGCTTCTCTTTGATACCTTTTCTCTTCAAGTTCTAATCTTCTATTCTCAGCATCTAGCTTCTTAAGTTCAGCATCTGCTCTCCTTTGTTCAGCTTCTGCTTTCAATTAAATTTCCTCTTTTTGTTTCTTTTCCTCTGACTTTAATGCAATGGCGAATTGAGCAGATTAATATTCTTCCAATTCTTTACCAGACTTACCAAGGGTCAACCCTTGCTGGATAAAGAAATCCAATGTAGACATTCTGTCTAATGAGATCAGAAACCTGAAAAAATTAACTAAATTACCTGTATATCCCAATCATTGGGAGACAAGTCTGAAATGCTAGACTTGTATACTCACTTCACTTTATTTCACTCTCTTAGTCTTAGACGAAGACCTTGTATGGTCCTCTTGTTTATAATGTAACAAAAAATCACTTGAGTACCTGTGGAAAATAATTCCTTTATCCCACTCACTATGGGCACAAGTCTTTTTTTTTTTTTTTAAAGAACTTGAATATGTATTTCACCTTGTCTCAATCTTTGAAGATAACAAGTCTTTTATCAAAGAACTTGTATAAATATCTTATATAATAATATTTTATTAACAATCTCTATATGAAGAGTGTACCTTATCAATAACAATAATAATACATGACCAAGTATATGTATGTAGACTGTGTATGACAATAATGTAGTACAATCATAAATACAAAGATACAGAACAATGACCGAAAACGTTCGCGGAAGTCAAATAAACAATACAGCAAAAAGTAAAGAAAATGTTACACAAATGTGTAATGATGACCGCGAAAAATAAACAAGACAAACGGCAACACTGTTATAAACGAAAAGGTGTAAAGAAATAAACGGAAGGAATGAGAGAAGAACAGATACAAACAAAATTAGTCGAAAATCAAAGAACGGAAAAATAAAGAAAACAACACTAACTGATGTCGTCACAGCTAAAAAAAAATATAGCAACAAAAGTCGCTAGCAAATTTCAATTAAGAAAATTGCAATCCCTACAGAACGCTTACAGTAACCCTCGATTAAGTGGCATATTTACTGTAAGACCCACCAACCGAAAACCCGCAGAAAAACACAAGAAAAATACACAACAATAGTACAATTAACATAAATAGCAATCAATTCAATGTGTTGCAAAATAAAGCTTAGTCACACATGATATTACAGTAACTAACTTGCTGCTTGCGAACACAGAAACAAAATGTCAAGCGCGCACTGAATGTCAAATCCACTGTAGCATAAAGTGGTATTCACGAACAAAAGTTACTATGACCTTCTTGACTTAGGACTTGCACATTGAATGTTTACAATTTCCACGTACTGTTTACAAACAGGAACTTGACCTCGAACAATGTAGCTTGAATGCTCGGGCGTAGAAAAGTCTGTTGTTGACTGAAACGTGTAAACGACCAGCGGTACCGTTTACAAAAAGGGACTCGACTTGCAGTTGTGGTCCACGTAGCAAATGCCTAGATGTTAACTTCAGTACTTGTCCTGTTGTGGTTTATGTAGCATTATAACATAAATGCTAGCACTGTTTATCTGGGTCAACAGTTGATGACCTATTTCTGTCCTGTTGTAGCCACAACTTGCAACTGTAGAATTAGCGATGTGTGTTACAGCTGTCCAGTGTATAGCTTAGACCCACAGATCAGAAATGTTTACTTGTCCTTCTTGTAAATTTCTAGACAACACTGGAGACATCAATAATGTTAAATGCTCGCTCTGTCCACAAGAAATGTATCAGAAGAGCCCACGTAACTGTTCCACCAAAAATGTAACTGTCATTTTTCTCTTGTTGAGGTGATCACTGGCCCAAGACAGTATACATGTTGTTAGGTGTGTAGTGCGAGCGGATGATGAACTGAGTGTGGGTGCGAATGAAGGCGCGAATGTGTTTAGGCTCTTATGTATGTAGACCCTGCAACCCATACACTCACATGCAGTAGTCAAGGATGCTTGGACACTGCAGACACGTTTCAAAACATTTATTGACGAGAACACACATGGTATCAACAGGAACAGTCATTGTAAACAAGGTCATGCTGACCGGAAATCGATAGGTATACATTAGGCATTCAGTAAGCTGGTAAACATTTGAATATTCGTGCATGGTCAATACAATGTTCTTCAATAAGGACAGTTCGTGGCGTCGCCCTGGGATTACTGACTAAACGCGTCAGATACCTTAATCATTTTGACACATAGGTGCAACTTGGCATTCCCCGCCAATTGCACATTATCAGGCTGTAGTATAATAGCCCAAAACACAGGCCTCGTTCTGACGTCGGCTGTGTACTTCTGATAAGCAGGTTACCATCAACCCTGCAGTAATGCTTATTGTAGACATAAATTCCGCCAATCTGCGGTTCCCACAATATATCTTCGTCACTGGATTTCTGGATGGTATGAAGACTAATAGTCTTCAATGGCTACCTTGAGCACAACATATAAGTTCTGAAATGGAGGACCGGTGAGCTGCAGTTCACAGACTAGGCAATCTTCTAACATGTTCTGCTACCGAAAGCATAGTAATGGAAAAAGTCGGTATTACCTGTACCCGAGTCCACAGAACTTAACAATGAACTCTGCTGTCATTCCAACGCACAGAGATTCACTGGGGAAAACTGCCAGTGCAGTCACTTCGAAGATTCTTCCCGAAGAACACAATGGACTCTCGTCCCTTCAGAAACCAGGACACTTCCCGGCTTGCCGGAAGTCTAACTCAACTGCCGCTTAAAAAAACCTGCCCATGGGCATACGCCCGAACTGTTTACCTCTGACCCTAAAGGTCAAACACAATGAATGGATAAACAAGGGAAGACAACCCCTAATCAACCTGACATCGCAGGTAAAGACACAATTATTCTTATGATAAAACATAAGCAAATAACTTGACAGATGACTCCGTCAAAAATGACAGCAACACTCCCTTAGTGCTTGGGCTTTCGCATAGGGTATAGGGTATGTTCTCATGCATACTGGGGTAGGGTCGGTAACCTTCATGTCGTACTCTAACAGATTCGTCCGACCTGGCTTATCTGTGAGCACATCAGCATGGGTTTCCAACACTTTCTGAACCCTCTTCTTCTGCTCTGGAGTTAAATGTTCACTAATATTTACTTGAACATAATCCTCTGTAGTTGTGAGTTGATACTCCATAGAGTGGAGTGGTTCACCGTGCATTTCTGTTGCAATGGCTAGGGTCATAATATGTGCAACTTCTGATGATTCCTTGTCATAGTATTTTTTAAGAAGATTGACATGATATACCTTCTCCTTTCCTTTCTTGTCAATCTTATAATTGGTCCTGGAAAGTTTCTCCAGTATGACATAGGGTCCCTGCCATCCAATCTGCAATTTATTATTGCTGCTTGGCAACAGTAATAACACCTTTTCACCCACCTCCAGTTCCCTATCCTTTGCTTTTTTGTTGTAGTACGCAGCATGCTTCCTCCTGGCCTGTCTTAAGTTATCATTGGCCAGTTTCCAACCTGCTTTCTATCGAGATGTCAACTCGTTGACGTACTGGTATGCGGAAGTCACTGTTTCCTCTGCCTTTTCATCAGTCCATGTCCGCAGCAATGCTTCCAGTGGACCTTTTATTGGTCTTCCAAACAACAATGTAGCTGGAGCCAATCCAGTTGAGTTGTGGGGTACTTCCCTATATGCAAATAGTGCAGCGGGTAAGTATGTATCCCAAGTATCAGGTTTTTCACTCGCCAGCTTTCTAAGGATTGAAATTAGCGTACCATTGAACCGCTCTACTTGACCGTTCCCTTGGGCATGGTAGGGACTACAATGATAGTGCCTGGCTTGAAATATCCTGAATACTTCTTGTGTTAGCTTTCCCTTAAACTGAGACCCATTGTCAGTCAATATCTGATGCGGGAAACCTAATCGGGTAAATATTGTCAACAGGGCCTTTGCCACGTGCTTTGAATCTATAGCTGACATGGCCACTGCTTCTCCCCACATAGAGCAAGTATCAACCAAGGTTAAGATGTAAGCATTTCTCTTCTTGGTCCTAGTGAGGGGTCCAACAATATCTACTGCAACACGTTCAAAAGGGGTTCCCATAATAGGCATTTCTCCCAGTGTTGCTGGTGCAGTCCTATGCTTAGGAGCTACTCTTTGGCATTCTGGACAAGATCTTACATATCTTTTTATGTCCTCTGTAATTCCTGGCCAGAAGCAGTGACAGGCTATCCTTTGTCCAGTGGCCCCTATTCCCATATGTCCACTGAAGGGTATAGCATGTCCTAGCGTCATAACCTTCTCCCTGTAAGATTTTGGCACTACAAGCTGTCCATGCCCTTTAGGTCCTGTTCCAGCTTTTCTGTATAGTAGGCCATTCTTCATATACAAGTCTCCTTTCTCTGGAGGGTTATGGGCTTTAGGCAATTTGCCAAAACAAGGCTTCAATGTGCTGTCTGCTGCTTGAGCCTTTTTCATCTCTTCTGGATGAGTATTGATAGGATTCTCCTCCATTTTCCTGGAGCTTTCCCTGGTCTGGACTGTTGCCATAACTACAGGTTTTATAGGTTCTCCAAGGAAAACATACCTACACCCCAAAATCAAAGGGTAAATAGGGTCGTCCATCACTGCTGCTTTGATTTCTCCTTCCACATAGCGAGAACTTATGTTGATTCGAGCTATGGGTAGTGTCATGGTTCTTGCTCCCTTGATCGGTCCTCTGATTTCCACTGTTTCTGTGGTTATCTGGTCAGGACTCACTAAAGAAGAGCACACAACTGAATCAAAGTCCAATCCTGTGTCATATAAACACAGTACTTGAGTGCCATTCACGGTCACTTCCTCACAGACAGGGGGATGATGGAAGTCTTTCTGACTTACTGCCATTTCCTTCCTTCCCTGATTCCCTGTTGTAAGACATGCAGCATGATGAGGAGGATTCTTCCTTCTGCAGTCCGCAGTATTGTGGTTACTCATTAGACAAGTTTTACACCACTTTCCTTCCTTCCGGTAAGGTGTCTTATCCGATCTTAGAGGGTTTTTGTCCTTTTGGTCAAATCTTTGTTTGTTCCTTGTGGCATGGTCCTTTTGTTCATATTTGGTATAGTTTTGTGATGATTTGAAGTTTTCACCCTGCTTCTTCTTATTTCCTAATAATTCTGCCTGAGCTGCTTGATATCTCTCAGCAACAGTTACAATATCTCCCAATCTCTCTGCTCCTTGTTCCATGATAAACTTCCTCATTTCTTGAGGCATGGACTCTTTCACTTGCTCCATCATTATCATTTCTTTCAGGTCCTGACACTTTCCTAAACTACTCCATTTTTCCAAATAGGTTTCCAATCTAGCAGAGAACTGGTGATAGTTTTCTCCTGGAAGAAGTTTCTTCTTCTTCTTTGATCCATAACCGCCAACCGTCAAAGCAGTCAGCGGCCATCACGCCTGGTGGCGTCTTGTAGGGCAGCAACAAATTGATTCCACTTTGCTCGGTCGGCGGCCATCCTTCGTACAGTGCCCCAACTGTGGTTCATTCTTTGCATCTCAGCTTCCACAGTTCTCCGCCAAGTTGTTTTTTGTCGGCCTCTCTTTCGCTTTCCCTCGGGGGTCCATAGCATAGCTGTTCTTGCGATGGTATCAGGGTCCCTTCTGAGGACATGGCCAACCCAACTCCAGCGTCTGCCAGCTATGATGGTGTGCATGTCCTCCTGGTTACTCCGAATAAGTAGTTCTTGGTTGCTGATGGTGTTTGGCCAAAAGATTCGCAGAATTTTCCTTAGGCAGATTGTGTGGAAGGAGGACAGTTTCGACATTTCCTTCTCTGTTACTCTCCAACATTCCGCACCATAGAGAAGCACAGAAAGTACGCAGCTCTCATACAGTCTTAATTTGGTGTTTGTGCTGTACTGGGAAGACTTCCAAATGTTGTTGAGAATAGCAAAGGCTGTTCTCGCTTTATTCATTCTGTTTTTAATGTCCTTGCTTGTTCCGCCGTCAGGTGCCACCATGCCTCCTAGGTAAGTAAATGTGTCTGTCTGTTCTAACTTCTGGTTCCTTACTGTTATTGGCTCAGGATTGCCCACATCTAGCGCCATGACCTCTGTCTTCTTCAGATTGATGTCCAGGCCAACCTGCTGGCCATACTTATTCAGTCTATCAGTTTTGTCCTGAATGTGCTGGTGTGAATGCGCGAGCAGTGCAATGCCATCTGCACATTCCAAATCCTCCAGTGTAGAAAACGTTGTCCATCTAATTCCCCTTGGACTGCCCTCTGTCGTCTGGCGCATCACCCAATCCATGACTGTCAAAAATAATGTTGTTGACAAGGGGCATCCCTGTCGTACTCCTGCCCTCACCTCGAAAGTTACATTACTCGATCCAACACCGCACGTAAAGTTAGAATAGAGGCTTTTTATAATGGAAACAATGCGGCCGGGAACTCCATAAGCCCTCAGAACCCTCCACAGGCTGTCCCCGTGCACGCTGTCGAAAGCCTTTTCAAAATCAACAAAGTTAATGTACAGCTGTCTCTGCCACTCTGAGCACCGCTCCACAATGTTCCCGAGGGCAAATACATGATCCGCACATCCCCTGCCCTCTCCGAAGCCCGCCTGTTCCCCCCTCAGCTTATGGTCAACTGCTTTTGAAATTCTCTGGATGATTATCCTGCCTAGTATTTTGCTGGGAACTGAGAGGAGGGTAATTCCTCTCCAGTTGTTGCAGTCTGCAAGGTCGCCCCTCTTGGGCAATTCGACAATTGTTCCTTTACTCCACTCTGTTGGTGTTGTCTCAGTTTCCCAGACTTGTGCAAACAGCGGCTCCAATAGCTCCGCTGCCAGCTCAGGGTCTGTCCCGAACAGCTCAGCATTCAGATTGTCGTGACCAGGCGCTTTTCCATTTTTTAGCCCTTTGACAGCTGTGATAACCCCTTCCCCCCGTGGAATGTCTGTATTTACGTCTAAGTCACTTTCAGCCTCAGGAACATTCAGCTGAGTCTCTGGTGGTTCCTTATTCAGTGTTTCTCTGAAGTGCTCTGCCCACCCCGTCCCCTGCCCCTGTGCTGTGGGGTTGAGATTTCCCTGCCCGTCTCCTACCAACGTTATGTTGTTTGCACCTCGTTTTCCACTGATAGCTTTAGTCATTTTATAAACTGTGCCCTGTTCATCTCCCAGCGCTGCCTCCTCCGCCCGTCATGCAAGGTCATCCAGAAATGTCCCTTTGCTAGCACGGGTCTGACGTTCCACTTCCCTGTCCAGCTGACTGCACCGTCCACCATACATTGCCCTTAACCTGGGAGACCTAGCCTCTGTCCTCTTCCCTTTCATTTCCCTTCTCTTCGCTATGGTGTTTAGCGTTTCTGGTGCCATCCAGTCTTGGCTCTTTCTTTCCTGGAATCCCAAGCATGACTTGCTGCCTTCTTTATATATTGTTGAGATGGTGTTGAATTTCTGGTCCACATCATCGGTCTCTGTTCTTTCCTGGCTTTTGGTAATCAGATATCGTCTCTTTACGTCGACCACAAACGCTTTTCTGGTGAGGGGGTCCTTAAGTTTCGTGATGTTGTATCTTTTCTGTTTGACTGCAACTGGTCCAGCAGCTCTGAGTTTCACCTTCAGTCTTGCTACTACTAGGTGATGATGACTTCCCACATCTGCGCCTCTTCTTACTTTCACGTCTTGTAGTGCATGTCTCCATCTGCCATTGATCATTATGTGATCTATCTGGTTTTTGTCTCGTCCGTTTGGTGATTCCCATGTTAACTTGTGCACTTCTTTGTGTTGAAAAAGTGTTCCTCCGATGACCAGGTTGTTAATACTGCAGAAGCTTATTAATTTGTCCCCATTCTCATTTACTGTTCCACTGCCGCATTTCCCCATTACTCTTTCGTTATAATTATTGTGTGTTTAAACTTTCGCATTTAGGTCTCCCATTACTATAATAAGATCGTACCTGGGTACAGTTTCCATTTCCTTTTGTACCTGTTAATAGAACTCGTCCTTAATCTCTTCGTCGCTGTCATTTGTTGGTGCATAACATTGTATAATTGTGGTGTTGGTGAATCTCCCTCTCAGTCTTGCTCTTATTAGTCTGTTGTTAATGGGTTTCCATTCCAGTAGAGATCTTTCCATTCCTTTCTTAAGGATAATGGCTACACCTTCGTTGTGCTGACCGTCCTCTCTACCAGAATAAAGTACTGTTTCCCCTGTAGCTGTTTTTATTCTCCCCATCCCTGTCCATCTGCTCTCGCTTATTCCCAGGATATGTAGTTTGTAGTTCCTCATCTCTGCTGTAATCTGTCTCAGCTTTCCTGCCTCGTTCATAGTTCTGACATTCCAAAAACCAGTTCTGGTTTCGTGTTTTGCGGTCTGGGCATCCGTTTTCATGCCAGTGGCTTCCTTTCGGCTTTCACCACTGTCAGTCATACGAGCCTGAGACTCCGGATGTCCGTCCCGCATCAAAGTATTTCCATTTATTGCTGTTTCCGTAACGTGTGTGATTTTTTACACAGACAGGGGTGTCAGCCCTGTGCTAAAACCTCCAACCTGGAGGACCAGGGTACCAGCTTTTGTCTGACCCCTACCCACGCAGACCAGTCCAGCATGGTTGAACCTACCAGGAGTAAAACTCCCACTGGCATAGCTCTGAGGATTGTCAGGGTACACAAGCTGCCATACCGCTACAAGGTATAGGTACCATTGATGGCAGTGGAAGAAGTTTAGCTGTTCGGAATTTCTTTCTATATGATTCTGAGTTCTTTTCATATCTCACAAGCAGTGCCTGTTTCAGGATTTCATAATCTTCCTGGTCATCTCTTGAGAGCTTCAAATATACATCGTAGGCAACACCTCTCAATCCCTGAGATAGTTTAAGACTCCACTTTTCTTTCACTAAGCCATAGGTAGTGGCAAGTCTTTCGTATCTATCCAGGTACGACTCAATGGCGTCTTCTTTCTCAACAAATGGGTCCAGATGAAAATTCATGGCCCCACTTGAGGTGCTCTGGCTGGAGCTACTCTCAGAGTGAGGTGAGCTCCCACCATTATTGCCAGTATTTGCCTGAATTTCAAGCTCTTTTAATCTCAACTGATGGTCTCTCTCTGCTTGTAATTTCCTTTCCTCAGCTTCAATTTTCTTTGCCTCATTTTCAGCCTCCCATTTCTTGGCTTCCATTTCTAATCTTTTGTCTTCTCTCTCAGCTTCTGCTTGCAACCGCCTTTCCTCAGCCTCAAATTTCTTTGCTTCTCTATCAGCCTCTAATTTCCTTGCTTCAATCTCTAATTGCAACTTTCTTTCTTCCCTATCCATGTGTTTGTCCACTTCTGTTGTGACATACTGAGTAAGAGCATCACCTGTCATATTTAATTCCTTACCCATCTGCATGACCGCAGTCCTGATCTTCACTAGATCAGCCATGGCGTTACTTAGAGAGGGTATGTAAATTTACTATAACCAAATTATTGTAATTAAAATTAATTACTTTAAATGAACAAAAAATTTCCGTGCAACTTTGTGAGCATCAACTATTTACTGAGTACTAAATGGTACTCCTCCTAAGAAAATATTGTTTTAAAAAATCCTAAAATAGAATTTTTTTTCAAAAAATAAAAATTTATTTTCTTATGTTACCTATGGGTGGCACAAGATAGAGTGTAGATAGATGAATAGACTAAGTATGGCTCAAGATATACAGAAATATCCCAGGAACGAGCCCCCAGTGTGGCGAGAGGTTTTATTTGGCTCTTGGATCAGTATAGTACTGACAATTACAGAAATAGAATTTCTGCAGAAAATGGTGAAGTCCCAGTGTCTGAGAGGACTACTGGTATCACAAATTAGTTACGGCTGTGAATGATCTGATCTCGAAACAATAGTATAGAGGAGACCGACATAAAGCGCCACCTCTGCTGTGTAACTAATTGTGATATTAAACAAAGCAAGGAAACAGATTTTTACTTAACAATGATAAAATTGACAAGTCGTTCAAAATACAATTTCCTTATATTTTATTTAGTATATATACACTATCTACTCTTGTGCTGAAAGGTGAATGTTGCAAAAAAAAAATGGAATGAAATGAATTGGTAAGTTTACATATGATTTACAAATATTTATATTTATAAATATTACAACACGTTTTCCAATTATAGGAACAAAAATTATATCAGCTGGGCTGTTAATTAAGGATATAACGTTTATCAGCTATGCTGTTATTTACGTATAATTTATCCACTATGATCTTATTATTGTCTCTTGCTACGCTAATTCACGTTTTCTTCATTGACAGTTCTATGCTCACAATGCCGACAGAAATGGTACTAATGTGTACTCATCTCTCTTAAGTCTGTTCTTCTTTGTTTGGTTCACACCACCGGCAGAGTATCGTTCCTTTAGCCCACCCAAGACTGAGGGGGACCAAAGATGTAGAGTCTGGTCAACCTCTATGCTCCTGCGGAGTTCCAGGCAGCGGGATTGACTCGAACATACGACCTCAGGTTTTTAGGACACAATTAAACCCTCCTAAGATTTTAAACTGGCCAGGTTTTGACGCGACTTAGTGAAGTAGGTTGCAGGTCGATGCCCTCAGGTAAGTTACCATAAATCAAGGTGACAGCTTCTCCCTCTTCAGTCTGTATCTCTGGCGTCAAGTTCGGGGTTGCGTGGTTAGCATAAAATCCGCCCGATTATATAGTCAAGTAACTACTTGAGGAAAGCTTTCGGTTGGTTCCTGGCGGAGCAAGTTGATTGGTTTCCTCCGGTTTTGTACAGCCTAATTTTATTCAGTTTTCATCGGCCATCTTGCGTGAACAAGATGGCCGTTAATTTATTCTGTCTCAGAGACTGGTGAACGTTGATCGTTGATTGGTTGAAGCAAATCTGTATCTCGACATAGTGATTAACAAAGTAGTGGGTTACACTTCGTTTCACGACAAGCCTTTCTGTCCAATGACGTCCGTTCAAGGTTTCTCCTTGACGTCTGTATACTTTTCATGTCTGTCTCCGTTTCTCTTCTCGGCATTTTTTTTCTGGTCTCTGTATATTTCTCTTACCCTAGAACTGGCTTGTAATGCTATCAACTAGTTTATGTGTGTCCCATCCAACGGCAGCGACTTCTCCTGACCTACTGTTCTACTTGTATTTGTCTGGTTCTTTCCATCAGTTCCACATTTGTGTAATTTTCTTACCAGCTATAGGGTTTAGATATAGATCAGTTGCTTCTAGACCTAACCCATCTCCATTAAATGCCGAATGCTGAGGGCAACAAGACCACAAATCGCCGCTAAATCGTATACACTTTCACATCTTAAACCATCCCCTGACAGCAGGGCCGTCTTAACAGCATTGCCCTGGGCAAAGCAATGCACTGGGCCCCTACCAGCCCTACCCACCCACGGGAATAAAAATGATGTCTTATGAACAATATGGCAGCATCTCAGCATGGGGCCCCTAAAATCGTGGGGCCCCTGGGCACTGCCCAGTGTGCCCATGCCTTAAGACGGCACTGCCTGACAGAGTCTAAGATTCCATGCTGATGTTTAGGAAATGTGCGAAACGAAATAAACACGCACTGAAATCTTTTCTAGAACCGTCGTTTTAAACTATCGCTTTTTCAGGTGTTCTCTGGAAAAATAGCTACTTGTCTAAAAATGAACTCCGCGATGAGGTTAGGACAGGATTTGATTTAGACAGAAGGAATGATAGAGTGAAGGTTTAATGACAGAAACGTGCACCTTGCATTAGCGGTAGTTAAGGAAATTTAAGGAACACTCCAGATAATTTACCCTTAGTCCGCGCACAGAGATGTTCCTTTTTTCCCTCTTCCTTAAACTTAAAATATTTCAACTCAGTTTACGCTGAAAGGAATAAATGGAGGTTATTTTGTAAATAAACGCCAATTTCTTCAGGTCTCATATTCATGCTGCATGCCTTAAGATTATAATCACTTAAAGGCAGTGGCGTCCGTTTCGTAGAGGCAATGATGCAACAATCTTTTTTCCTCCTCTAAAAATCGTTTAAAAAATACGTTATGCTCTTTGCAGTTCTTTATTTCTCTTGTTATTTATCTCTCCTGTATTGTTCTCTATTTCTCCTGTATTGTTATTCTATCTTACATTTCTTACGTTGTTTTTTACCATTAACCGGTTGCACTGATTGCTGAACACTGAAAGTATTTTTGGTTTTGACAAGCTTGAATGAAATGGTTACTGTTGATCGAAATCGACTTAATTGCACTCCGGGCAAACTCATAGGTGTTCAATCTCCTTCAGGAAATGTCGAAGGCTACGAATGCTAATTGTTCCTATAGCACGCTAATTGCCTACACACCTAATGCATCCTCTTATACGTCCATCCCTGCTAGCCTTACGTTTGATACTAAATTCCAATAGTCTTAGACTTGTTGATTCATCTATTGGATGAAATAAGAAGCAGTATGTCAGTACAAGCTACTGCCCGAGCTGCATTTAAAATTCCTTGCGTTTGGGCACTGCCCCTATTATCCTAAAGGGGGGCCTGTATACTGTGCACCGAGCGAGCTGGCATAATACATTTTCAAGTGTTACACATTTGTCTGTGCTGTAGTCAGCTAAATCTTGTTGATAGTAGCCGTGATAGGTTCTCAAATACAACACATCGTTTTTTTTATTGTTAATGTAGAGATGCGTTTATGGTAATTATACTTTCTTGCCAAGATAGTGGACACGGAGAGTACAGTGATATTCATTTACAAATAAACTGTAGGATAGGATTTTCTGTCACCACACATTTACAAATGATTTATTACATTCTTATACATTTTGCCATTTTTCTTCTTTGTGCGCCACAGTCGCGGCCCAATTAGAAGAGCCGCCACTGTTTCTAGCAATTTTTTCAAAGAAATATTAGCCTTATTCGATTAGAACACCATTATGTATCGTAGTGGACAATCTGGGAGAACAGATACGGTATTTATGGGCGATACCAACTCATGCCGTGTGGATGCGCGTCCTATTTAAAATTATTGCGATTATAATATTTTCAATGTTATTATTAATGCAGTATTATTTCTGCCGCCGCGCTTGAGACCACTTCAGTGAAAATTCAAGAAGCTGTAGGAGAAATTAATGATTTGTTTATTTCACGAAGAAGTCTATTTTTTTCTCTTGTTGAGCCTTGTCAACGACTCTGTGACCACCAACTGCCTGGTATTCCGCTGGGATGCAGCATTATTACAGTATTATTGTAGGGTGTTTTTGTATTGTTTGTGTTTGTTTGCGTAGAACAGAATGTGTCTCATGTAATTGTATAATCGATTTTTAGATTGCATGGCCTCGTTTCACAATTTCATCATCTTCATGATAAACATTATCAACAGTCATCATCATCATCATTGATGTGCTTTATATTCCTCGATATAAACCACCAGAAAACTACCTCCAATTCTTGGTTGTTAAATGTCACTGTAATGCTCAAAAGTTAGTCCTGTTTTTCTCTTTTCCTCAGACATGCCTTGCTAATCTCTACTTCTCTAGCTCTATTTCTCGTTCTAGCATTTTTTTAATCTTTCCAGCTGTTGGTAATATGTGAATGTCTTTTACATTTCGACATGCACCCTGATATAACCGATAGACCTTGTGTCTGGATTGAGCGGAGCGTCTCGCAAAAATGAAGCTAAACAAAATATAAATTTTATTATTAATTTTTTTAAAAACTCCATAAGTGCAGGTCTCTAAATAACACAACTGAATTTTTTTTCTTCTTTATATTAGTTATTCTATTATTAGTCTGTTTGTCTGCCTTTGAAAGTCATCCTAATCCATGAAGGATTACATGATAATGAGCTTTAGACTACCCCTGGTTATCCCCCTGCTGAAAGTTTACTCAGCAAATTTTAACCAGGAAAATATTCAAGAATTAATTTCTTACTTGTACACAAATACACGGAGTTAACCAGATCAGATCAGCTACCATCTCCGCATCTAAAATCATCGACAATGTTTTCTGACTCTTACCTTGATGGTATTGTCTGATAAGGTCCTTCCAGACCATCAAATGCAACGGAAGACGCAGCCAACGCTTAAACAAATTATACGTGCCCAAGCCAAGGCTTGACTTATTCAAGAAAAGTTTAGCGTTTTCTGCTGCTCATCTGCCAGCGAAACAATCGTCCACACGACTTAGTCCATATTCATACAATCGCAGACTTTCCAAATACATCAAGAGTGCAGACTATATGCCACCCTAATTTAGTTATGCACCCAAATCATTATCTAAAATCATGATTATTTTGCCCTGTTCAATATCGATTATGAAAATGTCCTTTAAGTGTGTGTAACTGTTATTGCACTGTTACTATGTTGTGATTTTACTTTATTTTATTGTATTTTATTTTGTTTATTTTATTATTTTAAAAATAATATTTAAAATGCATGTGAGGATAAATGGATTCAGTATGGAAGACGAGAGAAAGGAAAAGCAGAATGTTAGACAGGCCTGTCTACCCAATTCTAAACTCTTTGAAGATAAAGTTCGCTCGTTCGTTCGTTCTATCTGATCCTGCTCTTGAGTTAGGAAGGGCAAAGAGAAACACACGAAGTCCCTACCCATTTAATAGCAGACTGTTCAAATATTTCATTGATACTGATTAATGCCACCCTAATGTGATTATACTCGAATTATTGTCTGATTTACTATATGGATGTTGTGGAATTTTTTTTTTTTTTTGTTTTTATATTTTTATATTTTTGCTTTTGTGGGGGGTTTTTTTCCATTCCTTTCTTGTTTGTTTTAGAGCAAAAAATTAATTTTGATTACAACTGGAGACTGTAAATGTATGCGGTTATATTATATTTATAAAGTTGCATGCCATTAAATTAATGCTTAAAATAACATGTCGGAATGAAAGCATGTAGTATTCAAGATAAGTGAAAGTGCAAGAACAGAATCTTAACCCTTTGAAAACAAAATGGGTTCGTTCGTTCTCTTGATATCGTCCAACTTATAGTATTGCCTTCCTTTTGCTACCTTGAAGTAAACTTTTCCTTCTATTATGTCTGTCAACAAGGTGTTATGTCTCTTTATGTGTTGTGGCGTGAGGTTTTATTTGGCTCTAGGATCAGTATAGTACTGACAATTACAGAAATAGAATTTCTGATGAAAATGGTGAAGTCCCAGTGTCTGAGAGAACTACTGGTATCGCAAATTAGTTACGGCTGTGAATGATCTGATCTCGAAAAATTAGTAGAGAGGAGACCGACATAAATCGCCACCTACGCTGTGTAACTAACTGTGATATTAAGACAAGGAAACAGATTTTACTTAACAATGATAAAATTGACAAGTCTTCAAATACAATTTCCTTATTATTTATTTAGTATAAACACTGTCTACTCTTGTGCTGAAGGGTGAATGTTGGAAAATGGAATGTAATGGATTTGTAAGTTTACATATGATTTACAAATATTTATATTTATATATAGATATATAAATATATTACAACAATTTTTCCAATTATAGGAACAAAAATTATATCAGCTGCGCTGTTATTCAAGTATATAACATTTTTTAGCTATGCTGTTAATCTTGTCTCTTTCTACGCTAAATCTCTGTTTCGTCACTGACAGTTAATTTGCTCACAATGCTGACAGAAATGGTACTAATGTGTACTAATCTCTTGGAATAGTTCGGTCCGTAATTTCTTGCACACAACACCCGCTGAGGGTCGTTTCGTTAGCCCACCCAAGACTGAGGGGGACTAAAGAGGTTGATCCTGTGCAATCACTGTGCTCCTGCGACGTTCCAGGCAGCTGGATTGACACGACATACGACCTCAGGTTTGATGACACGAATAAAACCTGTAACAAGTAAAAATAGGGGCTAATTTCTGTCATTAAGCCCACCTATTTCCTTTGTTTGATGAAGTGAGCGTGTCTCAGGTGTCTGCATGTAGGATGAATGACAACATGGCTCAGTATGATTTAGCAATAGCGAGACAAGACAGGTGTCTACTTGCAAAACATTCTTTCTGATAAACTAATACATGGATACATCCAATAATATAAAGTCAATACATGAATACATCCAATAATATATATTCAATACATGATATATTTCAGTTGGTCTGAGATAATAGATTGAAGTTATAGGAGACAATAGGTTGAGTCCTAACAAGGACTGTTTGGTTATATTTCAGTTGGTCTGAGATAATAGATTGAAGTTATAGGAGACAAATGGTTGAGTCCTAACAAGGACTGATTTGGTTATTTTTCAGTTGGTCTGAGATAATAGATTGAAGTTATAGACTGAAGTTATAGGAGACAATAGGTTGAAGTATGAGTCCTATTAGTCTTCGTCTTCATCAATCCTATCAGGAAATACAATCATTATACCTAATGCCCCAAGATACAATCAGTAACTTGATACATTCATATTGAAACAATTTATATAAAATATATACAGGTGTAGGTAGTATAAATGACACACAACAAATACAAACATTATATTATCTGCTGAAGGCCTATTTTCCTACAAGGTTATCGTAAATATATTTACCCTCTAAGATTTGAACAGGCCAGTGACTCGACTAGGGAGCAGTCCGCTAGGTCAATGCACGCAGGTAAGCAATAAATCAAAGTTGACAGCTCCTCTTATTCAGTCGGTCGTCTCTCTGGCTTTTCGTGTCGGTGTTGCGTGTTTTTGCATAAAATTTCGCCCGATTATATAGGCAGGTGAAAGCGTTTGGTTGGTTCCTGGTGGGGCAAGCTGATTGGTTGTCTGCAGTTTGGTCTCATGCCTCGTACAGCCTAATTTTATTCTGTTTTTTCCGCCATATCCGAAAAAACAGTGCTTAAATTTAATTTTATTCTGTCTCAGAGACTGGTGAACGGTGCTCGTTGATTGGCTGGGTTCTCGACATAGGGATTTAACTAAGAAGTGGGTTTACACAACTCGTTTCACGACATGTGTCCAAAACCTTTATCCGTTTAATGTTTATCTAACTCATTATTTCTCTTTTCAATCCTTCCTTTTCTGTTACCTCTTTATTTGTTTTCTTCTCTTTCTACAAGAAGCATCTCATTCTTTGATACATCTAAGGTCCTTAATTCTTTCTTCTAATTCAATGTTTCCCATAACGTAAGTTTTTCAAAACTCACCCTTATATTCGAACCCCTATCTTTCATAATACTGCTACATGGCTAGAATTTTAGGCAGGTATTTAAAAACGCACGTAGACAGAGTCATGGTAACAAACTGACGCGAACTTGGTAAATCTTCAAAATAGGAGCTGACTCTAATGTATGTTAAACAAAGTTCGCATACTCACTCTGAAATATAAACTACTCTGAGTATAACTTACAGTGTCAGTTGAACAAAGGGTCAGAACTTCTCGGGAAATCAATCAATCAATCAATACCGTATAGCTCCCCAAGGAGCTTAAGCCTTCAACAATCACATACCAAGTCCTACTGTCACGTGCCATTAGTTCACGTTTTGTCCATGTATTATTTTCACTACTGTCTTCAGTTCTCTTCGCGATGTGTTGTCTACCTCTCTTACCATGGGTATCCCAGAACAGCCACTGCCCTGTAATGCTATCAACAGGTTTTCTCAGTGTGTCATCTATCATTAGCGTCTTCTTCTCTTCTCTTGTTCCATTGGCACGTGTCTAGTTCTTGTCATCAGTTCCATATTGGTGATTTTGTCACGTACCATTTCCATCCTTCTATTCTGCGGAATCACCCATTTATGGAAGTCTGTAAGTTTTGGGTGTTGTTTTTGTTGTTCTTCATTTTTCAGAGCCTTGTTTTGTTGTTCTCCATGTTTCAGGAAATTAAGCAAAACAAACAAACGGTCAGAAAAGTGAACTTTCTGGTTTGAAGTCGGTATACAGAAAAAAATTGTCTTAACAAGAACTATAGAAAGGAACACAACGTCTAAAAGTTTTGTGGAGTGTTCCTCCTCTTGTCGGTATTGGGCCCGCCTTTCTGTCCCACTCTTTTTCAGTAGCCTTAAACATCAAATGGGCAAATAAATTAGGACATTGGGAGCACATGGAAATTAATCCAGTAATGATAATCATTTCACATTTTTATTTATGTATTCAAGGGTTCTTGCGGAACCCCTTAAAACGCTTGGTGGAACCGTGGTTGGGAATCAGTGCTCTAACTGTTTGTTCATGGTCAGTGTGTCTTCACCTTGCAGCCGTCAAGACTTTATATAACACTTGATGACTTTCACTTGTAATTTGTTAGTTGATAGTGTTGATGTTAATAATTGTCCCGTGTTGCTGACTGTAACCTTAGTCATTATTACACTCCTCTGTATTACTGTTTTTCATCGGCTATCCTTTGTTATTTTGTCCTCAAGATTTGAGACAATTTTGACATGTTCTAGTATATTTGCATTTATTCTTATTTTGTAAAATTGGCTCTTCGCCTGTTTTTCTAATCATATTTGTTAACACAGAGTTGAGCAAACTTTTTTTTTTTTTTCGAACGTGTTACTGTCTAGCGTCAGTATCTGTTTGTTTTGTTTCCATCATAAAACGTCGGTCATATAAACAAACTCAACGTAATAAATTATATTCTAATGAGTGTGTTACGAGTGTCAACAGTTTTGTGGTCGGTTTGAAAGGGGCATTTTTAACACTTCGCAGTCAAGCACGACACATGATAAAAAAAATCTGACGTGTCTTGGAGATATACTTAGAAGACACTGCCGCACCTACACACTTTGAAGCATGCCTAGGCACTCTTGAATGAACTTTCTTTCCTCACATAATCCCATAGTGAAGAGTGCCTCGCCTATTACTCAAACTTTAGCAATGGCAACAATATTAATTAAGGTATCTGCACCTAAGACGTGTTTAATTTCCGTAATCTTAATACAAAACTCTGACGTAGGACTAAATTAGAATACTTGATGATGGGTCACAACAAATGGCTCCTAAAATCCACCGAGAAAGTTGAGAATAAATGCGGTAAATGAAAGCCATCACATATCTGAATAAATGTCCCTAACAAGATGTAGACGTGTATAAATATGATGTGGCAGCAACATAGGTTAAGTTTTAGGGATTGATGGTTTATCAACAACATTTGGGTACAGAAGGCAAGATCTTTCATTTCATAGTAGAATGAAGTCCAACACAAGTCAAATAAAGTCTAACACAAGTTCAGGCAAGTCCAACACAAGTCCAATAAAGTCCAGTCAAGTCCAATAAAGTCCAACACAAGTCCAACAAAGTCCAACATAAGTCCAATAAAGTCCAACACAAGTCCAATAAAGTCCAAACCCAGTCTAATGAAGTCCACTAAAGTCCAACACAAGTCCAATAAAATCAAATAAAGTCCAACACAAGTCCAATAAAATCCAATAAAGTCCAACACAAGTCCAATAAAGTCCAACACAAGTCCAAAAATGTCCAACACAAGTCCAATAAAGTCCAACACCAGTTAAGTCCGACACAAAACCAGTCAATTCCTACGCGTCCAGTCAAGTCCAACACAAGTCCAATAATGTCCAAAACTAGTCCAGTCAAGTCAAACACAAGTCCAATAAAGTTGAACACAAGTCTAGTCAAGTCCAACACGTCCAGTCAAATCCAACACTAGTCCAATAATGTTCAACGCAAGTCCAGTCAAGTCCAACACATGCCCAGTCAAGTCCAACCCAAGTCCAAGAATGTCCATCACGACTCCAGTCAAGTCCAAAACAAGTCCAATCAAGTCCAACACAAATCCAATAATGTCCAACACAATTCCAGTCAAGTTCGATACAAGTCCAATAATGTCCAACACAAGTTCATTAAAGTCCAGCACAAGTCCAGTCAAGTCCAACAAGTACAATAGAGTCCAACACAAGTCCAATAAAGTCCAACACACGTCCAATAATGCCCAACACAAATTCAATAACGTCCAACACAAGTCCAGTCCAACAAGTCCAATAAAGTCCAACACAAGTCCAATAAAGTCCAACACAAGTCCAGTCAAGTCCAACACAAGTCCAATAATGGCCAACACGAGTCCAATAATGGCCAAGTCCAATAAAATCCGACACAAAAACTATGAATTTTTAACTCAAATTCCAAAAGGGTCCTTTTGTATGGATCTGAAAAATGTGTTTGAAGGAAAACAAACGACAACATAAAAGTTACAGACTATCATAAATGGATGCATGAGCTAAACAGAAGGATTAACATGGTATGACAGGATCACTAATATGGAGAAGAGAGGCAGATTAAATGAAGTTGTTAAACAAGCTTTTTTTCCCAATATGATTCGAATTGTTCATATGAGGAAAACAAAGTCAAAAAAACTGTGTAAAAGGTAAGACAGTTTTTACGAAGTCACCGGAAACTCATAAATTTAAAAATATGTGAACGGTTTCAGGAATCCTTGAGGTGTTATACGTCAATTGGTGGGGGTTTTTTTTTCTTCAAATTATGTTCATTTCAATGAAGTGTAATTAACGTTAAAGTAGACACGTTTAGAAAATACGTTTTAGTATTTTAGTACCTGATGAAAAGTATGCCCGCCAAAACAATAACAAGTGAAGGATTAAAGCCAACATCTTAAACTGTTAGCATCGGCAGCACCTTTAGAAGATTGGGAAGTGAGAATAGGTAAATAATTTAATGTGACTGATTACTTCACAGCTTTTTAATCACAGCATTTTTTTTTAAAGTATACGGTTTTCTTTAAAATGTTTCCCTTGATAGCCTGTGTCCTGAATATATAGTTTAAGATTGTCTGGGGTTCCTTCCTTGCGTGGATAAAGGTGACCATGAGCAAAAACTGCTTCTGCGTAGGTATACGTCTAAATGATCAAACGGTTTGCCCCCATGCTTCGTTGATAGTCACGGCAAAAGCAAAAATCACAGAAACTGACGATGTCTCAAGATGACAGGAATGCTGGTATCGCTTGGCTCTAAACTGATGCACGGAATGAAAACTCGTCCATCTTAGTTACTGCCTATGCTCTTTTTTTAAAATATTATTTTAAAAAAAAAAAACAGTCCTCGGTTTTTGGTTTTAAAAGAATGTTAAAAGAAAAAAAAAACATGAAAAGTCATTTCCTGGCTCTTGTATTACGAAACTAAATTATTAAACGTCTCCGTCATTTCTTAAATAAATATTAGACAAACATAAAGGTATGTTTTCAGGCACTCGTTAGAAACTTAATAATAGGCTGGACTGCCCATGGTAAATTTCCGGTGTTATGTCTTGCGGTTCGCACTAGTGACCCGTCATCGAAGCATCATTTTTTGGTGATGCCTGGATGGCAGGGAGGATGGTGTGATTCGCTTGCATAGCTGGGCGGGGTTGTCGCACGAAGGGTCCTGTGTTCGTGTCCTGGGTAAGCCATTCACGTCTGTTGTTTTTCTGTTGTCTAGTGTTCTACTTCTTTATTTCTTACGAGTGCCTGAAAACATACCTTTATGTTTGTCTAATATTTATTTACTGTTTACAGGTCTCAGGTTTCCCGTCATTTCTTAGCGGGGTACCTGAGAAGAGATGTTTGAATTCCGAATGAAATAGATCGTTGGCCTCGACGTGGAATGATTCTAATGGGTGTTCGAGATAACTTTCACTCAAAGGACACTATGTCCGTATTTTTCGGAATAGCTGAAGGGATTATTTCAGGGTGTACAACGCAGAACCGTTTCGTGCCAAGCATATTCTTTTTGTTACGATAGTACTTGTAGACGTCTTATTTGCATTTTGTGTTAGGCCAAGTTGGAAAAACATGTGAAAAGCATTGGGGTAATGCAACAATATTTTTGTTATTACGTTTGTAAATAAGACTGGTTTGGTATAGTTTGGTTTATAAATATTACACACACATAAAGGTATGTTTTCAGGCACTTTATACATACCTCTATGTGTGGGTAATATTTATTTACTGTTTACAGGCCTCGTGTTTCCCTTCTTTATAGTTTGGTTTTAATGACTATCTTTAATAATTGCATACGGACAACTCCATCAGTGCTTCAATCTTCTTCCTTAGATCACACAAGGAGGATCTCAGCACAGTGCACGAACTCCAAAGTACCAGCGAGAATTCTAATGTCTATATACAGGAATCACACATTCTATAAATATTTTTGTAGTGGGTAAGTTTCCTCATTTCTAAATTGTTGCCAGGGCAGCGACCGCATGGCCAACTCATTACGATTTCCAGCTGTCGAGGGTTTTTAACGTGTGCAACGTGCATACGGACCTCCTATTTGTTTCTCCCTTATCCGAGAAAGCTATATCTCATTGCTCATGAGATCAGGAGGAAATATCTCGTAAATAAGAATTGTGTGAGAATAAAAGCAAAGATGAAGATCCGTAATTTACAGAAAAAGACATTGAATATTTTTTAGCTGCCATTAAGCATAGGGACTTCTATATTTCTCTATGACGAACGTTTAAAGTTGTATAATGTCACATGTATTGATAGACAATAATAGAGTGCAACTGAATAAAAAAAACAACAACGATGTAACATCTTCTTTAGCGTAAACAGTGCATGAATATGGCAACTTGCATCTAAATAAAGAATAAACAAAGCTAAAGAAGTAAAGAAAACCAACCAAAAGATAATTACATAATTCGTCTTTAAAAAAAAAATGTTTTCGGGGAACTCCGTTCATACACTTCCGGCAGCATGTGTAGCGCTGAATCAGCAATAATGTTTCTAACAAGGACAGAATATGCACAAGAAATGCTGATTGTTTGAATAGATGAATGATTGAAAGGTTGCTGAATGAAGCTGCCAATAATTATCACACACAAATTATTGTGCTATTGTCCACTTACTTGCGCATTTCAACGTGACTTTCTTTGCTTGCAGTCATTAATAAATCACACTGTGGTACTGGGTATTTGAATTTTTAACATTTCTAACTTCCAATTGGCTTCTCGTGCAAATAAGTTCCTGCAAAAGTCAAAAGAAAGATGGAGTTATAATCAGTGAAGGCATAGTATAAAAAAAAAAAAAAAATCACGTGAAAGCATGTCTGAAAACTTGCTACCTTAAATGATTTACAAGAATCTGAAAGAACTGGCTGACACGTGATCACTTAAAAGGGTTGATTGAAAATGAACAACGTAAATAACTTAAGAGACGTGTGTCACTATGAAAGAAATTAGTTCACATTGAGCATATAAAAATATTGTTTAAAGACACAGCACACACAAAAGTATTGAAGAGTGACACATAAAACAAAAAAAAACTTTTTTTTTTAAAGCAGCCTTAATGAATTTGAAAGAAGCCTTCATACCTTCATAGATGACTGTACGAATAAAATGATTAATAAAGGAGCAGCTGCGAAAGGACAAGATAAAGTAAAAAGAGAAAATGAAATATCTTCTTCTTCGTTCACCCTCAGATGTCAACTTGAACAAGTTCAAAGAAAGCAGTGGTCAGCCTGAGGCTGTTGATATCTCCGTAGATTTTCTCCAGGAATAGTACTGGTGATGGCCATATGCGTTTTCTCTGTTCCTCATAAGTTGGGCACCTTTGAAGCAGATGTTCGGCAGTCATTTTATCGGTGTCACAGGTACACTCATCAGTAGTTCCTATCTTTAATTTGTTGAATAGGTGGTATCTCAATCTGTTATGACCTGTGCGAAGTCTGAAGATTACCAATTGTTCACTTCTGCTGAGCTGGTAATATGGATCATTTTTTGTGTGGCCTGGATTCTGCTTCCCACTTGTGCCTGTACCTGCGCTTAATAAAACTAAATGAAATATAGGTACAGAATCAGTTTTACATTATGAACGATACATTAAAAAAAGGACGGGTCGTTTCCGCGTTTATCCTTCGTCAGCCACAATTATAATCACTAGACAAAGATAACAAATATAGGTAGGTAAAAATAAAAAGGCAAAGAACACTGCTAGCACGTGGGGAAAAATAGATGAACAAGAAAAAAAGATACGATGCGCGGACCCAGAAAGATGAAAAGAAACAACACACAATTCTATGCAGTGTCATTTGTCTTTTTCCTCATAACCCATCTATATTTCGTATCTTTGTCGCATGTTTGTGATTTTAACTGAATCAAATAATTGAATAACAACGGCATAACAATGAAAACATAGGCAGGTTTCTAGTAAATATTAACAACCAACATCATGAAAGTACTCATTATAAATAAACAATACAAGAAACTTTTCAAAGACTGACAATATTAACAAAATAACTGAAAGCTTCAAACTGGCTCACGTAAAAAGAATGGCTTAAATCATATTTGAATAGAATTGTCATGTTTAGGAATATCTAAAATAGGGGAGGTAAAGACAGTCAAATATTCCTAGTTATCTGCCTGTGTCTTATAAACATACACTCAAATACAGTCTATCAATATCCATCAATACACACGACACTGAGTTACGGAAAGAGTTAGTCCATGACTGAAAGTCCTAAGGGTTGAATAAATAATTAATTTTATTCTGATGAGCGTTGAGTGACAGAGAGTTAAGAGCGTTTTCTAGTCGAGGCAAAGTTAAGAGATAAGGGAGGTAAAGGTAGTCTTAAAGCAGAGACTTGCCGTAGGCAGGTGAAGTGTTAGAGACTTAACCATGCTAGGTTCAGCTTTTTTATGAGGTGGGGGTGACCAGCTCACTTCACTTTATTGCTGCCGTTGCCATCTCTAACTCAAAAGCAGAGCCAGTAGCCCATTTACAGCTGAGTAGAATGGGGCGTGACGCTATCAGGTTTCGGTCTCGTAACCCAGTAACTGTGCAGCGCGAGGAAAGCGCTTTAACCGCTTAGCCGAGGTAAAGTTGCTGGATTCGAAAGTTGTATTAACTTCTTCCTTTTTTTTCTCACCGTTACAACTCTATAGCCCTGTTAACTCTCTTACTGTTTTCTTACTGCCACATTTCTAGATCTATCAACTCGGCTACTGTCTTATTACGGTCACATCTTTAGATTTATTAACTATGTAACTGTCGTATTACCGCCACATCTCTAAATACGTCAACTCTTTGGCTGTCTTATTACCGTCACGTCTATAGATCTATTAACTATGTTACTGTCTTATTACCGTCACGTCTATAGATCTTTTAACTATATTACTGTCTTATTACCGTCACATCTTTAAATATGTTAACTCTCTTGCTGTCTTATTACCATCACATCTATAGATCTAGCAACTCTCTTGCTGTCTTTGTATCGTCATATCTCTAAATCTGTCAACTCTCTAGCTGTCGTATTACCGTCACATCTCTAGATATATTGACTTTCATGCTGTTTTATTACGTCAAATGTCAAGATCTATTAACTGTGTTACTGTCTCATTACCGTCACATCTATAAATCTATCAACTGTATAAACTATCAACGTCTTATTACCGTCACATCTATAAATCTATCAACTGTATAAACTATCAACGTCTTATTACCGTCACATCTATAAATCTATCAACTGTATAAACTATCAACGTCTTATTACCGTCACATCTCTAGATGTATCAACTCTCTAGCTGTCTTATTACCGTCACATGTCTAGATATATCAACCCTGTTACTGTCTTATTACCGTGCCATCCCTGCAGTCCTGTGAACTCTCTTTTTGTCCTCTTACCTTCATATCTCTTCTACTTCCATCAACTGTACTTCTGTAACCCTGTAATCTTTCTTACAATCACCTACGCCATCACTACCAGGATTCCCGTGGCCAATATGCCGACTATATTCTCTCTGTAATCATGTTCACACATGCTGTGGCTAACGACTGACTCCTGATCTTGCTACTAAAATGATGGTGACTCATGCTCGTGCATGCCTAATGGCATCTCATTAAATCATTGATCTATTCCATTACAGCATCAGATATCGTTGTCATGCAAATCAGCTAGTGAGGATCCGGGCAATCTACTGAACTATGAAATCTGAACTATGACGTCATCAATGTTATAGGTCATGATTACTCATAAACTAATGACGCTATTGAGTTTAAAAAAAATATATAAATTATGTTCAGACTGGCCCTACAGGGCACTTAAAAAATAGTGCTTCGTGGGCAGGGGTCATTAGCGCGATTTTCCACATGCAGAGGTTGGCAGGGAGGATAGTGGGATTCGCTTCCGTGGCTAGGCGGTGTTACTGTTCGTTCGAAAGGTCCTGGGCTCGATTCTCCGGCGAGACTATCACTTCTTTGTTTTTCTGTTGTTTAGTTTTCTACTTCTTTATTTCTCACGAGTGCCTGACCCATACCTTTATGTGTGTAATATTTATTTATTTACTGTTTACAGGCCTCGGGGTTTCCCTCTTTATTTAGTTAAATGTTTATACAATTCCAAACCTACTCTCCGCCCTGGATTGTTCTAAGTTTTCTATCTATTTACTAGATACAGTATTAAGGTCTTTGTCTTGTGTAATGTGTGACCTATAACGTATAACAGGGGGACCGCAGAAGTGATTGTGTCATTAATTACGCTGGATCATCCTAGGTACACATCCGGTGTTGCGTGTGGCCAATCGCCCTAATGACCTCTGTCCACGAAGCACTATTTTTGTGGTGCCTAGTTGGCAGGGAGGATAGTGTGATTCGCTTTCGTAGCCAGGCGGTGTTGCCGTTCGGAGGGTCCTGGGTTCGATTCTCTGGTGAGACTATCACTTTTGTTGTTTTTCTGTTGTCTAGTTTTCTACTTCTTTATTTCTCAATAGTGCCTGAAACACACCTTTACGTGTACAACATGTATTTATTGACTCGATTGGAACCAGGCCAGGAAGAAGATAGCAGATAGGATAGTATGGCGCTCTCTCTGACAAACCTCTACACTCCAGGGTAGAAGAGGAACGACTAAGTAAGTATAATAATAATAGCGGGTCATGACCCGTGTAGTTCTTATGAGATAAAGAAAGAACAGGAATACTGTACTCTCAGGCATGCGGCTGACAACCTCGTCACGTTAAACACATGGCTACAGAAACCACCACAGGAAGATCATGTGAATGTTTTGTGAAGGTTTCCTGTAAGGAAGGTTAGCTGGAGTGGTGGCTCATGCTCTATAAGGAATGATATACTCGTAGATTCTATGCGGGAAAATCCGTTATCCTGACGCGTGCGGTCCGAAAGCAGAACATTAGAAGAGAAATATTTTATAGAATAATAAATTAAATTTTTATTTTCCTTCGCACATAGGTGTGCGCAGCACGCACGGCACACATAGAGAATACGCCACTGATAAGCACGGTATTACATTAAACGTAGTGAGACCGGAAGTGCGGTTATGTGTGATGGGCAGGTGTAGCAATGTCAATGGGAGCATCATAATTATCATTATCATCATAAACATCGGCTGTGTCCGTCCAGTGTTTTTTGTGATTAATTTTTGTTAGTTGCCGGGAATGCAGATTATTACAGTGACAGTGAGTTTCAAGTTGTAAGTTAATTAGTATTTCGGAGATAATTGACATATACCCCTAATAACTATCGTTGCGTAATTGAATATAGTTGGTTTTTAAATTAAGAGGGGAAGAAGTTAAATAGTAGGCGAACATATTCATTTTAAGTAGCAGCACGCCTAGCTCGCATTACCAGAATACGCCACTGGTGCTTATATGGAGCATGTTTTAATTTAACGTCATGTTTAGCGAAGTTTAAGAAGAGTGCTTTCATAGTGAACACCCTAGCAGCAACTTGTAAGCACGTGTACGCTTACGTCATGTCATCTTGTCGATTGTCAACAGCCGCAATAGTAACCGCTTCCGACTTTACGACGTATCATACGAGGCATTGCCGAGGGTCTGTGTAGAGACGAAAATAGAATAGATCTACTGTACACTCAGGCCCTACGTACAAGGCAATTAGTATGATGATGATGATGATATATATATATATATATATATATATATATATATATATATATATATATATATATATATATATATATATATATATATATATATTATATATATATATATATATATATATATATATATATATATATATAACTATTACTTCTCCATATCATCATCAATCATCATCATTCTCCTGTGCGCTCCATGCTCGGTATGGAACGCTCCATACCGAGCATGGAGCAACCGCTGTAGCTGGTCCCCTGGCGGGGATTCAGTTTTGGTTTTTGTTTAAAAAATAAAAAATAACCGAATCCCTGCGAGAAAGAGGGCGGGGGGGGGGGGAAACAACAGTGGTGGCTCCGTTATCCGTACACTAACCCAAAGCTGGTCCCCCTTGCAGGAAGCCTGAACGAAGCACTCACATACTCTTGTAGTGGTGGTTTCTGATTGCAATTTATTTTACATGATGTGGTTGCCAGCCACATACACAACCTCATATTAGTCACCGTGTACGACATGATGTTACGGAGTACTACATTGCAATTAAACGGAAGTGCCGGTTATGAAAGTTCGATTCTAGCACAGGTAAAAGATATGACAATTTGGACAACAATATTATGTTATGTGCGGGAAAAAACCATCAAAAACAAAACCAGCCAACTGTTCTGACTCACACTGTAATCAGTAGGCCATCCCTAAACGGGAACTCCTGTTTTATTGGACTATCAAGTTCACTTCGCTATCAGTTGATCATCAATTCTGATTTTGACGGAAACGATTGCGAGCCAGCCGACACTGATGACGTGCGGGAACAAAACGTATCATCACCAATAGCAATGAATTACTGAATCGTGCCTTGGGGACTGCGCCCTAATCAATTAAATTAGGTACTTTTTTTATTTTAGGACGACGAAAAAGTAATGGGAATGTGCTGTCGTGTGAAAGCTGAGTGTGAAGTTTAAGTCAGAGGTCATTCAGCGAAGTGTTTAATTTAAAAACAAAAATGCTTCAGTTTTTATTACTAACAGTCAAACCATTGTAAATATCCTTTCATTACTGTTCATTGATTATCTGTGTTTGTACCTGCCTATTTATTATCTTTGTGTAAATAATAAAGAACTGTGTCCGGTTACCGTATTATTATTATTATTGATTTTATACATGGCTGCCTATTTATTATCAATGTTTGTCGTCTATTTATTATCTGTGTTTAGGCTGCATAGTTATCATGTGTGTGTGTGTGTGGCTGTCAATGTATTCGTGTGTATGTGTGTGTGTGTGCGTGCGTGCGTGCGTGTGTGTGTGTGTGCACAATGTATTATCTGTTGTTTTGAATGCCTATTTATTTTCTCTCTTTGTGGATTTTTTTTATTATCTATGTTTGTGAATATTGTCACGGGTTGCCTCTCCTTGGCTCTGCAGCAGTGGTCCAACAGTGGCCAAAACCTAGAGTATCTAATGTGGGTCTTCAAGAATCTACCTTCGGACAAGATTACTCTTGGCAGAGTTGTAGACCACGAACTTTATAGAAAAATAAAAGAGAAGAAATGCCTCTGCTAAGTACCTTGTATATGGTGGTCGGAAGATTAAACAGGCGCATTTTCCCGCTGTCCGTCCACCCGTTTTTGTCTCTCAGAAAGTTTATTCTCCCTGAGAATATACAGCATTACTCAGGGCATATACTGAGAAATCACCATTATTCCTTTTGTTAATTTACTGGGAAAAATGTATCTGGACATCGTGAATGCGATGGCTTGTGCCTGACAGAACGTTATGAAGTTACATATATCTCACAAAATGATATTATACACACTATGCACACGTGATGTAATCATCACTCACTTACTCACTGCTCCATTCGAAGTCTGGGGTTACTTCTGCTTTTGGTTCTCTGAACAAACTAGCATGAAGCAATCACCAGCGTTTGCTGTTGTGGTTTATGAATATTCTATTTTCATTTGCTGAGGATGCCAGTCTTGTATGACTTGTACAACCACTAGCGAGTAGAAACATGTTAAATTCACTGTCACGGGTAGGAATGATTGTGAATAGAGTATGTCTGAGTTCAGACAGATTGTGAATGCGCAGATGTGAAATAGATGAGAATAGAGTCACTAATGAGATTATAAGAAGAGATATGACTTCTGAAGAGTGGTTGGGCCACGTCTTCAGCCTCCTGTGAATTACTTTTCTAAGTCAATCTACTTATCACCCTCCTATGCTCATAAATAACATTAAGGCAGTAAGGGACAACGTTACGATATACAGTGACAGTTATGAGAAGACATTTTGGCCACAATAAGTAATTTTGTGTTTTTATTAAACAAACAAAAGAAAACGACAACCACAACAATAGAAAGATCAGAATGCCTTCAAAATGTCTGAAGGCTAAAAAGAACAGTCAATTCTCCAAGCAAAAATATTGGCCAACTCACACTTTACCACACCACTAGGCTTAATCGCACACACACTGAAATTCACTCAATCCACCCAAACAGTCAGTGAGTTCTTAATCAATCCAGCTGTCGTAACTGACCGGGGGCCCCCAGTTCCTGTGAAGAAACGGCCTATCTTGTCTTTTGTTATGATTAATCCTGTGTTGCAAGCACTCCTGCACGTAGGTGCCTATCACTGTTATGTGAATGCATTAATCCAATCGATAAGGAGATTAGCTCCCGTAGAAATGAGTGTAACTTTATTTCAGCGCGCACCCCCTTTCAAAGGGCACGAGTGATGGCGATGAATGCTGTTGCGTTTGCTCCAGCACACCTGCAAAATTCCTTTTAGCCGGTCGCTAGAGACCTCTGCTCATAAATTAGAACAACGAATATATGTGAGGGCTCGCTAGACGCGCCTCAAATGGGTGATAAGTAACCTGAAAAACTCCACAAATGCTGATACTGGTGAAGCGTTGGCTTCTTTTTCTTGGCTGTAAGCTAGTATAATCCACGGTGACCGGGTTTAAAGGGGTTACACCGATGTTGCCCAACGGGATGGAGGGCGATGGCAATGTCGCGTAGGCACTGTGATGGGTGATAGGAAAATTACTCCACACAAGGAAAAAAAAACATCCGTTAGAATGGTCGGCTGACAAGCCGTGTTGTCGGAATAACGTGGGACTGCGAACATGGGGCAAAATAAATATAATCCAAAGGCACTTTCTGCTATCTGCCCAAATCATATCCTGACGACTCGTTTTGGGCTCGTAATAGAGCACAGACAGCTTCACTCTTGACCAGCGCTGGAAATACAGACAAATCAAGAAAATATACATATCCACGCCACCATAGGACACCCAAGACTAAACATTTACAACCACAATTGACTGCACAGTCTTTGCTCTCCATCACGAAAACGAATACACTCCATGTCAAAACATACACCTTTCAATCCCCTGATACTTAATTTATACAACGCGCATCTCTTTCTTCCCCTCCCCCCGTCTCTCTCTCTCTCTCTCTCTCTCTCTCTGGTGGCTGGACGGTGCTATAGCGCGTGTCTATAACACACGTAGCCAGTCATGCGTGAAACGCCTTGCTTGCGTTCGCTTCGCACACACGCAATCTGACTCAGGCCAAATCGTGGTAAATTTTAGCCACCCAAAACAAGAAACATGTAATTAAATTAACTGGCGCGACTAACACCTTCCAAGCAAATTAATAGCGAAACTCTTTACAGAATAAAATTATAGACTTTTAAAAATGAAAACAACTGGTCACATAAAATATACATGTCTCTTCTGTCTTGCACAAATATATCTCTCTCTTTTGTCTGATTGAATATCTCTGTCTTATTTCATCTTCTGTCTGGCCGTGCTTCTTAGGCAGAGTTAAAATTGGCAACGCGCTTAAAACAATTATAACTCATAGAGCCCACAAAAATTACTTGTCTTTAAGAATTAAATATCCAAGATGAAATTAAAATAACCCGGGATTAATATATATATATATATATATATATATATATATATATATATATATATATATATATATATATATATATGTGTGTGTGTGTGTGTGTGTGTGATAAACGAGCGCAAAGGCCTTTTTTCTCCATCTTTTCCTACATTTTTCATATTGTATTTTCTCCGACATTTGCTCTTTCATCCCATACTTGCGACCCACATTTGCTATTTCATCGTTGTGATTACTCGCGACCGGTATCTAGAGAACCACCTTTGTTCTTTCATCGGGGGAAATAAAGTCCTTTGATTGAGTCCACATGCCTGACATTATCGTTTGAAGCCCACATTGCATCGTAATAAATCTGGTAAAAACACATCTGGGCATGCTGTAATTTCTGTGACACCACATTGGACGCCCAGATTGGCCAGGGGAAAACGTCTCATGCTGTAATGGTGTTATCTTTGGTCGGCCGCGGTTCAGACAAGCGTTGGTTTACCACATTGGACGCCCAGCTTGGCCAGGTGACTTCCAGAAATATATAATACTGCATAATCTACTAGAGTGAAGCAGTCCAGTTTTTTACATTGTGAGGAAGAGATTAATCCCAAAAACGCATAGCCTAATACACGTGTTTATTCAGAGTGGATGATAATTCAGTTCTGTGATTAATTGTGTTCTTAAAGGATTTTGCGAAGGGAAAAGAAGGTTAGTAGATCTTATACTTATTAATACATTTTCTTATTTTTGTTTATTTTAACCTCACAGCTAAAATGTGCGGAAGATAAAGTTTCAAATAATTCTTGGCATAACTGATTAATAAAATCAGAAGATTTTCCTAGAAGATGATAAGATGATAGGAGGTAATTAATAGTTCATACGTCACCTTCATCATAATCACAGTCTCCCATGCGCACACACTCTCATGCACAAGATATTTAACATCATTAGAATTGAACTCAGAGAGAGAGAGATGAATAATGAGCAGTAGTTTAAATGCAAGTCAACCAGTGATGTTAAATGTGAAAAACTTACGAAGACTTTTGTGTGTCTTCAGTTCATCAGAAGTCTGAGTCTACACGCAACGTGTCTGACGTCTAACCAGAAATAAGTTATCAAAACGGACATTTGGCTAGCATAATTCGCCATAGGACATCTTTCATTCCTCAATTAAAAAGGAATATTGTCTCACCCACAAGTCAGAAGGTGAACGCAGCATTTTTCGTCACCATATACTGCTTGCTCACAAGTTCAATACAGAGTTATCACAAGTTCAATACCTCGTTATCACAAGTTCAATACAGAGTCATCATAAATTCAAATCACTCGAAAGATCATTATTATCTGAAGTCAAGCAAAAGAGCTCAAAAGAGGAATCGCATATTTATAGCAAGGGCAACACCCTCTTAAGCACATTCTATGAAGCAGACTATATATATATATATATATATATATATATATATATATATATATATATATATATACAGTACTTTGCAAAAAAAATGGCAGTCATATTTTCGCAACGCAGCACACTCATAGAAGCAAATAATAATAAAAACTGTATGTACAGAGGAAGATTGGTATCTCCCCTATCTATTAACAGTGGTTTCAGTACAATATAATGTTGCCTTCTCCAGCAAGGCAAGCCTGGATGCGGCGAGGCATACTTCCCACAAATGTTTGTAGGTAATTGAGAGTCAGACTGTCCCAGTATTTTTCAGCTACCTTCTTCAATTGTTCAACGTCTCTGAGTCCACTCTTTTTTAAATGATTCTTGAGTAGTGCCCAAACGTTTTCAATTGGGTTTTGATCGGGACTGTTGCTGGGCCACTTCAGCACTATCACATTCTTCTCTTGCAGCCATGCTTTGGGGGTATGAGCTGTATGATTTGGGTCATTGTCATGTTGAAATGTGCACCCATCGGGGTAAATGACCTGCATAAATGGCAGAAGGTGTCCCTCTAGTATGTCGATGTACCTTTCTTTCGTGAGAATTCCTGTGAAAAACACACAGTGGGGTGGCACCTCTTGCTGACACCCCTCCCCAAAGATGGAATTTCTAGGTATGTTTCGGTCGCTGGTACACAGGCGTTACAGAGCCTTTCGTCCAAATATTTATTTGAGCAGGATAAGACCAAAGAGAACATTCATCTGAAAAAAAATCACATTGTCCCATGACAAATTTTGGTGTTCGTGGCACCAGTTCAAGCGCATCTGTTTGTGAGTCTCTGTGAGCAATGGTGACGAAATTACCCGCTTTTTGTGTAATTCATCCTGTGTAGCTCCCGGTTGACAGTAGCATTAGATACCTCTGGGCTTCCCAACTCGATCATGCGCTGCCGTATGTTTTCTACACTCTTCATTGGCCCAGCCAGAACGATTTGGGCGAAACGCCGATGGTCCTTTGCGTCCAAAATTCTTGGACCCCCACTACCTTCTTTTCGCTGGATTCCATTACCTGCTTTTAATTTACTCACAACTTTGTAGTCAGTCCGCTCAGGAATGTTCAAGGTTTTAGAAATGTTGGAACATGTTTGATTTCCTTCATTTCAAAGCTGTGAAATTAACATACACTTTGACTTTGTATCCATTTTCTGCCACTAGCATTAGAAATTGTCGTCTGCTCTATTATCAGTTGACTTTACTCTCCGCTAATTTTTTTTTTACTTTTGGTAGTGTTTGCTCACTTAAGTGGAGTGCAAAATTTGGGGCAGAACATGCATATTTAATTAGATTTCAGCATAATTAGCTGAGCAATATGACTGCCATTTTTTTTGTACTGTATATAAAGTATATATATATATATATATATATATATATATATAAATATATATATATATATATATATATATATATATATATATATATATATATATATATATATATATAATGAATCACGACTACATATGCAAGGTTATGAGTCTACATATCACTACTGATTCGTGAAGATATCCAGTCTGGCCAGTACCCTCGGGAGATTAGACAACAGACCTTTTGTTCGTATGACAGCTATTAACTGTTAATCAACACTACAGAGATATACTCAAACAGTGAAGGAATATACATAGATATCTCGTCAGCGTTCTCCGTACGACAACAGTATTCATCAAAACGTCCTCAGCTTAGAGATACCCCACTCGACATAACGTATAACAACTTGGGACATTTTATGCATACATGTGAATCCTCATATCTAGGAGAAGCATTTAGAGACACATGGACTGTGTAGAGTACTCACCATTTTGGTAACACGTATCATATCACATCATCATTTCACTTTACACCAGTTCATTCTTAATTAACTATTACTTAATTAACTGCAATTTTATTATCTCATCTGCGTGTTGTTTTTTTGTGAATCGTCTTTCACCATCATCACGTTCTAACCATTACTAACCCTATATGTGTGGATATTTCATTAATAAACCCAACGATCGTTTGATCATTATCTAGTTTGTTAATGTATCACTCGTGCTGTCGGTGTTACATATTCACCTATAGGAACCTTTCTCTACTCAGATGAGGTTGGGGGCTTTTTCTTTACGGGATCTAAGGGCAGAAGCTAAGGTCGTGGGGAAACAGAACTCTTTCCATAATTAATTAGAAAACACTGTCAAGTGGAAAGCATTCGCATTCCTGTCTTCTTGTCCCTATCTCGAATAGGTCTTTATTCTTTCTTAACGAGCCAATTTCTAGAGACCTTATATCTAATATCTCATAGACTATTCCTGGCAAAAACTACTGTCGTAGTTGCCCCAGTGACTCACCGCACGACAATTGTGGACTCGTCTTGGGATTAGTGAACCCGGACTTAGAAGTGTGATAAATCACAGTTTCATCTCTGCTATACAGTTGCGATAATTGCAACATTTGTTGGCATTTTGAGGGATTACCTTCTAGACTGACTCTTACTATAATTTTTTCTATTTCATAGGGGGGATAATTTATATCTCTAAAGCACGAGTGATACTTTTTAAATTGAGTATCAAATGGACAGAGTAAGAACTTTTGAGAACAGAAGATACTGTAGGGAACTGATTTTTAAAAATCTTTTTCTGTAACTGCTGGGAAAAATTTTATCATAAATATTTAGCAAATTTTTCATAGAAAACTTCGAGATAATCTGTTATATAATTTTCAGAATATGCTGAGTGAGTGATTTTTTTAAAAGAACTATTTGAACTTGATTACTAATTTAAACCTAGAAGGTTTTAAGAGATAATTACTTGTGCGAGTCAAACAATTAGCTTGGAGGTCACTGCCAATTTTTCCCTTCGTGAACCCATACTGCATATCATGGCAGATGCCGCAAAAATTAGAACTAGTTTAATGGAGGCAGGGCGTGAATACGGGTTAAGTGGAAAAGATCTGATGAAATTTGTGAGTGAGGAGACTGATAAACTCCATGCAAGAGAGATGGAAGTGCAGAAACTTGCAATGGAGAAGAAGAAAGCCGCAGCAGAATCAGCGGAGCGGAAGGAGAAGGCCGCAGCAGAAGCAGCGGAACGGAAAGCTGCAGCAGAAGCAGCGGAGCGGAAAGAAGCAGCAGAGCATGCACTTAACATGAAGCAACTGGAAATCCAGGGACAGACCAATCAGATAGAGCTGGCAAAAAGTGCAGCGGCTTCCAACTTTGATGGAGGGTACTCACCCCGCTCAGACGGTGTGCCTACTTTGCAACCTGCACCACCCAATGCCATGAACTTTCCGCTGGAACCTTTTTCAGAAAGGAACGATACCATGGACGCCTTTTTAGACCGCTTCGAACGCTTTGCAACAGGGTTTGGACTTGAAGAACGGAAGTGGAACTTGAAACTTTCCCAGGGCCTAAGAGGAGCCGCCTACGAAGTTTTTAATAAACTTCCGGCCGGAGAGCAAGATGACTATCAGGCATTGAAAAAAGCTCTCTTAGTGAGGTACGAGCTTCATTCAGAGGCTTACCAGAAAAAATTTCGAGGTTCTAGGAAGGAGGCCGGAGAGACTTTCTCACAGTTCGCAGCCCGTGTTGAAGACTACTTAGTGAAGTGGTGTACACTGGAAAACTTTACAGAGAACTATGACGGGTTGAAAGAGCTGATTGTGATAGAGCTACTAAAAGAGTCTATGTCGGTGGAAATGCATAGATTTCTCACTGAAAACGGCGCTGACCGGTTAGAAAATATTCTTACACTGGCAGAGCGATTCCAAAATGCTCTCATGGAGTCTCAAGGAGCCAGAAAGAAGTTTTCGGATCAGGCGCCAAAGCAACCTGCTCGCTCCCAACCAGACCAACAAAGCAAAGGACCACACATCTCGCATAAACAGCACGCAAAACAAGATAACTACAAAGAGCAAAACAAGAAAAATGCTGCGCCACACCAGAGACAGGGAGATAAATGGTGCAAGTACTGTCGCTTGAACAATCACAACACTAATGAGTGCAAGCGCAGACCTCCTCCCCAACATGCTGCCTGTCTTCAGACAAAATCGTCACCCCGGAAGGAGCAGAGGACCGGAAACGTTTCTCATCCTCCCGTCATCGAATCAGTCCTCGTAAACGGACAATCTGTGGAGTGCTTTTATGACACAGGACTTGCTTTCGATGCGGTGGTCAGGGCATCTCTTGTCACCCCTGACCAGATAACAGAAGAGAGTGTCGACATCCAAGGTCCGACGAAGGATGTTGCACCCATGACACTGCCAATTGCACTTATCAGAGTGGAATCTCGTTATGTGACAGGAGAGATTCGTGCAGCTATAATGGAAGAACCAATCTACTCTTTAATCTTGGGATGTAGATATGTGTTCCTTGGAGAACCTACTCAACCACTAGTCATAGCGGCCGTACAGACTAGAAGACAGTCAAAAAAAGACGCAGAGCAGGAACCTCCTACCAATATCCTCCCCGAGGAATTGAAGAGGGCCCAAATGGAAGATTCCTCACTTGCGCCCTGTTTTAAAAAATTACCTAGGACACACAACCCACCTACCAAGGGAGACTTCTTTATGAAAAATGGATTGATGTATCGCCGAGCTGGAAATGAAGGACAGGAACACAACCAATTAGTAGTTCCTGCAACCTATAGGAACCAGGTGCTTGAGATGGGCCACTCTATCCCATTTAGTGGACACATGGGAATTAGCGCCACGACTCAAAAGATCGCCTGCCACTATTATTGGCTAGGGATCACCGGCGACTTTGAACGTTTCGTCAAGTCTTGTCCTCAGTGCCAGAAAGTTGCACCAAAACACTGGACGGCACCCACGACCCTTGGGGAGATGCCAATCTTGGGCACCCCATTTGAAAGAGTGGCCGTGGATATAATTGGACCTCTGCTGAGAACTAAGAAGAGGAACTCCCATATCCTTACCTTAGTGGACACCTATTCCACGTGGGGCGAAGCCATAGCCATGCCAGCATGCGACTCAGTGCATGTAGCTGACGCTTTACTGAATATCTTTACTAGATTGGGCTTCCCGCATGAAATTCTCACAGACAACGGGTCACAATTTAGAGGCAAGTTGACACAGGAGGTGCTTAGAATATTCAAGACTAGGCATATCCATACTTCGCCCTATCACCCCCAAAGTAACGGGCAAGTAGAGCGGTTTAACGGAACGCTCACCTCTATTCTTCGGACATTGGCACAGGAGAAGCCAGAAACTTGGGATCAGTATCTTCCTGCCGCATTATTTGCTTATAGAGAAGTACCGCATGCGTCAACTGGAGTTCCTCCGGCCACATTACTCTTCGGAAGACCTATTAAAGGTCCATTAGAAGCATTACTAAGAACATGGACAGATGTCAAAGCAGACGACACTGTCACATCAGCCTTCCAGTACGTCACAGACTTGAAACAACGCCTGAAGACTGGCTGGGAATTAGCCACAGCGAAAGTACGGGAGGCTAGGCGGAAACATGCCAAATATTACAATCGCAATGCGAAGGACCGAGAACTAGCAGTAGAAGAGAAGGTGCTACTTTTTCTGCCAAGTAGCAGTAATAAATTGCAGATTTGCTGGAGGGGACCCTACAAAGTGGCGGAAAAGATTTCTCGCACCAACTATAAAATCGCCGTGAACGGAAAGCAGAAAATTTATCACTTAAATCTGCTTAAGAAGTTTTACGAGCGAGCCCCTGCCGAACCAGCGCACCTCATGACTATGGCCATTGCTATGCAAATGGAAGAAGAGCCATTATCATCCCTAGAGTACCCAGTGATACAGGAGGAATCACATTTAGATGTGAAAATAAGCTCCACCTTAACGGAAGCCCAGCAAGAAAAAGTAAGGAGATTGATGGAAAACCACGCCGACTCTCTGACAGACAAACCGGGCCGGACAAACCTGATGGAGTTTGACATGGAAGTCACGGATCCTACGCCCGTCCGAATGAGAACCTATCCGATTCCGTATGCCAAGGCGACAGCATTAAAGCAAGAAATTGATTACTTACTTAAGGAAGGCATAATTTCGAAGTCGGAGTCCCCTTACAGTGCGGGAGTGGTGCTGTTACGCAAACCCAGTGGAGAACACCGCCTGTGCATCGACTACCGACAGCTGAATGCGTTAACACAGTTCCAGCCAGAACCGTTACCGGACCAGAACCAGCTATTTACTAAGCTGAGCAGGGCTCGCTATTTTTCAAAGATCGACCTCAGTAAAGGGTAATATCAAATACCGGTAAAAGCTGAGGTGAGGAACCTGTTAGCCTTCAGTATTCCAGATGGACACTTCGAGTTTAATGTGATGCCATTTGGACTGAACAATGCTCCTAGTGTCTTCACAAGGATGATGCGAAAGTTATTGGATCCTTTGAATCATCCCGCCATCAGCAATTTTATGGATGATATCCTAGTAGCTACTGAATCGTTTGAAGAACATATATCAGCGCTATCCTTGCTGTTTAACAGACTCAGAGAAGCGGGACTAACCGCCCGCCCAACCAAATGTCAAATTGGGTGTGAACAGCTAGAGTTCCTAGGACATACTATATCCCATGGGACCATGTTCCCCGAGACTCAAAACGTTGAGAAGCTGAGAAATGCACCGAGACCGTCCACAAAAAGGGATGTCCGGTCATTTGTATCTCTCTGTGGATTCTACCAGAGATATATAAAGGATTTTAATAGCCTCTGTGCGCCGCTTACATCGCTAACCAAGAAAGGAAACCCAGATAAAGTGACATGGTCAGCAGAATGTGAACATGCATATGCACTCTTAAAAGAGAAACTCACCACAAAACCTATTTTACGGCTTCCGGATTTAACTAGAAAATTCATCTTGCGCACAGATGCCAGTAACATTGGAATCGGGGCTACATTACTACAGCCAGATGACAGAAGCCCACCAAATCTATTTCCGGTCACATATGCGAGTCGGAAGTTAAACCGAGCAGAACAAAACTATTCCACAATCGAAAAGGAATGTTTGTCCCTCGTCTGGGGAATACAAAAATTTCAAGCATACCTGTACGGAAGGAAATTTACAATCCAGAGTGATCACCAACCTCTGACCTTCCTCGCCAATTCAAAGAATTTGAATGCTAGACTGATGAGGTGGTCGCTTGTTCTACAACCTTACACGTTCCAAGTGGACTATATCCAAGGAAAACATAACGTAGGAGCGGATTTTTTAAGCCGTCATCCTATGAGGCAGGACGGAGAGCACAGACAAGTAGAGGAAAGGGTGGAAACCGGAGAGAAAAACGAAGATGAGGAAAAGGATTAAGGAATCCCGAGCAAGAAGGCTAAGCTCTCCTGAGTACGATTGACATCACACTTGAGGAGGGGCTATTGTGATAAACGAGCGCAAAGGCCTTTTTGCTCCATCTTTTCCTACATTTTTCATATTGTATTTTCTCCGACATTTGCTCTTTCATCCAATATTTGCGACCCACATTTGCTATTTCATCGTTGTGATTACTCGCGACCGGTATCTAGAGAACCACCTTTGTTCTTTCATCGGGGGAAATAAAGTCCTTTGATTGAGTCCACATGCCTGACATTATCGTTTGAAGCCCACATTGCATCGTAATAAATCTGGTAAAAACACATCTGGGCATGCTGTAATTTCTGTGACACCACATTGGACGCCCAGATTGGCCAGGGGAAAACGTCTCATGCTGTAATGGTGTTATCTTTGGTCGGCCGCGGTTCAAACAAGCGTTGGTTTACCACATTGGACGCCCAGCTTGGCCAGGTGACTTCCAGAAATATATAATACTGCATAATCTACTAGAGTGAAGCAGTCCAGTTTTTTACATTGTGAGGAAGAGATTAATCCCAAAAACGCATAACCTAATACACGTGTTTATTCAGAGTGGATGATAATTCAGTTCTGTGATTAATTGTGTTCTTAAAGATTTTGCGAAGGGAAAAGAAGGTTAGTAGATCTTATACTTATTAATACATTTTCTTATTTTTGTTTATTTTAACCTCACAGCTAAAATGTGCGGAAGATAAAGTTTCAAATAATTTTTGGCATAACTGATTAATAACCCATAAAAGCCAGATCCAAACCTCAGAAATGAGGTATCTGAGGAAGGTGGTTGAAGTAACAAGAAGAGACATGGTACGCAACCAGACGATACGTCAAGGCCTTAAATCTACCCCCTGCAGACCCAAGTAGAACAGTCCCAATTAAGATGGTTTGGCCATGTCTACAGAATGGGAGAAGATCGGATACCACGACAAGCATGGGAAACAAAGAGCCAAGGATCAAGACCCCGAGGACGACCCAGAGTCCGCTGGGAGGACAACATTAGACAATCTTTGAAGGATCGAGGACTAGAATGGAACCAGGCCAGGAGGAAGACAGCCGATAGGATAGTCTGGCGCTCTCTCTTCCAAACCTCTACACCTCACGGTAAAAGGGGAACGACTAAGTAAGTAAGTAATAACTGATTAATAAAATCAGAAGATTTTCCTAGAAGATGATAGGATGATAGGAGGTAATTAATAGTTCATACGTCACCTTCATCATCATCACAGTCTCCCATGCGCACACACTCTCATGCACAAGATATTTAACATCATTAGAATTGAACTCAGAGAGAGAGAGAGAGAGAGATGAACAATGAGCAGTAGTTTAAATGCAAGTCAATCAGTGATGTTAAATGTGAAAAACTTACGAAGACTTTTGTGTGTCTTCAGTTCATCAGAAGTCTGAGTCTACACGCAACGTGTCTGACGTCTAACCAGAAATAAGTTATCAAAACGGACATTTGGCTAACAGAATTCGCCATAGGACATCTTTCATTCCTCAATTAAAAAGGAATATTGTCTCACCCACAAGTCAGAAGGTGGACGCAGCATTTTTCGTCACCATATACTGCTTGCTCACAAGTTCAATACAGAGTTATCACAAGTTCAATACCTCGTTATCACAAGTTCAATACAGAGTCATCATAAATTCAAATCACTCGAAAGATCATTATTATCTGAAGTCAAGCAAAAGAGCTCAAAAGAGGAATCGCATATTTATAGCAAGGGCAACACCCTCTTAAGCGCATTCTATGAAGCAGACTATATATATATCTCTTCTTCCATCCTTAGCCATCAACCGGCAAAGCAGTATGTGGCCAGTACGCCTAGTGGCGTCTATATATATATATATATATATATATATATATATATATATATATATATATATATATATATTTATTTATATTATGAATCACGACTACATATGCAAGGTTATGAGCCTACATATCACTACTGATTCGTGAAGATATCCAGTCTGGCCAGTAACCTCGGGAGATTAGACAACAGACCTTTTGTTCATATGACAGCTATTAACTGTTAATCAACACTACAGAGATATACTCAAACAGTGAAGGAATATACATAGATATCTCGTCAGCGTTCTCCGTACGACAACAGTATTCATCAGAACGTCCTCAGCTTAGAGATACCCCACTCGACATAACGTATAACAACTTGGGACATTTTATGCATACATGTGAATCCTCATATCTAGGAGAAGCATTTAGAGACACATGGACTGTGTAGAGTACTCACCATTTTGGTAACACGTATCATATCACATCATCATTTCACTTTACACCAGTTCATTCTTAATTAACTATTACTTAATTAACTGCAATTTTATTATCTCATCTGCGTGTTGTTTTTTTTTGTGAATCGTCTTTCACCATCATCACGTTCTAACCATTACTAACCCTATATGTGTGGATATTTCATTAATAAACCCAACGATCGTTTGATCATTATCTAGTTTGTTAATGTATCACTCGTGCTGTCGGTGTTACATATTCACCTATAGGAACCTTTCTCTACTCAGATGAGGTTGGGGGCTTTTTCTTTACGGGATCTAAGGGCAGAAGCTAAGGTCGTGGGGAAACAGAACTCTTTCCATAATTAATTAGAAAACACTGTCAAGTGGAAAGCATTCGCATTCCTGTCTTCTTGTCCCTATCTCGAATAGGTCTTTATTCTTTCTTAACGAGCCAATTTCTAGAGACCTTATATCTAATATCTCATAGACTATTCCTGGCAAAAACTACTGTCGTAGTTGCCCCAGTGACTCACCACACGACAATATATATATATATATATATATATATATATATATATATATATATATATATATATATATATATATATATATATATATATATATATATATATATATATATATATATATATATATATAGTCATAGCATCTTACTCCTATCCTGTGTAAGTATCCATTTATGCAAGTCTGTAACTTACAGGTTGTTTGTTTTTGTTGTTTTCCATTTCTTTAGAGCCATAAGACAGCTTTAAGAGTTGAAAAATCATCTTTCTATATTAGTCCGGACTTCTTATGGCGAGAATAGTTTTACAGCATTCTACAGCTTGGAGAAAACAACTGTAGTAACTTGTTCTCTGTTTCGCAAAAGAAAACAGGCAGATTACTTAGCACATGTACTAAGAGATTGAAACACGCCTGAACAAAGAAACACTCAAATCGATATCTCGTAGCCAGACATTTATCAACGAGATCATGCAAGAAAATAAACTTCCCAAGGCCTGACACTACTTTTACATTGATGACGTCACTATGTAAGCAATTTGAAAGGAAAGCCTATAAACAAAAATTGCATCGAATTTTATTTCTTGGACTTACTTTTTATATTGCTAATATAACTACGTCACTAATTTATGCACGTGTTAAAGTAGCTGCAGGCAATACGAATATGTAAAATACAGACCGCCTTCCCCAATCATAGCAACACACTAAAACATACACACATAACAGATACAGTCATTAGTCCATCTCAGAATCGTAACTTGTTTATTCTGAGTCGTCTTCCTGTACTAAGGTTTTTGGTTTTGGGAATTATTTTTAAAATGTTTGATTAGTCGAGTCCCGGGAAAAAATGGACAGGACCCAGGAAATTTCGAAAATTATTTTTATTAATAAAAGTCGTATAATTAAATATATTTACGAAATACACATCTTTTGTCGCTTATTTGTCCTTGAATTTTGTTTGGCACATGAATCATGTTAAAAACAAGAAACAAGCCGCTATTAATCGACGCAGTTCAGGTAAAAAAGTGGCGCTCCAATCTTTGTCTAATTCTTAGCGGAAAGAAAATGTAATTAAGTTCTAAATAACAACTTAGCCGAAGAAATGTATAAATCTCTTCAAAAAAAAAATAATCAAAGAATGACGAGAGAAGACAATTATTACCCTTCTCACATACCTCCAAAACCCAGAGAGCATAGACAGAAAATTAAACTGTCCCTTCTGTTCTAAAACTTCGTTATGTTCTTTCGCAGAAGAATTAACGAACATATTCTTTGGCGACATCGTGTCGTCGAAAACGAAAACAAACGACGATGGCGAATGGAAAGAAACAAACGAAAATGATGAAAATGTGTCAATGGGAATAGCCAAAGAAGATGAACTAAACGTACAACTCAATAAAAATGAATCAAAGTAATCAGAAAACACAAGTGTCAATCACAGAAAAACTCTGAAAACAGAATTTCAAATTTTTGAAGCCAGTTAGAAGCGAAATGCTATTTTGAATCTCCTTTTTTTACGCAATATTAACCATACGGAAAAAGACCAGATTATGTTTCTCATTAACTAGTAACTTTGTCTAAAAGAATTAAAAAAAGACTTTCAGATATATCTATCAATTCCTTTGTTTTTCTCCAAAGCTTTTCAAAAAAACATTATCATGAAATAAATCATCTTATTTTTCAATCATAAAATATATAATTTTCTTCACCTTAAACCTAACAGTGATCATAATAGATTATATATATAAATTCCCGCGTCCCGGGAAATCTCCTAAGCTCTTCCCGATTCCCATAAAATTTAAAGTTGGGAATTATCAGAAACACTATCCTGTACCCATGACCTACCAAACTCATGAAGGTCAAAAACCCTTTATCTCAGAAGAATGCAATCAGTTTAAAAGCAGATCCTTTCTCTATTCATCTGCTAGTTTCCATAACAAGTAACACATTCATCATCATCAATTTCCTTATCGCTCCTGATGTTGCATGGAGCCACTGATGTAGCTGGTTCCTTTGCAAGAAGCCTGCAAGTAGCGTTAACATGTTCTTACAGCGTTCGTTTCTGTAGCCATTTGTCTGACATGATGAGGTTGCCAGTCTCATGCATAATCTCATATTAGTCGAATTATACCACGTGCCTGATACAGCAGCAGTAGCCTATTCTTTGTTTCACCTGAGATCCTGGGAACGTCACGGAGCTGCAATATATCATTGAATCCCTAATTCCCGTGTGGTGTTCGGAAGTCTCTGATGAGATAAGGATAGGAGAAGGACTACAGCATCCACCAGGCGTGTCAAAACAGACGAAATATATAATACTGAGTGCAAGCTGCCAAAGTCATAATGTAAAACTAATATCTACATAAACCATAAATGCATGACAACATTGTCATAAAGTGCTTTGACGCACTATAGTGGTGGTTCCCTGCTTATGATAGAGTGGAAAATGCCATACTCATTCACTGAATTCCAATAATTGTGCCTTGTTTACCTCGAGCTGGTGGATACAGTTTTTGAGCATTATTGTTGTTACTCAATTGACGTTCGATAAGTGATTCACTTCTGATATTTTTTTCCTTCCAAAAGTTCATAGAACAGGTGAACTGTTTTTGTTTGTTTTGCCGTCAGGCAAATTGGCCGCATTTGCTTGGAAATCTGAAATGATTGTTTTGCTAACATTACTTTAGGTTTCTAAATTTCCTTTTGGTATCTCAAGCTGTTCTCCTAATCTACCGCGACTGATTTTGAACTCCTTCTTGCTGGTTCTGTAATTAAAAGGTATAACCACGAAGTCTGACTAATTATGCGTGACCTCTCTGTTTACCTTTGGGTATTTGATAGTGTTGCATCCTATTTTTGCGTACTATAATTCTTGAACTTTCTACTGTCTTATTTATTTTCTTATATTCTCACTAAGAAGCTGTAAATTTCCAAGTGCTGATGGCGATGACAATTCGATTGGTTTCAACACATCTGTAGGCAGCTTGGTAATTTTAGGATCCACAAGCTGTATCTTATTTTTTGCCCATTTTTTCAAATTACATGTATTCTTGTTTCTTTATGCTGTTCATGCAAATTCAGTCGAAATAGGGAGGGGGTGAGAGAGAAGAGACTGCAGTTACTTAAGTTGATAGACCTGTGACTAGTCGGAATCCATTTCTCACTAGAAGCGAATTGAGCGTTGGGCATTTTAAGCAGCGCGCTAGAGCCCACACCAGAAGATGGGGTTCCTCCTACTCTAGCCTAATCCATGTGCAATGGACAACCAGGGGCCAATAACCCATATTTTTCTCGAAGCCCTTATCACTGTCAGTACACCCTTACTTCTCACTGTTGAAGACTCGAAGCCCTTATCACTGTCAGTACACCCTTACTTCTCACTGTTGAAGACTCGAAGCCTTTATCACTGTCAGTACACCCTTACTTCTCACTGTTGAAGACTCGAAGCCCTTATCACTGTCAGTACACCCTTACTTCTCACTGTTGAAGACCCGAAGCCCTTATCACTGTCAGTACACCCTTACTTCTCACTGTTCAAGAAACAGAGAAACTTCATCCAAGCTATTAGTTCCTGGGGGTCTCTGATCAGGCGAAGAAAGCAAAGATCTACCGCTTCCACAGGCATCTCGTATGAGGCGACTAATTAGAGTTTACGTATGGGGCTGGCAACTTCATCATCTAAAACATGATGAATACCTGGATACATAATGCAGTGAGGTTTTTAGAAGGAGGAGTTTCCTGGCTCCATATCCTCTCCCCTCCCAGCTTTTCCATATAAGCGCTAGGTGGCTCAGAAATGTTTGTAAACGCGAGGTTACATTCTATTATTGAAGGATGTTAATTAACCGCTTAGATAATTTACTCAGTTTCGCTTAGACCGTACAGTAACCAAAAAATGGCTTATCCAAAGGCGGGGAGGCTTCCAAGATTAAGCCCTGGAATATGCACTTCCCACCTGAATTACCAGCAGCGAAAAAAGAAGGAAAAAAACATTAATACGCCACTGAGTTCATTGACTGGTATTGTACACATGGAACCGCCACTTTCCAAGAATCTACTTTGGTTCAATCGCGTAAATATTGTTAGAATTATTACCAATACATTGTTGCCCTTTTGGTAGCAGTTTAACAGGAACACAAGATTGTACAAGTGTTCCATAACTTGTTATGTTACATGTCACCAGTTTTATACTGTTGCTCTTGACTTCACTTTGTAGACATTTGTTCAGCACCACCAGGTAGAGTTTTAACCAAAGACCTAAACCTTTCAGATCCAGTACAATTTCCCCCCACCTCACCCTGTCGCTAATGGCTTGACATTAAAGATAATACCACCTTCACAGAAAACAGACAATTACAAGCAGTTGTCGTAGAAATGCCTGTGCATGTTGTCACGGGATTCCCTCCCCTTGCTTTGCAGTAGTAGTCCACTAATGGTCACAACGCAAGCGTATCTAAAAGTAGGTCGTCCAAGGTCTCTATCTTCGCGCAAGATTACTCTTGGCAAAGATGTAGATAGAAGATGAATGGCGTTTCTACTTTAGGGGAGTCTTCACAAGATATTCCAGAAGTAAAGGACAAACAGTGTTCTTCTCCACATTATCTCGTTGGCGAACGTTTAAATTGCTCACTTGGCAATGTGTACAGTTCAATACGTACTGACGAACGTCTTTCCATCGGTTGGGCCAGAAGTAAACCTCCTTAATATTACGCAAAGTGGTACCCACGGGAAGATGTTCCCCCGATGAAGATGTATGAGCTGCTTTCATAACGGAGGGTCTTAAAAGGAGAGGCACTAAGAGTTGCTTCCCTTGCCTAGTCCGTCGATAAATAATTCCATCATCGGTGTAGAAAGTTCCAGCTGAAGCCTGTGTTCTTTCTATCCGACTCTGTTCAGAGTATGGCGCAAGGATAATATCGTCCTTCTGCGCTTGTCGTAACTCTGCTTTGCTACACAGAAAAGTTGATTTGAGGTACGAGTTATCCAATGTTGACTGTTGGGTGCTCTGCTCAAACTCTTTCTGTGCAGTTTCATCCTTCTGGTTGTCCGGGTGATGGTGAACCGAGCAATCTCTCACGAACTATCGAATTTCCTTTTGCATTCCTGGCCAGAAGTGATTCAGAGATACATTTTCCTCCAGGGCATATGAACAGTTAATGGGATGCATTTTCTGCATCAGGCGGGTGCGAAATGGGAGTGGGACAACTAACTGTCTCTTACCCGTCTGTAAACCAAACCTTTATCCCTGTAAAATGATCCCTGGGGTGTATTGGAGTAATTTCCATACAACTTAGAAAAGCAAGGCTTTAGAGTTTTATCGGCCCTTTGTGCCTGCTTCAGCTCCGAAATATTCAGGCTGTTTAAAGATAAAAGCTCAGGGGCCGCTTGGGCGTTTCCTGTGTTCTCTCTCTCTCTCTCTTGGGTCGACTTGGAGTCACGTGAGGGATCTCCAAGAAACACATATTTCCTCCCTAGGAGGAGAGGGTAGACAAGATCGTCTACTACCGCAGCAATGATTTTCCCCCGTACATATCGGGTTGAAACTTCAATTTCTGCAACTGGAAGAGTCATAGGCTTTATGCTCTTCCGGGGACACTGTATTTTTACAGTTTCACCAGTGTATTGGTGGGCCTTCACCAAAGATGGGGAAACTAAAGCGGAATATTCAAGACCCGAATCATAGAGGCACCGTATGGTTTGGTTACCCACGGTTACTTGCTCGGTAATAGAAGGGTGGTTGGAATTTGGTTCATATGCCTGGGGGTCATATTTCCCTATCGGTCCCCTGATCAGACATGCGACATTATAAGGGCCTGCCTTAGGGCTCTTACAGTCCGATGTGAAGTGCGTGTCAGATTTGCACGCCTTACACCATCGCCTTCCAGTTCCTTGGGCTGAATTGCTCTGTTTCTGCCTATGGTGATCCTGTGGTTGTTGTTGCTGTTGTGGCTATTGTGTCGTGTTGTGTGAGGTGTTGGTCGTACTCTTTGAGTCAGTAAAGGGGCGCTCCTCTCGTTTGGAGTGATTATCGTGTTGGCGCCTTTTAGTCGGGTTCACTTTCGACTGGGCGCTCTGGTACCGATCAGCAAACAGTACCACCTGATCAAGAGTTTCGGCCCCATGCTCCGCCAGGAACCGTCTCATGTCTGGGGTGAGCGAGTCCTTAAACTGCTCCACGATAATCATTTCTTGTAATCCCTCGTACGATTCGTCGAAGGCGCTTAGTGATCCCCCCTTTTCCAAGTACATCGTCAGACGTGTAGCAAACTGCTTGTACGATTCGTCTTGTTGCCTCTTGGCTTCCCGGAATTTGCACTGAAAAGATTGCGCATTCAGCGCAAAACGTTGCAGCAGAGCTTTCTTCAACAAATCATAATTGTTGTTATCTTCCGGTGCCATTTTGAGGAAGACGTCGTAAGCAGGTCCTCGCAGACTCTGAGATAGCTTCATGTTGTATCTCTCTCTCTATTTAATCCATAGGTGGCAGCTAAAGACTCAAATGTAGCAATACAAATGTCTATTTCCTCGGAAGTTTCTGAGTAAGCATCTAACTGAAAAGAGACCGCGCTAAGAACAATCGCGTGAGATATATTAACCCCATCACTAGTCTGAGAGCTCCCCGACCCGTTGGTGCTAGAACTAGATTCGATTCTTCTTCCTTCAATCTCTAGTTCTTTAAGACTGAGTGCGTGGGCTCTGTCGGCCTGTTCCTTCCTTTCTGCGTGGGCTCTTTCGGCCTCCTTTTCGGCCCTTAGTCATTCAGCCTCCTTTTCGGCCTGTAGTCTGTCAGCCTCCTTTTCGGCCTGTAGTCTGTCGGCCTCCTTTTCGGCCTGTAGTCTGTCAGCCTCCTTTTCGGCCTGTAGTCTATCAGCCTGTTCCTTTTCAAAAGCTCTTTGCTTTTCCTTCTAATCTTTTTCGTGTTCCCGTTGCTTCTCCTTCTCTTCCCTTTCTAATCTTCTTTCTTCTCAGGCCATGGCTTTCTCGGCTTCCTGTTCTGCTTTGGCATATTTCACCGAAGTGGCAACAAAGTCTGATAATTCTGTGCCTGATAAGCCAATCTCTTTAGCAACATTTAAATAAAAAGTATAGAGATTCTGTGATTCGGCCATGCTGTGTCAGGAGAGTGTTTACAGGCGACACGAAAATTGCAATTGCTACTTGTCTAAAATAAAATAAGCAGCTCTAGCTGACTAAAATGATGAAGTGCACAACATCAACAACAAACAGAAATTAGGCTTCAGCAAATGGACAATTCTTTTCCTTTACCAATTAATTTTAGAGACTTTTTTTAATTGTATCAATTATTACTTTACTCTTAAAATATTTCACCTTATTTACTTATTTATGCAACACGTATGAGCCGATCTATCTAAAATAATAGCTAACAATACTCTTTCAATAAATCTAAAATTTCTCCCAGTATTCCAGGGAAATAAATAGACCGTAGTACTATAATAAAAACGAGGTCCGCACTTGTGATTTATCACAAATGCGTGTCCGAGTTCAATATCCCGGCTCGAGTCGCCCAATTGTCACGGGATTGCCTCCCCTTGCTTTGCAGTAGTGGTCCACTAATGGTCACAACGCAAGCGTATCTAAAAGTAGGTCGTCCAAGGTATCTATCTTCGCGCAAGATTACTCTTAGCAAAGATGTAGATTGAAGATGAATGGCGTTTCTACCTTAGGGGAGTCTTCATAATATATTCACAGAAGTCAAGAACAAAACCCTGCTTAAGGGCTGAGCACATTTGTTAACTTATTATCTGGTCCGTCGCCTTTTGTGAATGGGTTATGCAATGATTCTGGCCCGTCAAGCCCCCAGTTGGAGTAATCCAACGAATGCCCTCTTATAATTAATGGCTCTATATATATATATATATATATATATATATATATATATATATATATATATATATATATATATATATATATATATATATATATATATATATATATATATATATATATATATATATATATATATATATATATATATATATATATGTTTCTCGAGACGAACTGGCTCATACGTTCTCTTTCGTACATATAAACTGAATAAACTATTACTGTAGGCGGTTGGTGGTGATACCCTTCTCTCACACTAGTGGCGTAGGAACTTCAGTACCTAAGTCTGATGTCTTGTAACCACGAACTGTGACAAATTAGAAAGAAACAAATGCCTCAGTACATTTGTTCTCCACAAACTAGCAGGCCCATTTTCATGCGCTCCACCCACGAATGTTAACCTCTCAGAAGAAGTAAATTCCTGAGCACACAATATAACTCAGGGAATTTGATGAAAATTCACGAATATCATTCTGGGTGTCAACAAGGAAATTGCGTCTGGAGTGCATGGACAATGATTTGCCTAAATTACAATTTAAAAAATGTATATAAATCTCATAACATGATTCTATACACTTTAGGCACATGTGATGTAATCATCACTCATTACTCGTCGCTACACCCGTCGCGGTCTGCGGTCGCTCTGCTGCCGGGTTTCCCGCACAACTAGTCAGAAACAATCACCAGCTCTTGCAGTAGTGGTTCGTGCATATACTATTTTCATATGTTGAGATTGCCAGCCTCATATATATATAACCACTTAGCAAGAAACCTGTAAAATTTACATTAGTAAACAGATTGTTTACACTTACCCCAAAATTTGGGAATACACACTTCTTCTGGCGCAGATTAGAATGGACATACAGCCCTGTATTTAGATGCTGTTCGAATCACTTAAGTCTGAGAAATTCATCTTATGACGGGTGAAACACTTGGTCTGGAAATCTATAATTCCTCTTATGACGGGTGAGACACTTGGTCTGGACATCTATAATTCCTCTTATGACGGGTGAGACACTTGGTCTGAAAATCTATAATTCCTCCTATGACGGGTGAAAACACTTGGTCTGGAAATCTATAATTCCTCTTATGACGGGTGAAACACTTGGTCTTGAAATTTATAATTCCTCTTATGACTCCTTGTGATAATTCCCGAGTTTCCAGTCTCGTATTAAAATTGCGGGTTTACTTGTAAATTCCAAAGTTGCCCAATACTCGATCTGGTACTTATAGTTGTGGAATTGTAAGTCCTATCCTCTTTCTTCTGGCTTGTAGGAAGTGTTTAGTTGACGCTGCGATGCAACCCGTCTGTGTGCTGTGACTCCGAGTTTGTTAGATTTTATCTCACAATCCTTAGTTTCAAATCCCATCTGTGTACCGCCGAAAGTTCCAATCAAATCATAGTAGATTCTGGCGAACCAATCCAATCCATCTAGCACTGTTTGGGTGGAGAAGTTTATCATTACTCATCCCACGCGTATTTGAAAATATTAAATTTAATATACACGCATGGCCTCTTACACAGTGATGTAATATCGTTACCTAAGACTTCCGGCGCACCTCTGTTTATCACCTTTATCTGCGTGCATCCGTCAGACAGATGTCTGGTCAGACCGTATGGTCTTCTTTCATCGTATCACCATACCGGCATGTGTCAACATGATCAAAAGAAAAAGAAAGAAAGAATACTGCCGGAAGGCTGAATGTGTGAGAGATCACACAAAAGGGCATCTTCAGACGTTTTGTCACACATGTAGACTTCATCAACCATGACGTTAGCAATAGTGACATCTTACTTGCTACTTACTTACTTAGTCGTTCGTCTTCAACCTTGGGGTGCAAAGGTTAGCCAGAGAGAGACAGAGAGACAGAGAGACAGAGAGCCAACCCGACCGGCTGTCTTCCTTTTGGCCTTGTCCCAGTCCAATCCTCGCTCTTTCAGAGACTGTCTGATGTGATCCTCCCAGCGAACTCTGGGTGTTCTTGGAAGTTTGAATTCTTGGCTCTTGGATTCCTATGTTTGTTGTGATAGCCAGTCTTCTCCCATTCTGCAGACACGGCAAAACCATCGCAACTGCGACTGTTCCAATCAGGTCGGCACGGCTGGGTTTCTATTGTTAGTTTGCCTCTAGCTTTTAATTTGATTTTCAACAAAGTGTTATATCTTTTTATGTCTTAAGTATTTCATCTAATTTTGATCCCGTTCACTAATGCATGGAGGCATATCTAGAGTCATCCTTATTTGACTACCAGCTATGCACAATGCTACAATATACATATGTGGAAGTGAACCTCTGTCTGTGAGGCTAATTACACCCTCATTGACTCTTGAAATCATCCACACACTTCCAGGGATTCCCCCTGTGGCTAAACTTGTTGAGAACCCAGTATTGCATACTAAGCTTGGAGAAGTCACTTGAGCCCCAGGTTTGATTCTTTGGCTTTGACCTGGTTGACTGCCTGCAGGATGATCTCAATATGGGCCCAGTGATAGGCAGGGAGAGCTGAGAAGTGGTTCTGTGCAGGACATGACAATTCCTTGGGAGAGCCCAGAACCAGAGCACAGTATTTTAGCTCTGCATAGTTGGAGAGCACCTTTAGTTGGCGGGGAATGCACAGTATGCCACGCGCTTCTTACTCCTAGCTTGGGGTCAGATGTGACGATCCTGGAAATGTAAGGCAAGCTGGAGCTCATGACTTCAACTCAGTACATTTCGGAATGGCAGAAAAGCCACAGGAAAAATCGAGATCTACAGTGTAGATAATACCAAGGAGTCTTCAACTTGGTATTGGCTGCAAAACGAGTGAGACGCTCAACAACCCTAGTTAAACAACAACAACAACAAATCCTGTTCACTAATTGTGTTTATAATAATCATAGTTTCATTTCTAGTTCTATATTCTTCATCATCATTTTATTGTTTGCTCACCATGGAGCATGTAGCCAACACAGTGGGGCCACACCCGACACATGTCGGCATACATGGGTACACCATCTGCAGGAAAAATCTGTAATAACTGCGAAACAAAAAACCAAAGTTTCCTGTCACATGTATATTTGCCCAACCACTGCCGCCATTTGTGGATCCATCCGCCCGCACTATATGACTGGCCAAACGATTCTAAAGGATAGCAGCTTCCGCACTTTATGAAATATCCGATACGGGAAAATGCAGAAATAAACGAGGCGTTTCGAGGGCAGAAACAAAATGTTCAAAAGTCAGAACTCATTAAAACTTCAAAACGAAAAACGTGCTCTCGCCGTGTTCGAAATTGATAGAAATATATGAAGGCTCCGAGAGTCGTAAGTTACGTAATCGTTTTTCTTGACGTTAAAACATCAGAACACCGACTGTTAGCCTGATGTTTTCCTTCGACAACCGGATTTCTCCCTGCTGAGACTGCCAGAGTACCTACATATGTACTTGCAGTATGTGCAGATGCATACAAGATATATGCACTTAACACCCACGTACCATTAGTAATTGCTCGTGCAATTTTAATGCTCACAACTGCTAAAATATATAAACATTCATAGATATGTGGATACAAGTAGACACAAACACATACACGCTTACACACCTGTACGTAATGATGAGCACTGAATACCCATGCATACATACAAACAAATAAATGTACGTACATGCATACGTACATATGTACGTACATACATACACATACATACATACAGACAGTCAGACAGAGAGAAAGACATACATATATTCATACATACACACATATATATATACACACATACATACAAGCATACATGCATACACACATACATGCCTGCATACATACATACACACATATCATAATCTTTATTCTCCAGAAAATACATTGATATGTACTGACATGATATAATAAAATACAACATGGCATATAGGAGAATCATTAGAATTTACATAAAGTGTTGAAGACATCTCAAGTAGTTCTATGTGGGTGTTTTTACATCGAATCTTTGTGTTACACATACACAACAATCTTTAAGCTTTCTAAAAGACATTGGCATATAATGATTTGATATGAACATACATACATACATATATACATACATACAATGTATGTACGCTTTAAAAAATACTTTCGGTGTTGAGCCTATTTTGCATATTAGTTTGAAAATGTCACTCAAATCGACATATACCCTCACACAGTCGGTATCCGCTCTAATGCCATCGAAATGCCACCTCGGCGCACACTTGGTACCGTCTGACTGTGAAAATCAATCGCTTGAGAGGACGAGTCTAATCCTCTTTGGGAAAGAAAGCATTACATTTGAAGTGTCCTCGAAAGTGACATTCGAATTATCGACAAAAAGACATTTGGTAATATGACATTTAAATCCTGATGATCTCTTCGTGCCCTATGTAATTAATGGAGATCTCTGATCAGACAATGAAAGAATCAGACTACTGCGCTCTTGGGCATGTCGTACAAGGGGAATAACGTGAGGTTGTGTATGGGAGCTGGCAACCATTTCATGTAAATCAAGTTTCTACAGACACCACCCTGCAAGAACATCTTACTCCTTGGTGCAGGCTTCCTACTAGGGACTACATTAAAGTGGTGGTCCCATGGTCCGTGAGGAGCGGCAAAGGAAACTGAATGAATGATGAAGGACATGATTTCGTCATACCAGAGGTGTCTTTTGTAGAATTGTAACTGATATCTTTGATGTTATCATTAGTTTAAATATCGATGTTCTTATCGTTGTCGTAGCCGACGATTTATTATCGTCATAGGTATTAGCACATAGCTAGTAGCATCATCACCGACAATAGAACAGCCTTTTCATTGCTGTCATGATTTTATGTAATCGGAATCATCATCATTGACATGTTATTATCTGTAGTCATCAACATCACTAGAAGCATCAACACTAATATGGTATACCTTCTATGTAAGCATCTGTTACGTGTCGTAATGTTAATTATTCCGGAGATATTCTCCGTGGCCAAAGTAGACTCTAAGGGCAGTCATACAACACGCAATCAGCATAACTGCACTGAGAGGACCAACACCTCCTTCACAATTTTACAAACATGCAGTTTATTCATTTTGACAAACAGCTCCATAGTAATAGATATATAGGCCCAAAGGCAAAATGCAGTAGTACGTATAAGTCCAGTTCGTTCCCTATCAAACGCTGGTCATTGGCAATCAGTCAAACTTTATTTAATATCGTCCTTTGGACATCTTTATGAATAAGCACACATGTCCTTACTAGAATAAGCCAGGGACACCTCAACCAAGTATATTGATGTCCTGGTGATGGAATAATTCAGGAAAAACACAGAATACTGCAGGAGCTCAAAACAAACACGTCCGCACACTTCCAAACACAAGTCGCATCTCTCTTGCAGACGATCACCTCACTTCTGCTTCAAATTTGTTCACGTCTGCCAGTCAACCATCTCGGCATGACGTCACTTCCTTTATTAATAAGTGACTCCGTATAAAATAAACAAAAAAGGAGCCCTGTTGAGCTGCCTATTTTATCGACATAAATGTTATGAATTTTAATCATAACAGCATTTTTATTATGAAACAGGGACCCAAAGATGCAGCAATAGTGAATGCAGTCAGCGACCCATAGCTTGACTGCTTGCATCAGGACCAGCGAACCAGAGCTGGTCAAGACCGTACTCCACCTCCACGTGGTGGTCCTGGAAACAGTCTGCAGCAGTGCAGTCTGGCTGAGCGAGTACGGATCGAAATGGGAAGGCAAACCCGGTCCCTAAAATATGCCGTGCTGAAGTCGGATGTGTCGACCGAAAGGTGCAGATATCACAGCTACTGCGTAAACAGACACAACGCAACCACCGTCCTTTTCAGGGCGAACGAGGAAGAAGAAGAAGATTATGAAACCATTGCTGTTGATACGACACACCATTATTTCTGTCATCTTTATCATGGAACCATTACTGTTGATATGACATACCATTATTTCTGTCATGATTGTCATGGCACCATCCCTATTACCACGACATCCTATTATGTCTGTTAACTTTGTCATGGCACCATCACTATTACCATGACATTCCATTCACTGTAATAATTGTGATCGTCATAATTATCGCCATTATTACGACATCCCATTCTGTATAGTAAACAATATCATCTGTTTCAGCACTCCACAAACATTATAACTGATGAAGTTATACATATTTACCATCAGTATCATCCTCATCATTATCAACGCAATAAACGTTAAATATATTATTGCAGTCGTTATCTTCAGCATCACTGTGCTTCAGATTATTATGACCGCTTGCCTTTTCTTTTTTTTTAAACTTCTAAACTTTTGTAGTTATTAGCATCGATAACATCTGCAGAGCCTTCTAAAACACTAACAAAAAAAACTATTTTGTTTTTAAGTCGAACAGCAAGGACAACTCTTCAATCTATTTTACAAACATTTCGAAAGATAAAAAACCTTGAACAGGAAATTTAGAAGAAAAAAAATTTGCAACTTCCGTCGCACGTTTCTGCCTCTTCCGTTAAATTTTTCCGGTTGCATTTTAAAGAACATTCATTCATTATCATCAGAAACGAGGGGTTAAAGGTCAAGGAGATAAATGAGAAAATAAAGGGGGGGGGGGAACCCACACTGCCAAAATTAGCATGTCAAGGGAAAAAAAATAGATCAGTTGCTGAGACTATTTGCAGTAGCCAGTCTAGACTCGTCGGTCAAAGACGTGATCGACTATAGTCAAAGTTGTTGACACAGCAAGACATTTCTGGAAAGAGGTTCCATCAATTTCGTCCCAACAATGAAGCGCGGGAAAAATTGTCGTTTGGAGACATGTCATCAATTTCAGTCCAGATATTTCTTCTTCAGTCCTTACTAAAGTGAAAGTGCAGAAGTATGGAGTACCGTTAGTATTTGAGAGCTTCTCATTGACTTTTTATAATTGAAACACCATTTGAAGAAATATATTTGCCGTCTGCTTCAGGAACGATACCTTACTCCCATCTTTTATTTACACACACACACACACATACACTTACACTCGCGCTCGTTGTCACGTTCATATACCCAGCTGCAATACTGTAGACATTTTCATATATAGTCTTATTTATAGAATGTGTGATTCCTGAATACACACACTGGGGTTCTCGCTGGTGCTATGGAGTTCGTGCACTGTGCTGAGATCCTCCTTGTGTGATTAAAAAATAGACCGCAAGGTCTTTTATATTTGCACATGCTCCCTAATATAACGAACGGACCCTGTATCTACGATGAAAGGGACGCGCTTCGCGAAAACGAAGTAAAATCTTATTTTTTTTTTTTTATGCTTCTGATCTTAGGGAGGAGATGTGAGTACTGATGGAGTTGTCCGCGTGGAATGAAGACAATTCTTAAAACCAAAACCAAACATCAAACTACGTACATCTCAATTATTAATAAATACCATTTAGCTCCCAAAAGATTATAGTCCTTCAAGAAGCGCATGTCAATTCCTCCTGTCACGCGCCAACAGCTCAAGTTCTTTCCACGTTTTCCTCATCAGTTTCACTTCAGTCTCCAGTTTTCTTTTCCATGTGTTTTTTGGTCTACCTCTGCCACTCTTTCCCTGGGGATACCAGAACAAGGACTGCCTTGTAATGCTATCAACAGGTTTCCTCAATGTGTGTCCTATCTATCACCATCGTCTTCTTCTCATCTCTTGTTCCACTGGCACTTGTCTGGTTCTTGTCATCAGTTCCACATTTGTGAATTTGTCAGACCATTTCAGTCCTTCTATTCTACACCAGCACCCATTTATGAATGGCTGTAACTATTTTGTTGTTCTCCATGTTTCAGAGCCATACAACAGGAATGACTTGACATTCTTATTTTTGTGTTGGACTTGGTTTCTCTTGTTCTCCATATGTTTCCTAATGCAATGAATGCTCCTCTTGCTTTTTGTATTCTTATTTTGATATTGTCGGTCCCTCCAACTTTGTCTATATTGCTACCAAGATATGTGTTCGATTCTATATCTTGTAATGGTGTTTCTTCAAGTTCAACCTTGTTATCATTTCTTGCATTTATTCTCATGAATCTTTGTCTTTTCTCTGTGCATTTTCATACCCACTTGTTGTGACCTCTCATCAAATTTTGTCTTGCACCTGATTATAATCATGGGACAGAAGAGCCAAGTCATCTGCAAAATCCAGATCATCAAGCTGTTTAGTCAGATTCCACTGGATTCCTTTTCTGTGGTGTGATGCCGATATTTTCATAACCCAATCTATTACTAGTAAGAAAAGAAATGGAGACAAGAGGCATCTCTGTCGCACTCACGTTCTTATCCCAAACGGTTTTGTAAATTGTTCTTCATGAAGAACTCTGCATGTCATGTCTTCATAAATCTTCTTTCTTAAGTTAATAATCTTTATGGGAACTCCAGAATGTCTCATCAATTTCCAAAGTGATTCTATGTCTACACTGTCAAATGCCTTTTCATAGTACACAAATCCAGTGTACAGCGGCAAATTCCATTCCAAACTTTGTTCAACTATTATTCTCAATGTGGCTGTCTAGTTTGTGCAGGATCTGTTTTGTCGAAAACCTGCTTGTTCATCTCTCAGTTACTTGTCTATTGACTCTTTTAATCTCTCAAAGATGATTTTATTTAATAAGTTTCATGGCACCGATAGTAACATTATTCCTCTATAATTTGTACACTCTTATACATTTTATTTTTTTAGGCGACTTGGCCAGATAACCTTCCTTCCATTCTGCTGCTATTTCTTTTCTTTCCCGGACTTTGCCAAGTAGTTTGTGTAATATCTCTGTAGAGGTATCAATATCTGTTTTGATGGCCTCTGCTGGAATGCTATATGTACCAACTGCTTTTCCATCTTTCAGCCGCTTTATATCTTTCTTTATATCTTCCTTTGTTGGTGTTTCACAGTTGATTTGTAGCTCTTCGTCTGCTGGCTGCATGTCTGGGGGATCTATTGGAGCTATTGATAGGTCACTAAAAATGTTCTGTCCATCTCTTCATTTGTTCTTGTATATTACTAAGCAATTTTCCATTCTTATCTTTGAGGAGGCTTCTATTTCCCTGTTAGCTTCTTTGTGTTGTTGTACAGGTTCCTCATATTTCCTTTGGCTACAGCTTCCTCTGCTTCCCTTGCCAACTCTTCGATATACTTCCTCTTGTCTCTTTTGATGTTTCTTTTTACTCCTTTATTTACTTCTATGTACACTTCATAAGCATTGACTTTGGAGCTTCTAGTTTTGCTTCTGTTCAAATTCTCTTTCTTGTTTTTCCTGTCTTCTATCTTGTTTATGGTTTCTTTGTTATCACATGTTTAAAGGTACTTTCATTATATTCCCAGTTAAAACCCGCAAGCTATCGTACTAAAATTTACTTTATTTGTGAACTGCATAAGAAAGGGCGCGATATTTATTTAAAATTAAGCTAACACTCAGTGAATTATCATTTAGTTTCAGTTATCCACCGTTCTGCCGATAGAAGTTCAAGAAGCGGCTCGTCCAGCAGAGATAAAAGTTACAATAAATCTACATTTATTCCAAGTTCCTTAACACATTGAAACCTGAAAACAGACAAGATTTTATCAAGGTAGATCTTTAGGGGACCGAGTGGTTCTAAAGTAGATCCCCACAGTGATGCCGATCCCCGGTCATACAAGAACACGGGCTGACATTAGCCACTGTCAGACTTAACTCATGGGCGACAACTTCAGCTCTCAACGGTGTTTCAGTGAAACGAAAAAAAATTAGCTAAGTAAAATAAGAAGTGTCTACGATTGTGCGAATAAATAATGCATACATAAGAGGTATGTTACAGGCACTTGTGAGAACAAACAAGCACAAATGTAGCCAACAGAAAAACATCAGAAGCGAGAACACAGGACATTCCGAACGGCAACACCGCCTAGCTATGGAATCGCACTATCTTCCCTGCCAACTGGGCACAACAAAAATAGTGCTTCGTTGACAGGTGTCATTAGCGCGATTTTCAACTCGTAACACCTGATATGTACCTAGGAGCAATCCAGCGCTTCTGTTATTTTTATGTTGTCTAGTTTTCTACTTAATTATTTCTCACGAGTGCCTGTAAAATACCTTTATGTGTGTATTATTTATTTACTGTTAACAGGCCTCGAGTTTCCCTTTTTTATTTATTAATATGATTCAGCGACATTTCTGTTTCTCACTTTCAAGAAAACAAAAAAAAAAACAGAAGAAGAAGAAGTTCACAAGACGGATGGCACCGTGGAGATGAACAAAAAGTTGGCTGTACATAATTTTTCAAACACGACACGCGCAGTAAAAAGATTTAATGCTTCTTACAGAAGGGGGGACTGCCGTTATAAAGATGATTTCCAACAGACTCCACAAACCTGCGGGATTAGTTCGACCTAGAAACGCCATAAACATGTCAGCTCTCACTACTGTCAAACATCGTTAATTGTTGCTGGTTTATAAAACAGTCTGAAGGATAAAGATATTTCTATTAGTCAAAAATACGTATTTTTTCCGGGTTGTGATATTCCTCACTGACCATCACTGTCTCGAATATTAATATGTCCGTGCCTAAGCGGTTAGAGCACTTTCCTGTCGTGGCACAGTGACTGGGTTCTATGAACGAAACCAGGTATCGCCACGCTCCAGTCGCCTTCCTTTTCTTCCTTTTTCGCTCCTTACAGAGCACGGAGCTGTCATTGCAGCTTGTTCCCTTGCAGGAAACCTGCACCAAGGGAGAAGCTCGCAGCACTGATGGTTGTCCATGTGCAATGAAGATAGTCCTTAAAACCAAATCAAACCTAACATCATCTTTCAATTTAGCCAGTGGAGATCCTCCTGTTTTCTGTCACGTGTGAGGTGTCGTAGATGGATAGCGTGAGACTAAGATTTGTTGGCAGGAGTTCATTGATACCATTAATCCATTTTACTATCGTACCTTCCATTTGTTCAGGAAGTCAGACTTTCTGTAGCTGTAGGATTGTGATAGTATGGAATGGAATGCGTTCTGACAAGGTGTCAAAACCATTCTATCTTTAAGTTGTACTAATAAGTGATGCCAAGTTAGATCTCACACAATGAAAAAAAAAAAAAATACTTTGACGAAACTTCAAACGTTTGAAATTAACTATCATGGCCTGTATGCCATACTGAATGTTATTGTGACTGCAAATGTTAGAATACCGTTCTCCGTGTACAAATATAAAAGAAAACCTATTCGTCATCAACATCATTAAGAACATCATAATCATCATTATCATCATCTTTATCATTATCACTATCATCATCATTACCTGTCAGCTCCACACGGAGCACATGCTTGCACAAATTACACTTCAAGGCCACCTGTCCTGTGCTATCCGTACGAGATCTTTCTATGTCTTCTTTATACCTATGATGTCTCTGTCCAATTCTCCATTCTATCTATTTTTAGACTTCTTCTATTTCTCATACCCTGAGGATTTCATAGTAAGGACGGCCTTGTAATGCTAACTGTATCCCCAGTTGTAGCCATTCCAACTCCAGCGTCCATGTGCGTGGTATTCAACGCCAGCATCTTCTCCTCACATCATGTTCCACTGGTGTTTGTCTTGCTCTTTCCATCAGTTCCACGTTGGTAATCTTGTTACAAAATTTGTAATATTGTTATAAACAACTCATTGTCTTTAACAACCTATTGTCTTTAACAACCCATTGTCTTTAACAACCTATTGTCTTTAACAAGCTATTGTCTTTAACAAGCTATTGTCTTTAACAAGCTATTGCGATATAATAAATGCATTAGTTTGTCCTTCTTCTCCTCACACCTTGTTCCACTAGTGTGTGTCTCGCTCTGTCCATCAGTTCCATGTTGAAAATCTTGTTATAAACAACCTATTGTCTTTAACAACCTATTGCTTTATAATAAATGCATTATTTTGTCATTATTCTCCTCACGTTTTGTTCCAGTGGTGTTTGTCTGATTGTTCCCATCAGTTCCACGTTGGTAATCTTGTCACCAAACTTGTAATCTTTTTTTTAAATCAACCCATTGTCTTTAACAACCTATTGCTTTATAATAAATGCATTACTTCGTCATCCAGAGTCACGTAATTTATCTGTGAATTATTTATTCTTACATTTCCACGATATATAACATTTGAGGACCCCCTTGCATGGTAGTGAACGATCCTTCTCGTGGCATTGCACACACGCCAATTAGTGGGTCTGGTGCGACCTCCACCAGCTGCGCCCGGGGAGTTTGGGAAGTTCTCTGGTGTTGTAAGAAAGCCCAAAACGATGCCCCTAAATTGCCACAAGGGTTACAAGAATGAATAACTAGAAGCACTGGGCACGGCTGTTTGTGCCCTATACCAGAGCGCTCTTTTAGTTTCGGTGACCGGAATTCTGACACCGGGTATAAAATTTTCGTGTACACCGTAAAAGACTATTTAAGTTTTTGGCGGGGAAAATCAGCTGATGTGTGTGTAAAACCAGTAAAATATAAATCATTACACACTGATAAGGGTGGATTTGAGCTGAAGTGGTAACTTGCCACCCTTATCGACACCTGGTATTAAAGTGTAAGATGTAGGTGTCTTCTCTGATTTAGGATGTTGCTGTGTATGTGGTAGTGGAACAGTTCACAGGGTTATCACACAGGCAACATGACGTGTAGAGTCATAGAAAGGGTAACTTCGTTGTATAAGTTTCTTCCATTTATTGCACGCCACAAAACAGTCATGATACTTATGACATCAACATAGTTAACGAGTTCAGCAAGATGATATGGCACATTGAAAACAATTTCTGTAGTCAGCAATGACAGCTGTTGTATATATGCGTCATAAGACATCACAGTTCAATAGATTCAGAAATTCATAAATCATAGAGTTCTAGTTCGTGAAGCTGTATAAATAATAATAATTTCTATAACTTCTGCAACAGTGTCAGCTACAGATCTTCAATGTTCATAAACAATAATAAATGCTCCCATTCTGATGCTAGCAGATCAGTTGTATACAATAAGTCCGTTCACTGTCTGCACGTGAATAGCATACATGGGCTACAGGTCAGCTCGACCTTTATAATGTTCCTAAGTCTAACCATCTGACTTGGACGTGATCTCTGATATAACGAATCCTGGAACACAGACAATAGTCTTGTTGGTCTAGAGCGACCCATATATATTTAACTAGTTCAGGTATCAAGATACCGGTGACTTAATCCTAGTCAAAGTACCTCTCCATTTTGAATCACACAGGCGAGCAAATAGGCGACAAAATGACGAACCTCTAGATGATAGCATAAAGTTCGATACAAGAGGAATTACCTTATTTCGGAAAATCAACCATGAACATATGCCTCCAGGCAGGCGTGAATAATACGGGGAAATAGTCTAGTTAGCTAACTAACTCACTAAGACAATGTATTTCCCTCAGAAAATCACAAGACGCAGTTGCGTCTGCTCGCTTCTTAAACCATTTCTCAACTGCCGAACTGGGCGGAACACACAGAACGAACTCCCAGCTTTTGACATGCGCAGAACGACAATCTCTGAGTTGCCGTTCACAATAAGACGATTCTAAGAACATTCGAGATAAAAGTCTTACACAGTCGCGCCTTTTATGGTCATGAAAAGAAGCGTTAAGAAAGGTTTCAGACATCTACCATAGTTGACTGATACTACCAAATAAGGAGATGTGGTCACGCTTCGTTCAAGAAATTATAGACCGAACGTGTCTCTATACAAGAGAAGGCAAACTCCTAAAAAATTGTAGTTTCGATAACTCGGATTATGTCCCTTTGACCATAGAAAACATAATACACACTTCAGTCAAAAAAATGATCATACATATGAAAAATGTTTATACAAACGAAAAATAATAATGATCCGTGCGTAACATTACCGCACCCTCCCGGGAAAAAAAAATGAAACATTTTTTTTTTAAATCCTGGAGCCGGAAAAAAATCTAGGCTCCTAACGCACGTATGATGCGTGGATATATACCTAACAAATTAGCTCAACGCATGGAGCGACACTGAGATCATATCTCAGATCCTTAGAGAAAAAATTTATCTAAGTATACGCTGATATATTCCAGGAAGGTGCCACCAACACACGCCACAATGATGGCAACAACATAATGACAATCAAATTATTCTCATACCAATATATGAAATTAAATATATTATGTGTTATCATACAATGTGTTGCAAATAGCGGTGTAATTTACTAATATACCGCACTATATTATTACATTATATAAAGTAACAGTAATTAATAAGTAATACATGTGTTGATCTTCGGTGACATAAAACATTCAATAGAAGAAGATGTGGACATCATCCGCTCCCAATGTAGGACAGGACTTGATATCCTCAAAGTTCCACAATGGACATAAACTCGCAGACTTCAATGATGTGCTGCGAAAATATCAATAACACAAATCTTAAAGACAACTGGTAAATTTCTTAATACAATCCTGAAAATAATTTATTTAAATGTGGCCGAGTGATCTTTTGGCCCGTATATCACTAACTAAGCCTTCTTAGATAATTACATGGTACAATGTTATAAATTTCCCTCAAAAAAAAAAAAGTGAGACAAAATCTACTAACATGTCATTATAACATTGGACTGTATATCAGGAAATATATATATATGACAGAAGAATCATGTGGAATCGTGTGTGGACATCTGGACAGAATGTCTGCCATTACATTATCCGAACCACGGATAGCTCGAACCGAGAAATGAAATGGTTGAAGAGCTATGGCATAACGAGTGGACCTCGAGCTCTTCAAGTTTTTGCTCTGAATAGCAGTAAGCGCTTTCTGGTCGGTTTCCACAATGAAATGTGCGCCTAGAAGAAATCTTTGTAACTTCAGAATAGACCATACCATAGCCAATAACTCACGGTCTAAAACCGAGTAATTCTTTTCTGCAGCGTTTAATTTCCTAGAGATATACATCACCGGATGCAAAGTATCAGAATACTCCTGCATTAGTGCTGCCCCAATCCCTGTTGACGAGGCGTCACTTCGAAGAACAAAAGTCTTCTCAATAGTAGGTAACTTAAGAATAGGTGGAGATGAAAATAGGGCTTTAACCTGGTCCAATGAGGATTGACATTCTTTAGACCAGCGGATCAGATTAGGCGACCCTTTCTTCAATAAAGTAGAAAGCGGTGCCATAATGGAGGACAGATTCGGAATGAATCGTCCGTAGAATTGAATCAAACCTAATAGACTCCTTACTTGTTTCTTCGTCTTAGGGACCGAAATGTTAAGTATTTTTGAAACATTGTGGTCCTCTGTCTTTAAAAGACCATGACCCACCCGATGACCTAGGAAAGAAATCTCGCTAAATCCTATAAAGGCTTTAGAGGGTTTTGCAGTCAAGTTATACTCGCGAAGAGTAGACAGTAATTCGTATAAACCCAAATAATGATCTTCCCAAGAATCACTGAATAGACAGATATCATCTAGGTATGCTATGACATCTGTACGATATGCGAGAATTCGCCGCATCATGCGTACGAATGTAGCAGGGGCGTTCATAAGACCAAAAGGCATGAAATTCCATTGGAATAAACCCCTAGGTGTAGAAAAAGCTGTAAAAGGTTTGGCACGTTCAGTTAGCGGGACTTGCCAATAACCTTTAGACAAATCTAGTTTGGTAAAGAATCTAGAATTAGAAAGTTTATTGAGTAGCTCTTCTAATGAAGGCATAGGTTCAGCATCGAACTTCGTAACTTGGTTCAATTTGCGATAATCTACGCAAATGCGAATGTTATTATCCTTCTTTCGAACAATAACCATAGACGAAGAGTATGCTGAAGTGGATGGTTCAATGATTTCCAAACGTATCATTTCATCCAACTCTTTTTCGACTTGAGACTGGAAATGGATAGGTATTGGATATGGTCTGACTCTGATAGGATTGTGATCAGTTAGCACAATGTCATGTTCTATGACATGTGTGTGTCCCGGGATGTCTGTAAGAACATCCTGAAATGTTTGCAACATCGAAGAAACTTGTCGATGTTCCTCAGCGGAAAGATTTGGAGAAACGGTCACGTTTTTTCCAAGATTCCGTAGAATAAAGTGGGACCATAGAAAGAGGAAGATTGACATCAGAAAAAGTAGTTTCCTCATCCTGTATAACTGACAGAGATGAGTACTGACCATGAGTTGCTTGTGAATTGTCCGTAGCCTGGAAAATAGGCTGCAAATAGTCAGGTCTTTCATAAAATTCTGTGAGCATATTTATGTGGGAAAGTTTTATGCTTTCCATCAATATCGACAACATAGTCAACATCAGAAATTTTGGAGACTATTGCATATGGACCTTTCCATGCAATTAGAAGTCTGTTCTCCCTTGAAGGAAGTAGAACGAGAGCTTTGTCACCTGGACAAAGTTGTCGTAGACATCTATTCTTATTTGCAAACTGCCTTGCCTTTTCTTTAGCAAATTCTGAAGACGAAGTTGCTAGTTTGCATGCCTCGATGATCTTTTGCCTAAGAGCAATGACGTACTCATAAGAAGATTGAGTCTCATCGCTAATATTATCGGCAGTGATTAGATCGTGAAGTAAAGACATAGGGCCGCGCGGTTGCGCGCCAAAGACAAGTTCAAAAGGGGAAAACCCCGTATGTTCATTGGGGACCTCTCTATACGCAAAGAGAGCCGCGGGTAAGACCCTGTCCCAATCCTGAGGATGATCCTCAGTTATTTTACCAAGTAAAGTTTTCAGAGTCCTATTTAAACGTTCGACCAACCCATTAGACATTGGGTGATAGATACTGCTGAGAGAGACCTTTTAATGTGTAGCATAGACATTACCTGTGACATAGTGTCTGATATAAGTTGAGTGCCATGGTCTGACAATATTTCTCCGGGAAAACCCAAGCGAGAAAATATCAGCCAAAGAGCGTCTGCGATATCAGCAGTTGAGATGCTCTTGAGAGGTATTGCCTCTGGCCAACGTGTGCACATATCGACACATGTAAGGATAAAAATTGATGTCCTCTAGCCGACGATTAATTCTAAAAGGACCGATAATATCTATTGCCATTTTTTGAAAAGGGCGAATAGGAATGTCAGCAGCCTGGATAGGCGCAGCATGTCGTGGTCCTTTAGATTTGACCTCCTGACATACTTTGCAAGAGCGACAGTACATTCGTATGTCCTTGCTCACAAATGGCCAAAAGAAAGCCGCAAGAACCCTCGACTTTGTACGGGAAAAACCCATATGTCCAGCACATTGCGAGTCATGAGCATGTTGCAATATTTGCAATCTCATGCTCTTAGGCACAAGAATTTGTGAATGAGTGGACGTAGTCGAGTCTTGTACCATACGTACAAGTACGCCGTTCTTCATAGAAATCCAAGATTTCCTATTAGTGTTCTGATTAGGATCACCTTTTTTTGCTAGAATGAAGAATTTTTGTAAAGAAGGATCTTCTTCTTGCAATTTGATAAATGAGTCACGTGTAATAGTCAAGTGACTATCTTGGTCATTTACTTCATCATTATTAGTTAATGAAGTTTGAGGTGGATCCAGAGCATGTGCTCTTGTGACCACCGCATTGGTAGCTTCAATGTTTTGCTCTTCCCAAACAGCAATCTGCTGTGGGGTACATTCCCTAACTCCGTGAATACGACCAATAATAAGGTCCGCAATAGGGTTTGGAAGTAGACACGCGTGGACCTCTCCCGTGAAGAAAGGAGTAGCAATGTGTATTATAGCAGTAGGATACTTTTCTAACGTGCCACCAAATGTGACACATTTGATGACTTTTCCTGTAGCACAGGATGGATCTACAAGAGATTGCCTAACGCCGACAGTAGTACATCCAGAATCAAACAACACTGAGACTGGATTACTATTTACTAGCCCCTTATGTAATATAAGAGAACCTCTCCCATCATGAGCAACATTAGCAGGAAGAGCGGGCAAAGGATGACCACAGCTTAAAGTACTAACGGTTTTCGGATCAAATAAAGTACTGCATTGGATACATTTATTTGCCCTACCAAAATCAAAAGATGAGCATCCGATAGCATTATGGTCTTTATCATTATTAACCTGTTTATCTGCTCCCTGAGATTCTTGTTGAACAGAGTTTGTCTGTTGATATCTTTTTCTCTTATGTTGCGATCTACCGCGACCATTATTGCCTCTGCAATTATCATTAAAGTCCCTACTGTAATTTTTATCCTGGTTGAGTTCCAGTTTCCATAACTGTCATTACTATCTCTATGCTGTTGAGAACCTCTATTATCTTGGTATTGAGGTCTCTGCATAAAATATTTCCCTCTATAAACCGCGATTACCTTTTGTGAATAATTACTTCTAAAGTTAACCGGAGTAGAATAACGTGTAGTATTAGGTTGTCTCCAGTTCTGGGAAGAAGAATCACCCTGGCATTGATCACTATGGTTCTGGGCATAATTACGATTACTCTTTTTATTGAAATTTTTCTGGCTACCCTGAAATTTACGCATATAAGATTTGGGCCAATAATGTGCTTTGTAGCCGGGCACCAGAAGCAACATAGTCTCACCCTCATTATTCACTTAGACGCTAGAGTTAACTAATAGAGTCTTATAGAGGTCGCGATGGATGCCGCAACGTAACACACTGGCGGCTACAGTAATTATCTTGCCCATTGTCTTTATGATGTTATATAGGGCTTGACAAGGTCATCACTCTTCCATGAAGAAAAGATGATGAAAAAGGTTGCTTCACTTACACGCCAGATAAAAAGACATAAGCTGGGGGATACATAACGCTTATCTCTACAGTCTGTAGTAGATCCACTATACGTAGGAGCTTCCAGCGATGTGTATTTTCTATGTCACTTTAGACGCCGAACGCAACCGGCACAACTCGTGAAAAAAAGTAAGACGCGATCGCCGAGATGGAGCGATTCCAGAGCCATTCTGAATTCATACAACGATTTCGAACTCCAGTTTCTGGTAACCTCTGTACCAACACTAAAATCTTGCAATTTACGTAGCGACATATATCCGTCCCTCGTTAAGAGTTGGTAGCAATTGAAATCGTTTAACACAATCAGGATCCGCTCCCTGCAGGCTCCTGACTTTGTACCTCATAGATTGTTTTTTGTCGGGGAGGTCATCATCTACCATACATCCAAAAACAAAAGTTCAAGGTCTATTACAAGCATCAACCTCTAAGTGACTCAAAGATTGGAGCCCATTGATCATGCATCACTATGATTCGATTACGTAATTTTGATCTTATTCAATTTATATGTTCAGGAGGCACCATTCTCCATGCTATTTGCATTCTAAATCTATCTAGATAAAAGATACTCTCTCATACATCGATTGAGGGATTAAATGCTGGTAGATTAAGCTTGAAATCCTTAGCATTAGTCTTATTTGACACCTTATTTGCATCATTAGCATTACCAGTGTTCAATAACTTTAACTTCTCTAACTCTAAAGCTAAGAGAGAATTTTGACTTAATCATGATTTCCATTTTTGCTTTTTCTCTCATCAAGCAACCTCCATCTTTGCTAACCTTCTTTCTTTCAACAGTCACTCAGCCTGTAACTTTCTTTCTACACAGACTCTGGGCCCTGCTCAACTTATCTTTCTTCAGCTTATGTCAACAAGTAACTTTTTTCTTCAGCTGGGCCTGTAACCTTTTTCAAGTTTCTTATTTCTCCAGCCTTCACATCTTTCACAAGTCTCATATTTCTTCCAGGCTTCTCTCATTTATCTCTAAGTCTCTCCTTCTATTTTCATGCTTCACATGTTTCAAGTCTTCTGATATTTCACAGCTTCTTTTTCAAGTCTCTTATATCCTGAAATTCACGCTTCTCCATTTTTTGTTTTTTCTCTAATCCATTTCCATTTGAAAAATCTTTTATTTCACTCCACCATGCATTGCAGTTTACTTCTGTGTCTATTTCAGCGCACGCTATTCCTCTTTTGTTCAGTTTGTTCTTACATTTTCTTTTCCCTTACAGGGAGGGTGCGTTATGTTACGCACGGACTCTTCATTCCTTTGGCATGTTGAACAGTTTGTATAAACATTCTTTTTACTATGTAATGATCATTCTACCTGTTCTGGATAGTAGTGTATTATGCTTTATCTATGGCTCAACAGGGACATCAGATCACGGTCTACTCGAAATGTACAAAATGTGTCATTTAGGAGTTTGCCTTCATCGAAATGTCATAGAGACGACGTTCGGTCTTATATATCAATGTCTTGACGAAGCGTGACCACATTGATTATTTGTTGAGTACCAGTCAACTAAGGTAGATGTCTGGAATACTTTCTCTAACGCATTTGAGAGAATGACCCATAAAGGCGCGACTGTGAAACAAGACTTTTATCTCAAAACTTCGTTCATTATCAATCATGTCATCAGATATTATCCACAAGTCGGAACTTCCTTAGAGTCATCAGTGCAACTACCGGCCAATTTTATGTGCAAAAGCATGGGAGTTCGTAATCTGTGTCATTCCTGCACTACAAGTAGCCGGCATAAGTTGAGAACCACCAGGTTGTCTAAGATTAGCGAGCAGACGCGACCTGACGTCTAATAGTGCATTCTACTGAGGGATATAATTTAACAGTGTCAGTTGAATGAGCTTAGTCTATGCATAACTAGACTCATGTAAACCTAGTATGATTCACGACCATAGTACACAATGGAGGCATATGTCTCCATGCGGTCTAACGATTTTCCGTAAACATAAGTGTAAGATCCTCTTGTATGGAACAAATGCGAATCATCTAGAAGTCGATCACATAATCAAAATTTATTTGTAAAACAACAACTAAATAAAAAATTCAAAATGCAGAGAGGCTATTTGACTAGCGTCTTAGTCAACCAAAGGTAGACTTTATACTGAACTAGTTGAGAATATATCATCGAGAGTCGCTCTGTAACAGACCAACACAAGACTATTGTCTGTGTAAACAGGATCTCGTTATATCAGTAGTATCAGTCACATTACGTCAGGATGCGTGAAAAGAGCACGATTTGGATCCCGCAGATTCGCCATAAGAGTCGAGCTAGAACCTGTAGCAACCATGCAAAGCTATTCACGTGAAAGATTAGTGCAACGCGACTTAGTATGCAATATACCAACTACGACGCTAACAGGATGTCTGCTTTCTGTTTCCAAAGGACTATCGCTAATATAATAATCTCTCTCACCGCACTAGATACACCACCTACTAACATAATCCTTAGTGGTGGCGGGGTCACCCAGTTGTCATCATTACCTACTATCCAATACACACAACCAAATCGATATCGAAACTACCTTAACATACCAAGTACAATAGTCAAAGCGATAGAACAGGACTCCACATATCCCCTCCACTAAATCAAATTCTCAACTCTCTCTCACAACATAACAAGATAACAGACACCCTACCTTAGTCACTTTAACACATCAGGAGCCCCTAACTAACTAAACAGATATAGCACCCCTTTGCTTCCGGACCACTTTCCCCCATGCTCCCAACTCATACCTACACTAATCACGCCTCTGTCAACACTGGACAATATCCCCACCCCAGGTCCCACATTCAATTCTTATCCAGCACATTTCCCAAATAACTAACTACCACCACCCTCCCCATACAAACACCTCTCCACCCTCTCTTATTACATATAAACATACCCCCAACACTCCATGCATTTTTCCCCCTCCTACCCACTAAAATCCCATTCACTCTCCCTGAGCTACATTCCTATTCTGAAGACCAATAGACTATTCAAATACTACCCAACTTAAAAAATACAAGACACTATTCCCAGTCATCCATAAAATTCACATAGACCTCTTAACCTATCACTATAAGCCTCCAACCGCGGCACTAATCCGAGAAAACCCACCCGACGATTCTCTATTTACTAATAATCCTCCAACGACTCCTCCTATAAAACACCTCTCCTTTTTCCCTATTTCCCCTCACCCCAATACTAAACTCACCATTAACATAATATCCACTCCCCACCACCCAACTACCCACATACTAAAACGGTCTCCTACATAATACACCCCTCCCAACACCATAATAATGTACCAAACCTCTAATTCCCCCCCCCCCATCCCTCCCCATCCCCCCTCTCACTATTATCCCCTCCCCCCTCCATCTCAGTTTAGGTAACGATAAAAGGTTGGTCAACAGGGCACAGAATTCACCAATTTCCCCCCCCCTCTCCTATCCACTCTTATCAAATCAGGCCCACTTCATTTCTCTATCCCCACTCCTATCCCTCCTAATCCCAGAGCCGAGTCTCATCTTGCATCAGGATCCCACTCATAAATCGCGGACTCTAGTAATCCTCCCCCCTAACCTTCTTAGGTCTCCCACTAGACCGAAAATCATTCTACCCTCCCTAGATACTTCTTATCTCCCTATCTAACCTTATCTTATCTCCTCCTTAACCCCTCTTCTTCATCTTATGTCTACCACATCCCCAACATGGTGATATCCATCGATAATATACCCACATTCCTGACTGTTTTTTCATAAACCTTTCTACGGCGCTCCTAACGTGATCTTCCACGACATTAATACCTTCACACCATAACCTCCATCTAACTGCATTGATATTTAATCATAGCATCTATTATAATGATAAAAATTTATATATATATAAGTTAATGTATACTATTTATAATTACTATAGTATACCCAGTCAATATTAGTTCTCATCATTACAGATAACTTGTAAGATAGCCTGAATCTTATTATATGTTTATTATGATTAGAGTGCTACAAAAAACTATGATTTATGCTAGTACATTTCTTCATTATTAACAATAATATACTAACCTTAACTAAATATTAATATAAACACCCCCCCCCCCCCACAATACATACAAAAAACCCTAAAACAACCGGCACTTGAGATACCTTCTTGTAAATAAGCCGCACTATAGCATAACAGGAGTTATCACATATACCTGAAGATACCGGAAACAGTTTTTACGAACGTATGAGGCATAAAACTTCTAGCATAAACCCTTCTACTCTCATTTTAGTATATATTCTCCATATATATACACACCAAGCAATCAGAACAACAATAACAACATTAAAATCCCTATCTACAATAATTAATTCCGGCTTCGGCGGTTTAGAGGTTTGTGTTTCTTGTATCGGCTCGGTATCTCTTCTGGTCCTTGTCTATCTAATCTTTAACACACGCTCTAACTTAGATATTCCGCTATATATTATGGATGCACCTGTGGATAGCTAGAGCGCCACTGGGTAGTTTCAAAATCTAGCTACTTCTTCTTACTGTCTGCCTGACAATCTCACGGAAACATCAGACAACCTTTCACAGTCCAATATTTCTTGTAAACACAAGGTGTTGGTATGATGTGCCTTCAGGGCCTGGTTGGTAGGCTAGTTCCCTTATCTACTAGATGATGGAGAATCATGCACTGGGCAGTTTTACTTGCGACATCTGTCAGCACCCGCCTTGATAAGTCCTGGCAATTCCCACCAGTGTGAACCTTGCAACAACTATGGCCACCAAAACTTGAGTAAGTGCGCCAAAAAATAATACGACGTCAATATAGAACACTGCTGGCCACCCGAAAAATGAATAATGGGTGGATTTGAGGCTGAAGTGGTAACTTGCCACCCCGCTTATCGCACTGGAATTAAAGAGTAAGAAATGTAGAGTGTCCTTCTCTGATTTTAGGGAGCTTGGGCTCGGCCGCTTCTATGAGCGATGAGGTCAAGTGGGTAACTCAGTTCACAGGGTTATCAAACACAGGCACCAGACAAGACCGTAGAGATTCCGTAAGTATGTCATATGAAAAAAAAAGGGTAACATACTTCGCAATAGGTAAAATTCTTCTTCCTATTTCTGGAATTTCATAACGAGCCACAAAACACATTCATGATACTATATATTACATCTCATACTTGCACATCAGTTGAACAGGGAGGCTCTTCAGCAATCAGACTGAAAATACGAGAGCAACAAATGATCTTCAACAATTTTCTTGTAGTTCAGCCAATGCCCAAGCTGTTTGTATATAATGCGTCATCAACAGACTTTCCATTTTCAATAGAAATCTCAGACCATTCATAGGAAACATAGCATTCTACTTTAAGATAGTAGTCTGAGTTCGTGATAGCCTTATGCCAATAAATAAATAATAACTTTCTCTATAACTTCTCAACATGTCAGCTACAGATCTTCAATTTTCTAAACAATATAAATGCGCCCCTTCCCATTCTTTCGCTTTCTGATGGCTACACAAGATCAGTTTGTAATAACAATAAGGTTCCTTGTCCCTCGGGCGACAAGAACTGCTGTCCTACGCTTACAGTGTGACAATAAACTTAAGCATTACCAAGTATGCTATACAAGTGGTCAGCTCGACCCTTTTGGCGATCTATTGTCAGGTGCTACTTACAGTCTAAACCATGATCCGACTTTGGACGAATCTCTGAATAAAGCAAATCCTGGAACAACAGAACAAAATGGTCCCTTCTAGAGGACGTGGCCCGCACAAACCTCAGCGTCCTGCCAGCTTTAATGATGGTGTTCATAGATCCCCTCCTGGCAGCTCCGAATAAGTAGTTCTGGTTCTAGAAGGAGTTTGCGGCTCACACAGACATATTCGCGAGTGTCACACGGTATCTCTAGGCCAGCACACCTCTGTGGTGCGCAAGGACGGCACAGTCGCGACATTTCGGACATTTCCTTCTCTGTATTACTCTCACCATCACATTCCGATCACGCATTATGTGAAGCCAAGGATACGAAAGCTCGCAGGACATCATCTGCCCTACCATATCATGTCTTAATTTTCATGTGTGTAGCTGTACTTGAGCAAGTACCTTCCAGATTGTGTGTTTAGAAGTCCTAAATATAAGCACATGGGACTTGTTCTTCGCTTGCCGAGAGTCTATGTATTCATTCTGATGTTGATGTCTTTGGCCGCGTGTCCCCTCGCGCGTTCTTGTGTGTTACTATGCCATCCTAGGTAATGTGAAGGTGGTCTGCCCTGTAATATTGTTGGACCTGTATGCTGTCAGTTCGCGCGTTGTACTGGAGTGTGGTTTGTTCTTGTTGGAGTTGGCTGAGGATGGTTGCTCAGCTCAAGAGTTGAGCAGTCCATGGCAACGCTTCATGATCTTCTTTAAAGTGATGGTTCTAAGCCGCTCCCAGAATGCGAGTGGTCGTGAAGATACTTTTTGGAGTTCTATCATCGTTTTTTTCCTGAATGTGTTAGATGTGAATGCGTCGAGTAGTGCAACAATGTCATTCTGCATATTCCCAGGTCTCCCAGTGTAGAAAATGTAGGTCCATCTAAATCCTCTTGGGGACTGCCCCTTTGTCTGGGCAGCAATCACCCAATCTATGGCTGTCAAAAATAATGTTGTAATAAGTGGATCATCCTGTCCCGTACTCCTGTTTTTTTCACTTCGAAAGTTACATCTACTCAATCCGATCACCTGCACTGTAACAAAGTTAGAATATAGGCTTTACACACATGATGCGGAAACGACATCTGCGCGGCTCGGGAATTCCATAACGCCCCCTCGGCTACCATCCATAGGTCTACCCCTGTCCCTGTGTATGCTGTCAAAAGCCTTTTCAAAAATCAACAAAGTTTAACTGTTTAGCCTATCTCTGCCATTTTGTATCACTGCTCTGCTATAATTGATCCTGAACAGGTGAATATATCGAATCCAGCACACTCATTCAGTACTCTTTCCTAACAGCCCTGCCTTGTTTCTAAAACAACCTTCAGTTCTTACGTATGCGGGCGGTCTTACATGATTTTTCGAAAATTCTCTGGATAATTACATCCGATCAGCCTAGTACACGCTTCACTATGACTTGAACAGGACAACTGAGAGGAGAGTAAATTCCTCTCCAGTTTTGCTAGGTCGCACCTTCTTAGGCAATTTGACTAATTAGGTCGCTTTAATCACTCCCATTCGGTGTTTTGTCAACATGTTTTCCAGACACTTTTGAAAAATAGCGTTTTCTGATTAGTCCACTGCTGCTAGTTTCAGTAATCTGTCTTAATAACTCAGCACTTTAAATTCGTGACTCAGTGAGCATTTTCCATACTTTAACCCTCTTGATAGCTAGGATGATTTCTTCCCTTCGTGAAATGCCTGAATTTACATCTAGGTTCAGAAGGTCATGCCGTGTAGAATGGCCACTAATATGAGCGACTTGTCTGCATGAGGCATGCAACCTCATCCCGTAAAACAGCATCTGTTAAAGATAACAACCGCTCCCGATAGAGAGGTGATGCGCATTAATGCCTGGTTCTGATCTTAAGTTCGTGTCGGAGGGGGGGGGGGGGGGGGGGGGGAGGGGGGGGGGGGGGGTCCACTACGGGGCAGGGGGGGGGGGGGGGGGCATTCAGCTGAGAGTCCGGGGGGGGGGGGGCGTGGTTCTACCAGCTAAGTTCATGGGGCTGATAACTGAGTGCCCATGGAAAAACTTCGATGATGATCCATGATGATGAGGATGTGAAGGGGGATGCGGATGGATGATGAGGGTTAGGAAGGATGTCTCTGACTAGGAGTCCCTAGGATGGATTGATTAGCACCTCGGTTAGGAGGAATGATAGTATTGAGGTTAGTTATTTATGAACTGGATGCACTGGAAATCGACAGTGTGCCCCTTGTAGCTGATCTCAGAAATAGAAATAGTGGATAAAGTATTCATGAACAGCTCAATAAAGACTAAGAATCGGTTTATTACGCAACTAATCCTTCTTCAGGTTTGTACTGGGACTCGCAGCAAACATAACCTGTTCAGACAAATTTAAGCCACACAAAAAAAATACGAAGAACAAAACAAAATTCTAGTTTACTCATACGGTCGAAGGGCAGTTTGTCTGTTCCTAACTCTCTTACACTGTAATGGTGCGTTCTGATTTGTATCTGCTGGTTAAAGATCTCACGTCTTAGCCATCAATCTTCTCCTAGCAACATCCCAAGCTCTTGAAACACTGGCTCGCTCTGTTTCCATTTTTAAATCATTTTTGGCTAAAACTAAACTGCAACACTGTTAGATAGATTTTCTGGAGTCAACGACTAAGTAATCACACCGATGTTATCAGTCCTGTTCTATATTACATTTTTGCGTATTTTGGTTCGCATAGTTACGTTTGAGTGCTTTGTGTTTCCTCTGACTTATGATCGTTTTCTCACAGACATAGGCAGTGTCTCTGTACTTTAGAACAAATTTAACACTATTCTTTACCCTTCTTCTTAAAAGTTACTCATTTACGTTACATTACGACCAACCCATCGAAGTATGCCATGTAACACTCATTAAAGGATACGCACATACATGTATATTTTAACAACACCATATAAGAAATAACATCCGGAACACTTGAAGTATGTTTTGGGCTACAATCTGAGGCTTAATAGACTCCAAACTGTATTTAGATATATTATACACAACTGGCACCTTAATTACAATTGAAATAAATCAATTTCTCACAAAATAACAAAACTAATAAACATGTACCCCAACCTCAATATCCTAATCCCGACATTAGAATTAAACACCTCACCCCCCCCCCCCACTATTCCCTGATCTAACTTTATCTACACAGTATAGACATAATCTTCCCCCCATGTAACATAACTTTTCTCAAAAAAAACTAAAACACTAGTCCCAACCCCCTTAAACTCCACCCTCCTCAACTTGGACATGGAGTGTTGACATGTAACCTCAGGGGGGGTCAGACAGACGAGACATAGCGTTGACCCCTAATCTCACTTTCTCGGACAGACAGTAGTGGCTACATGTTAACGCGGCATTTTCCTCAGACAGAAAGACATAGCATTGACCCCAAACCTCACTTCTCATACGGGACATAGAATGACATACCCTGGGTCCATGCATCCGTCTGGTGTATTTTTCTCAATCTCCATTCTCTGTGCGTTTAACAGTGCGAGTGGTCAAATTGAATAATTGTCATCCTCATTGTGGCCTGAAACACAAGTGTAGGGGGGATCAGCTTTGCTGAGTGGACTGTAACTCAGTGACTTGCAATAAACAGTCCTGAGTGAAATGGACTATTGTGACCAAGAAACCAGGGTGAGAGGAATGTGGCTCGGACAAACCAAAAGTGATGGGAGATAAAACTGTCTGTTGAGGATGGGGGACTAACAAAACCAAAAATGTATGGGGTGAAAAACTTTCTGAGAGGAATGTTACTATCAAAATGCAAAAGCTGAACTCGATAGAACTGTGGGGCTGAGAGGATTACTTAACAAACCAAAAGGTAAACTGATGGAAACATTCTGTGAGGATTAGGCTAACTGCAAATGCAAAAGGTAACTGGAGATAAACTTTCAGAGTAATAACAAAGTAACTCAATAAACTTTTCTGGCGTAATGACTAAGTTGATGCTCAATAAACTGTTGCAGAAATAAATGACCCTAATTAACCAATAAACTGGTGTTGCTCAGCTCGGAATGACTAAGCTAACCTATACATGATTTTCCTGAGGTGAATGATTATAATGGGACGGCAATAAACTTTCAGAGTGACTAAGATTACTAGTAACCTCAACTACTACACTCCTTCAGAATGAATGACTAAGAGACCTATCTATCTTACTCTCAGTGAATGGCTAGGTTACAATAAACTGTTAGAATCTACTTGGTTTTTTTTACCAACATCAACAGAAAAGAATAAAGAAAAAATGACTGCTTAGAACACAATACCACATAACAGTGACAAAATCATACGATGACTTACCCCCCCATATGTAGCAGAATGAATTATGTAACTCACTTCGAACTGAATTTAGTACGTAGAACCCACATGATTAACATGTTTTTTTTTTTTTTTTTTTTTTTTTTTTTTTTTTTTCCCTTAACCAGCGGGCACTCTGGGTTTTCAGCCGATTCGGTCCCATAAGACTATGTCCTAAGAAAACTTGCGAGGCTGGGGACCCCACCTGAGGACTCCCCCCCTCCAACCCTGTCAGGAGCTCTCGCTCTCTCTCCATCTCACAGAGGGTCTCTATCACAGGAGCTCGTCTCAGAGCTATTCAGTCTAAATTACTACCGGCGCGTAAACTATTTCTAATGGACATGAACGCCGACAGCCCGGTTAAGAAAGGTATTCAGACATCTAACCATGGTCGAACCAGATACTATACGCCGAATGCATTACAGACCAGCGCGGCCTCCCGACTTGATATGATCATAAAAATGAATAATGGTACTTGAAGTCGAGTCTCTCTATACAAATGAACAAGTGTACTCAGAACCCCCAGACATTGGTAAGGTTCCGCGAGATAACTCATCGGAACTAGTGGATCCCATTGGGACCATGAAAACAGAATACAAGTACTTCAGGTCAAATTACAGATCAGTACATTTGAAAAATCTGTTTTTTAAAAATTTAACAAACGAAAACACACACACATGATCACCGCACACAAATGCGTAATAGTCACACTCGTTACAAGTGATAGAAGGACAAGCTAAAACCTACGTTTGCGTGCCACTATAGGCCTCTTCGTACAGTTCTCAGACAAACAAGAGAAGGAGGAAAGAAAATGAGAAAATTAAGTAGAGAACATGAAACTATAAAAATAAAGAAAACCGAAAATTTAGAAAAACAGCTCAATCCACTATTTGAAAGTGAAATATCAAAAATAAGTAATATTTTTAATATAAAGTTAATATCTAAAAATCGGCCCATTCTATTTGAGTATAAAAATTATATAAAGGACTTCCCGTCAAGGAAAGCCTAAAGGGAAAAAAATAAGAAGATGAAAAATTATTGTTTTTTTTATAAGCACATACTTTTTTTTTTTTGGTTTTTTTTAATTTCACACAACGGGCGGGAGGGGGGGGCACTACATAGATTCTTTTTTTTGACTTTTTATATCATGATCAAAGTGTGGATACATATAAGATAGTAATGGTGCAAAAAACAAGAAAGCATAAAGACACCCGAAATTAGACAGCGGATTAGGATGCAACCCGAGACAATCGCCGGTTTGGGACACTTGCTGGGTCAAACGGGTGATACCATCAAATCATTAAATAAGGTGGATTAACATTTCTAGACAGTAGTCAGAGCGCCATCTGCCATAAAACATTTTCATCCCTGGTAGAATGGGTATAGTAGATAACGTATAAAAGCGTCAGGAAAATCCATGTAAGGCTATAAAAACAAGAATTTACTTCTACCCACTTAGACGTTCCATCCTTACAAGCCGACGCGCCTTCTTGTTAAAATCTTGTTATCTGGTTTTCTACATATGCGGCTATACCTTATTTGATTTATATTATTGTGCATTCGCCGAGATAAGACTTTCCTATACTTTACGCCCTCACACTCTTTGCTGAATTTTATTCCTGGTCAGCCCACAGTCGGCTGCCACGCAAACCTCCTCAGTCCCTGTGTTATCTTGATATGTCCTCCCATTACCCATGTATTAACACTATTCCATATAACATCCTATGGGGTGTGACCCTTCCCTGGTCTGACACCCAGGTCCCCCCCCCAAGCATGTACGCCTACCAAGATCCCCTTTGATACCAATTGGTACACAATGTTACGTAACCTTAGCTATTGACTCATGTGAATCCACTCAAATAGATCTATAAGACTATTTTGCATCAGTCTACATATAATTGTGCTAGGGGGGGGGGGGGGGGGGTGGACATGGGGCAGAACCTCAGGGGGGTGGGGCAAGAAAGGAATTACAACCCAATAGACACCACGTTCTCTCACATTAAACCCCCCTATACCCGTTCCAAATTCAGCCCCCCGCTATGTCCCCCAGGAACCCCCCGGTGCCTGTTTTTGCCTAAAATATCATCACTAGGGTAGCATCGTGGTGTCTTTTCTTTCCCATGGAAAAATTGAACAGTGTTCAAGAAATAAACCCACACTAAGCATTCGACTAGATTTTGTGAAATACGGATGGCCACTGTACGTATGACGAGATCAGAAAAGATAGACGGCATAATTATTCCCAAGTGTGGTAATCCATCCCCCCTCCTTGTGTATATCTATCCATGATGTTTTTTTGCTAATATGGAAAACAGTTTATCAGCAAGCTATGACATCTGTTAAGTAGGATCTAAAAAAACTAATACTTTACAGCTATAGAAAATAACCATAATTGCTATAATGCTCCTCATGTCAAACTACTTTGCAATCCGTGTAACTTTACTTTGTGAACAAAAAGACCCTGCTGGATTGGTATGTTTTTCCATTCAACAAGCGGCCCTATTCCCTCCCTGTAATGTTCTTTACATAGACGCCCGGCCCTGGGGCTATGTTAAGTACATTATAGGCTATATGTCTTTTTTTATTCTCTGTAACAAATTGACGTTCATGTTCTTACCCACATTTGAACTGTTATTTGATATCAACAAGGTGTAGTTGAATTTGGATGATGGCTCACAAATAAATTGTACATAACCAAACTATAGATAGGGGGCTGTGTCGGTGCGAAGAAATAAACGCTCCCAAGCCCCTCCAACTTATGTACACGCACCACTACATGTTGCACACACACAAGTAGTCCTAATTGCACGTCACTTTTCTGTGGTGTGGTATGTATGAGTGGTAACCACATATATTAACACCTACCAAGATAGTATACTGCCCAGAATGTGCTATACAAAATTTAAAAAAAACGAAACGATAGGGATGCGACTAGAGTAGCTTACTCAACCCCCCGCCCCCTACAGCCCCCACTTCCACTAACTTAACCTACGCTCTAGCCCAGCCCCTTCCACCCCGGCCCCTGTTTTCCGTATATGAAATGCAGTACATTACTTGCCTACCCGGCCAGCCATCATTACCCGACCACTATACACCATTCTAGTGTTCTTAACCCATATTTATGACATGATCTACATTCCCGCAAAATCCGTGGGATGTTGAAATTAGATCGCGCAGTATAAACAGCGGAGCTAAAGCAAATGTCACTACAATTAAACCATCAGCCGGGACAGCCTATTGTACTACAAAAAACTATGTACAAAACTAAATAGAAAGCGAAAACATCAGTCACACAGAACACAAAAAAAAAAAACAAAAACGCCGACCCAAACGTAAGCGATGTCTCATAGCTCCACCCCCACCCTGTTAGAAAACATGAATTGCTGGAACAGGATCAACCCTGATAGGTAGCATTAGACCTGCAGCAGGGCAACAATGAACTACAAACGGCTAGTTCAGAAAAACGACCACGTCAGTGGGAACTATTACTGGCGAAAAGCAGCCCCTATTGAAATTAGAGTTTAGAAGTATTCAAAGAGAATAAGGCAACTCCCCCAGACTCACCCCGAGCGAAACAATAGGTCTACGTGAGGCAAGGAGGGCACAGCAATAGAGAAATTGAAACTTGAAAGACTCGCGCAGCAGGTAATTATATAAAGATAACCCAACTTCACCATTATACGAATTGGGGCTTATAATGGAAACTCATTTTTTACAAATTACGGTGGGTCCCACTCCATCTGTGAATGTTACAGATTCAAGGCCTGCAAACAAAAAAAAGGAAGTGTGAATGACCCAGAATGAGCTAAGATTTTGGGGCATAGAAGCAATGTATGGCAGTTTGTTGCTAGAGGGTGATGGAACCTGCATAAAAAAACCAAAGAAGTGTTGATGTGTGGAGGAAATGATTTGGTGTATAGATGTATTTTAGTCTTTCACCTACAGTTATTTTAAACATACATATAACAGTTGAACCAACAATTCGTCCCACCATTTCCCCCCACTCCAGACCAAACTAAATTTTTTTCCCAATGAGCCCAACCTGTGATGTCGAATGATGTGATATGCAACTTTGTTAGCTCTCAAGTTTTTTTGGTGACATAATGGGTGTCACACAAAATTTTAATTAATAAAATGTGACAATTTCCAAGTTAATGTTTCAATAATTAAAGAATTTGACGCATGACCAAAACCAAGAACAAACTTTGAATATTCCATATGTCTGCAGGTACTTTTCGACATACCATTCCTGATTACAGTCAGTACTGGTAAATATTTTATTTATGCAAAAATGTCGATCTGTGACCGATTTAAGTGACGTTTTTGCATACTAAAATCAAAAACTGCCAACCTAACTTGTCATAATTTAAAAAAACGTAAAATTTAAACAACAACTTTCCGACTATCAACGTTTACCTACGACCATCCACTAACTCGGACCTATGAGAGCCCACACCCTCAATGTTCTAACTTTTGATTTAATTATCAAACCCCATCAGGTCTATGATCTTCTGTTAAATGATAATTTTAGCATCGGTCTGTGGGTATGGTGTTCGGGAGTTCTAAAATGCTAATACATCTAATCCATACACAAAGTACACATCGCTTCATGTAATTACCATATGGAAGTAGAACCACTATAATGACGGCTATATTCCACATCGGGGTACCCCTAAAATCCGTAAACCAATAATATAATACTGGCATCACAAAGTAGGTAGAAAACGGTCCTTATGCATAATGTCTATATCATTCCGGTTGAGATTTTGTAGAAATAAAGCTCGCCATCCCTTTTTATTTGCTTTTTGAGGTAACAATGTGAAATTACCAACACCACCAGTTGTAAACATCTATGTATTGGATTACTACTCTAACACTAAGATCATTCATAAGTTTGCTGTGGGTGACGGTGGCAATGTTATGAATTGGTGTCAAATTTACCCCATTATCCTTCCCAATTTAACTTTTGAACCAATTTCACTGGTTTCTAGATAGACATATTAAAATGGACAAATGCCACCCCACAACTATCATGTCACTAAGCCCCCCATACCCCCAACCTCCCCTGGTTGAATTTAAAGGTCTGCTGGTTATGGCACAATATATAAGTATAATTTCAACTCAAAGAACCAGCCTAAAAAACACACATAATGACACGTTATAGAAATGGGATAAATAAATCATTACCCCCCCAACCCACTTTTGTTTCTTACCACCCCCGCATTTATCAAACCCTCCCAGTTGTAGAGCCATATGTTCTTATTTAAAAAAATTCGTCACCCCAAACTAAAAAATTATCCCATACGGCCACCATTCATTACGCACCCCAACAAAACCAACCATACATCCCCCCAGCCGGCCGAAAAATGTCTAATTTAACCACCCCCCCCCCCCCCCCCCCAACCCAATAACCCAACGACATGTCCATGTCCAGGTTTTATTTTTTCATTTTCTTAATTGTGATAACACCCCAAGTTACCCCACCCAATACACATTCACCCCAACACCACAAACCTACCCAAACCCCGGCCCATACCCGCAAGGACCAACCCCAACCCCAACCCCATAGGTCCATAGAAAACCCACGGTACAACCCCATCCACCCCCCTAATTTTACCATACAAACCCCCGCCCTACCACGATCCAACATGGAGCCCAATACGAAAAGGACCACACAGAAGGTAACCATCAATATTTGGCGACCAATAGGGACACAAGACTGCCTAATATAATACCGACACCAATTATTAAATATTTTTTCATACAAAAAAAACTAACGAATAAACATCCAAAGTAACCACTCTTAATTTAAAAGAAAAACATTTAATCCCCCCCCACAACCATTACCTGACACATACCCCACCATGGCCCAATTTAGCGCTCCACCCAGCACACTTGTACACCGTTTACCCCACCAAAGCCCCATAACCCGCCACCCCCCCCCCCACCCCCTACCCCCCCACCTATTAACCCGCTACCCACCACCAAACACACAAACCAACAACACAACCAAACACCCCCCCAACCCAACGCAAACAAAAAAAACCACCCCCCCCCCACCCCCTAACCAACACCCCCCACCACACCCAACCCCCCCCCCCACCCAACACCACACCCACCCCAACCCCACCCCCAAACCACAACCCACATGACAAACCCACCCCCCCCCCCCACCCCCCAACCACTACAAACCCCCCCCCCCCCACACACACAAACACCCCCCCACCCCAACACCCCAAAACCACCAAACCCCCCACCACAACAAAACCCCCAACCACCCCACCCCACCCCAACCCCCACACCACCACCCCCCCCCAAACCCCCACACCCCACCCACCCCCCCCACCACCCCCCCCAACCCCCCCCCACCAACCCCCCCCCCCCCCCCAACCCCAAAACCCCAACAGTACACCCCACAACCCCCAAACACACCCCAAACCCCACCCCCCCCACACCCAACCCAACCACCCCCCCCAAAAACACCCCCCCAACAACCACCCCCCCCCCACCACACCACCCCCCCCCCCACACAACCACAAAAACACACACCAAAACCCCACCCCCCCCCCCCACAACACCACCCCAACCCAAACCAAAAACCCCCACCACCAACACAACCCCCCACAACCCCAACCACCCACCCCCCCACACCACCACCCCACCCAACCACCCCCCCCACCCCCCCAACCCCAACTACAACCACACCACCCACCCCACAACATACCCCCCAACAACACCCCCCAAACACATGAAATAGACCCCAAACATAACTCCACATTGATATATTGGTTGCCAAACCACCCCATATTTTTACACGCCATTTTTCCCATGATAACCCAAATCGTCTTTCAAAAGAAACATGGGCTACCCCCCCAAATCACCCCCCCACCCTTGCCGAACCGAAACCACATCAAAAAAAACATCTCAAATGTCCCACCCACCCCCACCGCCAACCACTGCAACAACCCCCCCACCCCCCCCCCCCCCCCCCCAACCCGCATCTTACCCAAACAGGACCCCCCCCAACAGCTGCTGTCATACCTAGAATGTGCCATGTGCAAACTCATTCAGAAATCACCCCCCCCATCAGCGATCAACAAGCCCCCTCTACTATGACACACGCCCCCAACCGAATAGAAAACACCCAAACATGGCGCCCTCTAAGCAGGCAAATACCCCCCCCCCCCACCCCACAAACCTACCACCCACCCCCCCACTACCACACCCATGAGATACATCAAAACAGTATTGTGAATCCGTAACCCACCACCACCCCCCCCCCCTCGACATGTCCCCATCACAACGTCTCACCTACGGCACACCAACACCCTACGCGTACCGCGTGACATCAAAGCCTTACCTCCTTCTAAAACTCCCAGACCCCCCATGGATCCACTTCTCAACATACTTTCACCCCCTCCCACAACCCCCCCTCCGACGCAAGTGCATAGATCTGTGCTTTAGGGCAGGCCCTGAGGGTAGTAGTGGGGACCCGTGCTGTAGTACCCACCACCACTCCACCCACACAATCAGACCACTGAGTGCACCGCCCGATCTCCCCCACCCCCACCCTCCAACGACCAGTTGGACCACAGCTATTCGCCCGCCCCCGCCCCCCCCCCCCCCGTACGCCGACCCCAGCCAACAATACCACCGCACCCACCCCCCAAACCCCCCCCTCCCCCCCCCCCCCATGCCCGAGGTGACCCCCTCCCTCCCATCCCACCCCCCCCCCGCCGCCCAGCCCGGCACCCCCATGTTCCCCCACCCCCCCCCCCCCCCACCCCCCCCCTCCGATTAACATACACACATTATTTTGAACAACCCCCAACCCAACCCCTCGACCTACCCCGCTTTTCCCATGACCCCCAAGACGCCCCATGGACAAGAACGCCTCCCACACCCCCCCGCCAACGCAGCCCCACAAATGACTACGCCACCAGCACCCCGCCCCCTCTCCAGAAACAATACCCCTTCCTACCAATTATCCCCCCCCCCCCCAGGGTTACCCCCCCCGGCAACACCACACCAAATATTGCGACGCACCCCCCTCCCCACCGCCCCCCCCCACCCCCCCACCCAACCCCCCACCGCATTATTTTAACAACCAACAACATCCCACACCGCCCGCGCCCCCCATCCCGTCCTCGACCTAAATCCCAACCCCCTCTTCCTCCACCGCCATTCCCCATTTTCCCCGATGGCCCCAACCACCAAACCACCAACAGAGGCTCCCCTCTATTGTCCGATTAAGCTCGCATTCTAACTCTTTCTACAGGCCCCTCCCCCATTACGGATCTTCCCAACCCACGCCCGCCCCCGGACAAACCCCAATACCCCACCCCGTATTTTTTCAATCTCTTCTACAACCCCCAATCTCTGCCCCCGCCCCAACTCACCCAAGCCTAACATTTCTCTTATTCAATAGGATAAACCAATTTCGTTTTGCCCCCCCGCCCCACATGGATACTTTCACCCCCCCCCTACCAGGACCCCTCATTCATGGACCCCCGCCCACCCCGATCCCTACGTACCTCGCGCCCCAAACCCATACCCCCACCCCGCCCTCCGACCCCCCCCCCCCCCCCCCGCACCACCCCCACCACAGGGTCGTCAACAGTACCCGCCCCCACCCCCCACCACCCGAGCCACCACACCCCATGTTGTTACCGTTAATTTCATCCCCCCATCCAAGCGATAATGAAGAGGGGCCACCAAGATCCACAGTACGAAGTTACACAGATTTCATTAATCTGATTCATGACTTAATCTGTCATCACTTTACAACTAGAATATCAAGTGCGAGCAAAACAGCAGACTGAATTACAATGAGTCCTTGGGGTACGTCCACACCGCTATACATCCGAGATGCAAAGCTTAGCTCATCAATTACTGGACTAAGATTAAATGTTTTGTGGTGCACTATAATTCGATAGACCGCAACGCTACGTAGTGTAAATCGTACGAGAGTCAGCCTAATACCAAATTGGTGGGGAGATCCACGATGAGCAACATGTGTTTTCCCTTGTGCTCACTGCCATAAGCGACAGTGTACTTTCGTCAAAACACATGCGACAGTGTTAATACGTAAGCCAATGCATAGGCATAAATTAAATTCTATAACTATTGCGTGTGCAATATCTAAGGCTAACCAGGATTAAGTGTATAAAGTGTGGGATCTAAGTAGCATGTTCTCGATTACTCAACAGCCTCGGCTTATAAAAGCTCTCCTATATGCTGATGCGCCGTGAATGCATGCTAATTGACAGATATCTGAAAAGGTGTAGGAGTGTATAACAGGGGGGGGAGTGGTGCTTTATTAGTGAATTTTGATTGCCCCTGGCATGTAATGATATCCCGTAGGAGAGACATTTTAGGAACGTTATTGTTTATTTTTACTACAGAAGTTGTTACCTTATGGTGTTTTTTATTCGGATTTCCTTATGTATTCAAAGTAAGATGGGTGTACAGAATAGAGGTCAAACTGATAGGGCATACAGCTTTGTATATATGGTGCTAATTCGGGACACGCTGAACGATGTTTACAAACAATTAATTATATAATAACCAGTAGAGCATAGGGGTCCATGGTCACTGTGATTACCGTCTGTCTGTGGAAAAAAAGGTGGTCTATTATGATGGTGACATGCAATCTGTGCTTATAAGTGTACGTAACTTATATCGATCACATGTATATAAGAGAGATTTCACCATGTATTGGTACTTAGCAGGAGCGATCAACACGTTTGGTTTAAGGGTTATAGATATCTGCATTATGCACAGGTTGGATATGAGTTACAGGCAGTGTTGATCTGGTGTGGGGAGGGGGGGGGGGGGGTGACGTAGGTGCAATTATGACCCGTCTATACTGTGGCTAGCGCTACTATGGCTGGATAAGTCATACAGGGTGCACACGAACTATACAAGATTTAGTTCAAGACAGGCGTCAGTAATAAAATTCTGATACAGAATACTGTCATCAGTTAATTACCGTCTGCTAATGATCACTAGCAGTTTGTCTTTGAGGATTGTTTATTTGCATTTAAAATGAGCAATTAGCACCAGTTCCCCCTTTTATGAGCATATTACTAAAATTTAAATATGCTGAGTGCTATTAAAAAACAATGTACTGAGTGGCTAGAGACTGGTTGCATAATTTCATTCTGATTATTAAAACTAGATAAGAACAACAACGTACTGGGATTTTTTCATAGGGTACATTAATTACAATTTTTATTGTCATCACTGATCACTGTGCTGTTGATAAAAAGCATGCATATAAATAAACACCCCTAAGATAGCAACACCAGCAACCCATTGTATTTTATGAACGGCATGAATGGCTAGTAAGTATTTTAGACCCATGATATCACAATAACTTGTCCACGAAATATACAACCTCATGGCTTTACGATCCAGAGGACGTACGTCTTATATTGTAATGTTTTTCCCGTAGCAGCATTAGACATTACTCCTAAAAGAACTCTAAGTGACACAAAATCTCGTTTCAAACCTAGTGGGTGCCGACCTCCCGAAAACGAGGAGCAAAATGTTCTATAGTACAACAGCTGATGAGTGCTTCAAAAAATAAGGGATGCCAGTTCTCAGAATATCCTATACGTCGATGCTCTATTAGGTGATCCGCTGAGCAGAAAACGGTATCCAAATATTTCTCCCCTCTTAATAATACCTTCTAATAAATCCCTAATCGAATACAGTCACAATTGCGTCTACTCCATATATAATTTTATTTAGACATATATATTATTTCATTTTATTGTAACTCCTTGGGTATTAGAGAGGGTTAGAGTCATTCTAGATAATATTATATATAATTTCATATATATATCCTATTAATATTACTACCGAAAGTAATTTCTTCCAGAACTTCTTTTGACAAAAACCGATAAATCAATTTTAACCCAAACATCAAATATATATTCAGGCAAATGAAGACTCCAACTTCGAACGCCCAGAACACGATGAGTAACAAATCAATATAAAAGGGCCCATAAACTGGTGGCCACGTCACCCACCACACGAGGAGACCACCACCAAAAACATCCAGCCATAACTACCAATGGGTGTATCCGTTAACTTAAAATATTAAATTCTCCCTGTTTTCCCTCTTTATTAAAAAAAGACAACTGGCTAACTTGCGTATAACCCATTCTATGACAATAAAGGTAACCATAGTATGTTGTTGTACTAACTCCTCGAGGAATCCTTGTTAAATTAATAAAGACAAGCCTCCCCCACATACAACAAAGCAAACGGTGTACATAAAAAGCAAAACAGCACCAAAAAAAAAAGAAAAAAGAAACCACGCCCGCCCCCCGGGCACGGTTACCCATACACAATAATATCTTAGAGACCCCTAACGCACATGACGAACTGCCAATTTCCTAGTCCGCTCCTGAAAACTTGAGAATTCATCCTCGTATGGTCCTAAGTAGAACTACCAGGGCGATGTACCTAAATACTAGCAAAGAACACAGAAATTAAATTGATAATGGTACTAATTTTTTGTATTCTTCTACACCAAAAAACTTATAATAGATTGGCATGCATAGAATAAAAGGAAAAAAAAAAACGAAGCACACAACAAGATAAAAGGAAAAGGCGTACCCACCCAAGACAGCGTCACCAAAAAACCCCCCCCCAAAACAAACCGCATGTCCCTCCAAGTGAGCACGCGAGTGTCTCATACCCTTCACCACAGTACTAATGAAAATCACGCCCATCCATCTTGAGGGCACGCCCGCCCAGCAAAAGGTGGAACCACCCGCCACCCCCCCAGTATCCCCCACTCCAGCTTCCTCCCCACCAAAAACACCCAACCCTAGAAACTGAGCGGTTGAATCCGTACCAATAATGTATGACAACTAAGGTTAGACAACACCTCCACCGTGAAAAAAATATAACTAATCCGACCGCCCGTCTGTCCACCATGGACCATCCATTGACCCCTCTCAGCCCCCGGCGACCGACTATCCACCGCCAAACCCCACAACAAAACAGAACATTAACTACTAGCCGACAAAAAGAGGTGGTAGTTGGCGGGTGGATATTTTGGGGCGAAATAACCACCTTTTAGGCCCACCGCCGATACCGTCATGTGAGACGCGCAGTGTGAGAACCGTGTGGTCGCGATGGGGAGAAAAAACCCATATACCTAAAAAAAGACCCTACCCAACCCCCCCGCCCCCCTAACCACCTCCGGCGCTACTCCACAGCTGAAAACAATCAACAACCTACGGCGCCAGCATTGAGGCTTGTCCCACACAATAGGAACAACAGGGGGACGTAACCCCTCCCAGCCCCCCACCCCCGCACCATTACTATGCCACCAGGGGCCAAAATCCAATATTTCAATGAACAGCAATCATCAATAAGCTCAGAAATTACTGAACAGAATGGGCCCGTCACTCCGAAGAAAAACAACCAAACCAACAGCGAACACCAAATCCCCGATACGCACACGGCGCGGCTAATGGAGTTCATATCCCACCATGACAGTACCCAATTGGGGATACTACGGTTATATTTTCTCCTTATCCCAATAGGATACTCGGGTTAAGCAAAAAACATTAGCATCTCTCCGACTGACCAATTACATTCAATCAATGCAAAACCATTATTATTTATATTTTCTCCCTCCCTTCAAACACCGCTAAGCCGCACTACCGCAG